>OU426853.1:4157351-4342351 GCA_911387685.1 Dolichovespula media
TCGTATCAAGGGCCAAGAAAATTTATCCTTTATACCAAACGCATATACAAAGATGAGGCGTGCGCGTAGACGAGGCCTCCTCAGCGCGAGAACATCGAAAGTGAAAGCGGCGGGTGGTTAATCGCCGCTTCTTCCGGACAATCTCGGCGACCGATGCGGCCCAACGAATTCGATCGTTCGATACGTTCGTATAAAACCGTCGAAATTTAAATATTGCAAGGCCACACGATCGTGACTTCACCGTTCCTTATAAAAACAAAAAAAAAAGAGAGAGAGAGAGAAAAGGAAAGAAAGAAAGAAAGAAAGAAAAAGAAAATATATCATACAAATTTATGTTCCTTTTTTTTCCCCCCTTCCTTTCGATCATGAATAAATTGACGATTGAATAATAATCATCCGAATTCAAATTTTCGATAATTGTAAACGGACGGCGATTTTAGGGTTAGCCGCTCAATTAAACCGACGTTAAATTATGTTGTCGTATTATAAATAAATACGATATTTCGTTCTATAGGTTAATAATATCCGTCTGCGGTATAAATTCGACACAATCGTTATGGAATAAATCAAGTCCGTTTAATGGCCATATTAGCTTTCGTTAATTATTTTCTATCCTCGCTAACGTCGAAAACGTACAACAAAACGTGAAAGGCCACGATCCTCCTTCCGAAAAAGAAAGAAAGAAGGAAGGAAAAAAGAAGAACAAATTATTGCGTTCGTTCGTTCGAATGCATGAAATTTAACGGGACGACGTCAATAAGATCTAACGAGAACTATGTAACAGTCTATAACGTCCTCGACGAGACTCGAATAATATAAGTAAGAGAGATAGATACGACGTAAACTTTAAAAAGCAAACATAGGAGGCGCATTCGAACGTTACTTTCTAAAAGCAATGTGGTCGGTGAGCGACATATTTCTCTCTCTCTCTCTCTCTCTCTCTCTCTCTCTCTCTTTTTTCTCTCTCTTTTTCTCTTTCTCGTTCTTTTCCGTCCTACACAAGACTCCATTTCGATATCTACAAATCATATTTTTAATTATCCGATAGCGTTAACATTTAATAAGATGACATATATAAATCGATCAAATAAAATATTACAGTTATACGGATGAAGTTTAAAAAAAAAAAAGAAAACACAAAAAGAGAAGAAGAAACCTAAAATTATTCTCGTAAGAACTGCTGGATAAAGGAAGGTTGATAATTTTGCATCGGACGATTAAATTAAATGGCTTATTGATGATGCCAGGGCGGTGCTGTTGTATCTTGAGAAAGAAAGGAAAAAAAAAACTCGTTCCTAAAGAAATATCCCTTTTCTCGTCTTCTCTACCTCTATCCCACCCCCCCTCTCTCTCTCTTTCTCTCTTATATAAAAGAAAGTCCATTTTGATCGGGAGAGTTGATAAGAATCACGACTAATTTCTGTTAACCTATATAATGTGCATTAAATCGACGATCAATAATCGAAACGTCCAAAACGACAACCTTCAAAGGTACGACCTCATGGAAGGTCAATAAGTAATAATAATAATAATAATCAAGAAGAAATAAATAGAAAAAGAAAAAGAATTCAGTACGTGATTTTATCTCGGACATACGTTCCAATAAGACCGATAAGATTTCGAAATCGTCCGCGCGAATCTTCTTCGCTTCGCGAGCGAGCGAACGAGCGAGCGCGAGGGCGCGCGCGCGCGCGGATGCGAACGCGCCGCTGTGACCCGTCTTTTCTGCATTCCGCGAGAATTCCGAAAGCGCAGGATATTTCACGATATCTATATAAGTGAGTGTGTAGTCATGTTGAAGTAGTAAAAGGGTAGTGGTAATGGTAATGGTAATGTTGGTGGTGTTGGTGGTGATGGTGATGGTAATGGTGATGGTGATGGTGATGATGGTGTTAGTGGTGGTAATGGTGGTGGTGGTGGTGGTGGAGGGTCGGCGCTAGGTTCGCTACTCTCGCCGCTCTCTGCTTGCCGGGCAAGCCGCGAGAAATTCCAAGCAGGTTCGTAAACACCAACGCGAGATTCCCGCACGCACTAACGTACGTATGTACGTATGTACGTACGTACGTACGTAAGTAAATAAGTAAGTAAGTAAGTAAGTAGTAAGTACGACGCACGAATGCACGCTTCGCTTCGCCGCAACGACGACGACGACGACGACGACGACGACTATGAGAGATGGACGAGAGAAAACGCATCCTCGCGTAGCCAACTTCAAGGCATATATGCAGCGGTACGAGAATGCTATCAATGTCAGAGAGCCAATGTGACTGAGTACTTTACACTCGCGAAATCGAAATGTCAAAGCATTCCTGCGTTCGCTTACCTGCATCGAGAAATTCGTTCGCTGAGATATATACTCGATGCAGCAGAGGAAAAAGAGAAAGAGAGAGAGAGAGAGAGAGAGAGAGAGATGACAAAAGAAAAAAGAGAAAGGAAGAGAGATGCCAAACAAGAAAAACGAGACAAGAAGATAGTAAAAATATAGACAAAGATGGCAACGGAGGGGAGAAAAAAGAGAGAGAGGGAAAGGGAGAGAGATGACAAACAAGAAAAGAGAACCGTAGAGATAGTAAAAATATAAAGAAAGATGGCAACGGAGAAGTGAGGAAAAGAAAAAGAGAGAGAGAGAAGAACGGGCCGATCCTGATCAGTGCAGATTTCTCGCGTTTTTCGCGGCGCTGCGCGGCGCTCGCGGCTGTGCGGCGGCCCTGGTGCTTGGAATGCGGGCGCGGCGACTCGCGCCGGTGTGGTACGGATAGCTGCGCGCGCGAATACACGCGCGAACAACACACGCGCTCTCTCGCATGGGCGCCTTACGGGCGCGTACTTACTTACTTACTTACTTACTTACTTACTTACTTACTTACTTACTTGCAACAGTACTAGCCTCGTATCTTTGACTTCTCTATCTATTTCATTTTCACTCGAGTTCGCTCGCGTCGTTGTTTTCGAAGGTGCGAGGAAAAAAAAAGATAAAAGGGAAGAAGAGAAAGAAAGAGAGATAGAGAGAGAGAGAGAGAGAGAGAGAGAGAGAGATAAATAGAAAAATGGATGGATGGATGGATGGATAGAGTGAGAGGGATAGGAAGAGGAGCGATCGGGGGAGAGCGGGGTGTTGTCGGAGTAAATAGAAAAACAAAAAAAAGAGAGTAAGAAAAAGTAAGCGGGTAGACTTCCGCGAACGTATAATAAAGATGGAAAGAGAAAAACGTGGATTAATGTAAAAGAAAAAGAAGATAGGACGTACCTGTCCCTAGGATCGATCCACGTAGTCTTCCTTGTGTTGTGATCGATGAAGTAAACCTTCCCGTCGAAATCCTGCGCGACGTCCCACCCTTCCGGTAGCGGTATCTCCCCATTCCGTCTCCTTGGCATATTTCACTGCGCTCTAAATCCATCCAAAACTCTCTATCACCGAGCGGCGGCGGTCGACGGGCGCATATCTCCGTGCGCGCGCGAGCACACGCTCGAAAGAGGCGCGCGCACACATATACGCCGCTGCGACGACGGCGCGACGCGGAGAGAAAGAAAGAGAGAGAGAGTGAGTGAGTGAGTAAGAGAGAGAGAGAGAGATAGAGCGAGAGAGAAAGAGAGAGAGAGGAAGGAGGAAGGGAGGGCGAGAGGTAAGGGGGTATGAGAGGGAGAGGGTGTAGCGTAGTAGGGTGGTAGGGTGGTAGATGACGAGCTAGGGTGGGGAAAGAGCAAACTGTCGTAGGAGAGGGGAAGCCGCGAGCGGCCAGCCGCGCGACGGCGACGGCGACGACAACGACGACGACGACGACGACGACGCGATGCGACGCGACGCGACGGCAGAAACGACGGCAGCAACGGCACCGACAGCGGCTGCGGCTGCGGCTGCGGCTGCGGCTGCGGCTGCGGCTGCGGCTGCGACGACGACGACGACGACGACGACGACGACGGCGACGGCGACGGTGGTGGCGGCGGCGGCGGCGGCAACAACGAAAACGAAGTGCGGAGTGGGGGGTACGGCCACTCGGTAGTCCGCCGCGAGTACGAACACTCGAAGTGGGGGAAGAGAGACTCGTTGCTCGTCGGCGAAGCGCGACGTAGACGGCGATACGCGCTCGGTCTGCGACGAGGAGAACGACGACGACGACGACGTCGTATGGCGATGAGGACGATCGGAGGCACTCACACCGACACAAAAAATAAGAGAAAGATAGATAGATGGATAGATAGAGTGAGTGAGTGAGTGTGTGTGTGAGAGAGAGAGAGAAAGAGAGAGCGAGAGAAAAACACGAGGACCGAACGCGCACGTGCACTATGTATATATTCCTTGCTACTCCGCCATCATGAATACTTCATTATCATGAGCCAAGTGACGTCAAAAGTCTCCGCCTTCGGATTCCTTTCGAGCGGAATTCCAGCGCTCTTAGAGCGCAGCCGGCCGGCTGCCGGCGGCCAGTGAGTTCCCTCCGAATCCTTAAACGTTCTCCCTTTTCTTTCTTTCTTCTGTTTTTTCTTTTTCTCTCTTTTTTTTTTTAAAGAAAAAAGAACAAATCGAGGGGTTGGTGTAGAAAGGAAGAAAGGAGAGAGAGAGAGAGAGAGAAATTAAACGAGTCGATTACGATATTACAACGACGATATTCGGTTATTCGCCGTTTGATCACCGAGGCACCGATACCGTTCTCTCCTTCTCGCGATAGTTTAGTATGATTTATCGGAGCGCGCGCGTGCGCGCCTCCGCTCGGCGCATCGATCGTAATATGCACGGGGCCGGCCGGACACTGCGTTTCTCTTCGTCGCCTTCCTCGTTCTCTTCTTCTTCTTCTTCTTCTTCTTCTTCTATTCTTATTCTTCCTCTTCTTCTTCCTCTTACTATTATTATCGTTATTGTTGTTATTGTTATTTTTGTGGTTGTGGTTGTTATTATTATTATTATTATTATTATTATTATTATTATTATTAATATTATTATTATTACTATTATTAATATTATTATTATTACTATTATTCGTGACTGAAAGTGAGCGAGCGAGCACGCACGCACGCACGCACGCATGCACGCATGCACGACGCACGACGCACGGACGCACTCTCACTCACGCAGGTCTTTTTAAGCACGAGTCCAACACGGTTTGAACACGGAGCCGATGATGGCGATGACGAGGATGCCGGTGGCGATGAAGCCGACGGGGACGACGATGACGGAGACGACGACGGCTAAAGAAGAAAGGGCGGTGTGGCAGCAGTGCGTCATCCTCCTTCGCGTACGAGTCTCTTTGACTCTCCCTTACGCTCCTTCTTCCTCTTCCTCTTTTTCTTCTTCTTCTTCCTCTTCTTCTTCTTCTTCCTTCTGCTCCTCCCCCTCCTCCTCCTCCTCCTCTTCTTTTTCTCTCCCCCTACCTTCCTTTTCTTTCTCCTCGCCTTATGACTTTTCGCACGAAGATAATAGCGTCAAAACAACGAGGTCAACGTAGCACATAGTCCTGTACCGGGTACGGGACACGCCGCGATTCGAACACACTTTTCAATTAAACGAATAATATCCCATCCTCTTGCGTTTCATCAATGCGACCCTCGTCATTGGACGAGCATGCGCGTATCATTGCCCGAACGTAATGCACACGAGAGTCAAAGAGAGAGTGTACGAGAGCGAACGAACGAGCGAGCGAGCGAGCGCGATATATATATATATATATGTATGTATGTATATAGTTAGATAGATAGAAATAGACAGATAGACGGGCAGACAGCAGACAAATACAAACAGACTGATTGACAGTAAAAAAAGAAGAGAGTGAGAGAGAGAGAGAGAGAGAATAAAAAATAAAAGTGTCTATCTCTCTCCCTCGACAGAATGTGAATGTTCTTCGGATGGATCCGTTGACTTTTACGCGACGTCAAGACGGGACGACGCGAAGCGAGTTTCACAGCGGTGTAGACCGGCGGTAGCCGCCAGCGGCATCGAGAATTCGCGACCTGCTTTAAGCGATGCGCGCCGCTATCACCAGCTTCCAAGGGGCCGCCGCGAAGCACATTTCACCGTACTCGCTCTTCTTCTTTTCTCTGCCCCTACCCCTCCTCCACCACCACCACCACCTCCTCCTCCTCCTCCACCTCCTCCTCCTCCGCCGCCACCTCCTCCTCCTCCTCCTCGTCCTCCTCCACCGCCACCTTCTCTTCTCCTTTCCGTTCCCCCACCCCTTTTTCTCTCTTTCTCTTCCACCTTCTCCTACTCTTTTACCCTTTCTTCTTGTCCCTCATATATATACACACACTGCACGACCGTCGAATTCCAAAGATACCACCAGTTCTACCGACGTCGATCTGGAAGGCACCTTTTCTCTTGGCTTCTCGAAAAAAACGCGAATCCGCTCTCTCTCTCTCTCTCTCTATCTCTCTCGATCGTTCGACTACTAACTTCGCTTCGGATCGCACCACTTGCTGCTACTATCTCGAACTTCCACGTACTACTCTTGACGTCGTCGAACAAAACCACGGTCGAGATCACGTACGTTCTCTATCTACGTTAGTATATACACGTACATAGGGATCAACTTGAGGAATAACGTATTAACTTATTTAATGTACTGCGATATAATGTTGCAATGGTTCTATACTTTTGACGAGTATTAACAGCTCGCACCAGCTACGAGCATGTCGAGTGTTTGAGACATGCCACTACTGGACGTTCATGCTGTGCACGCTCGACGATCTCTCTCTCTCTCTCTTTCTCTCTGTCTATCTATCTCTCTATATCTCTCTCTCTCTCTCTCTCTCTTTCCTTCGCTCGTTCAGTCTTTCTCTCTTCTTTCCCCGCGCCCCACTCCTTGGTTGCTCGTTCGTTCGCTTCCTCTCGCTTAACTTCCCCCTCTCCTCGCCATCGAGGAAGCAGCAACTGTTCGCAAAATATCCCCACCATCTCCGAACTCGATGATCTCTCTCTCTCTGTCTCTCTCTCTCTCTCTGTCTTTCTTGCACCGCGTCTTGTTCGCTCGACGAGCCGTGTATCGCTCTCTCGTGTCTCTGACCGCACGAACGACGCCAAGAGCGGACGAAAGCGCAAAGCCCCCTTTCCGAATGTTTCACGCGTTTCCTACTATGTGACGCCAGCGTACGAGAACGATGCAGGTGCGCTTCGAAAGAACCCTTCTTGAATTCTCTCTCTATTCGTCGTACTCACTTATAACCCGTAACTCTCTATCTCGCCACGCTGCTAACGTATTCGTTTCTCTATCACGATTCTGTTCACTTACCGTTCCCCTTTCGTATATATTCCAATTGTTTCGTTCCTTCTATAATGAACAAGTATGAGCGACAAAAGTTAACCTCTCTTACATACATTTTCACCTTTTCACATCACTTTTTATCTTTCTTTTTTTTTTTGCGAACCGCAACGATTCATCGAGACGGTAGAGTTAACATGTTAAATAAGAAATCAATGAAATATTCCGCGTATTGGAAATCACGATATATTTATTTTAACGCGAATTCGTGAATCTTTGGAATTGATTTAATAATTAATCGAAGTTTAGGTTACGCTTCAGATTACGTAAAATCAATTTCTTTTGAATTCGACGATTCCTATATGATAGCAACCGTTTAACTTAATTCTCTATGTTGACATTATTTTTATTCCAATCGAGCATGTCCAAATGTTTGATTCGAACGAAAACGATTTGTCAATATTATATAATCGAATAAACAAAATGAAAAGTTAAATTTAGTTGTATGTCTCTTTTAAAACTTTCGTATTTCACATCAATTTTGTCGCGCACGATATTATCGACTATTCATCGTGGGAAACAGATCACGGCGCCGTTATTGTAAGGAATTTGTACTACAAACTATATAGTATGTAGAATATATACGTTAGATAAAGACACATTACAACGTATAGTTCGGTATTTTGTAAAAATTTTATGGTAGAGTGCGCTATAGAATTATATTGGATAGATTAGGTAGCTAATTGAAAGGAGTATTTTAGTCGGTCAAGTAACGTTCCATTAATATCGGCATAAATGATAATAACGCACAACGGTGAATCACTATGACATTAAAATAATTGTAAATCGAACGACATAAAAAAAAAATCTGTTCGAAAGAGTTCGTATTTGATACAATTTATTCAATATCATGTGAACGATCGTTCAATAATATGCTTCGAATAACAATGAACGGCACGTGTCGTTGGAAAATTCCATAAATAAAAAAGAATTTATTGATTTATTGATTCTCTTTGAGCAAATGAAGATAAATCGTGTCTTATCGGTATCACAATGCTACAAATTTACATTATACTGTATGATGGTTTTTAAACTTCGATATATATTACAGTAAATGAAAATCAATTATACGATAAGATGGCGCTTTTTTTTGTTAGAGATGGACGATCGAAATTATGATTATATCGTAGTATTCGAAGATAAAAAGATAGAACAAATGAAAATAAAAGAACAAGCGAATATAACGTTCTCTTAGAAAAAAAAAATAAGGATTTAAATTCGAACAGTTATGACTTATGTTTCGTTCAACTCATATATTGGCGCTTATCTTCCGCCATTTTACATACGAATATAATGCGCATGTCCGTCCGATTTACTGTGCTCTGCCTGCAAAGATTATTGCACGTTACCAGGCAGTGGAAGTGGAGCTGAACAGAGTTGGAATTATTACCCGAAGGTCACGAGTGTGCCTTTGACGAGGGTTATTGAATATTCGACATCTTTTACATCACCGGTATCGTCCGTTTCTTCAAATAGTCTTTATTTTACCGATAATCGGGAAAAAATGCTGCCACGTTTCTTAAAGCCAACTTTAAATGTTGCTCAGCAGGGAGCGAAAAGACTTTCAACGAGTACCAGGGTAAATTATTTTTTTTTTTTAAACGAACAATCAAAACTTTATCTCTAAATTTTTATTTTTTCATTTATGGTTTAGACAAAGACACGATTCTTTACGAATCTAACCTCAACAGGAATTATTTTTTCGATTAATATTATTTCGCATGTTACGTAGATTTTTATATAAAAAAAGAATGGTGAGAAAAAGTTGTTACGCAATCGAATATCACCCATTTGTTAATTTCATAAATTTCGGATACAGTGATTAAAGCAATGAATAAATCCCAATCCCCGTGAGTCAAGCAATAAAGAAAGAATACGACGAGACTCGTGTCATGTTTGTATATTTTCGAACGGTGGATATTGAAAAAAAATGAAATGAACTAGTATGTACTATGAAAAGAGATCGTGGAATAAAATGATTATTTTGTGCGTTCATTGTAATTTGCTAAATATCCACAGCGCGATGCCAAGGTCGCCGTTATGGGAGCAAGTGGAGGAATTGGGCAACCATTGGCACTGCTGCTAAAACAATCTCCTCTCGTCACCGAATTATCGTTATACGATATAGTTAACACACCTGGCGTCGCCGCCGATCTCTCTCATATCGATACGCCTTCGAAAGTTACGGGTTACGTTGGTCCAACTCAATTAAAAGATTCGTTAAAAGGTGTAGAGGTATATAAATTTCGATAAATAAATAAATATAAAATGTTTGTAATATTTTATTGTTAAAATTATACGGATAAAAAGTTATAACTAATCATAAATATTGCTCCAGGTCGTTGTAATTCCTGCTGGTGTACCTAGAAAACCAGGAATGACAAGGGACGACTTATTCAATACAAATGCTTCTATCGTCCGTGATCTTGCCGCAGCAGCTGCAGAAGTATGCCCGAAAGCATTAATTGCTATCATTTCTAATCCAGTTAACAGTACTGTACCTATTGCTTGTGAAACATTACAAAAAGCTGGTGTATTTGACCCTAAGAAAGTATTTGGTGTAACTACTCTCGATATTGTAAGATCAAGTGCATTCATCGGCGAAGCTAAGGTAAAGATTGTTTAAACATGTATTACTAGGAAAGACAATAAACTGATAAATGTAATTTCTTTAGGGTCTAAATTCACGAGAAGTAGTAGTACCAGTCATTGGAGGACACAGCGGCATCACCATTATTCCTCTGCTATCGCAAACTAAACCCAGTGTTTCTTTCTCTGAAAGCGAAACGACGAAACTCTCAGAGAGAATTCAGGAGGCTGGTACAGAAGTTGTAAAAGCAAAAGCTGGTACTGGCTCGGCTACTTTATCAATGGCATATGCTGGAGCTCGTTTTACTTTCTCCCTACTCAAAGCTTTGAAAGGAGAACAGGGAATAGTTGAATGCTCTTACGTCAGGTCCGATATATGCAATACTAAATATTTCTCATCTCCTGTTCTCTTGGGTGTAAGTAGAATACCTTTATTCGCATTGTAGTGTATATATATATATATTTGTTAGTGTAATAAAATCTCTTAATGTTATAGAAAAATGGAGTTGAAAAAGTAATGGGATATGGCGAACTTAATGCTTACGAAAAGAAGCTACTAGAGGCTGCTATACCAGAGTTAAAAAAGAATATTCAGAAAGGAGAAGATTTTGTAAATAAGAAATGAAACTGTACAGGTTGTACGTATCTTTAGAGCCCAACTCTTCAAATAACAGAAGAGATAGCCTTGTTGATAGCTGGTTATGACATATCGATAAAACATAACTTGTTACGATTTGTGCCAATAAAACCAGCTTACCCGTTTTGCGAATTTTAATCTATGAAAGCAAGACATATGGTTCTACACTCTAAATTTATCACGATAGATAAATAGATTAAACTACCGAATATTGCCATATGTTTAATATATAAAATAAATAATAGTTAATTATAATTGACTTTAATTTTTAAAAGAAGAAGCAATCAAATACAATATTATATTAGAAAGTGGATATTCCATATTAATAGAATCATAATATGATTCTATGAAAAAAAAAAGATAAATAAATAAATAAGAAATGACCTAAAATTGTCAATATATTGTAAAGATGTAAATGAAAATAAAGTTTAATTATACCATTCAAATAAAAACAACTCTCTTGTTGTATTCATAGTAATATTTATTTACTTTTATGCTTGGTATTTTACTAGAACGAATGTTTTTCATTCCTTTTCCATTTCTACTTATTAGCAATAAAGTGTAACAAAGAGCAGACGTTTATAGTCCGTTTATTTGTAGCTTTAAAATGTTTACTTTTACAGAAAAAGAAGGGCACTAGACCCATATATAACCGTATTTGTTGCAATACAGAGCGTAAGAACGCGCGTGGTCCGAAATAGATTATTAATCGAAACAACACAACAAACGTGTCAAAGTCTTTAGACATAAGCCAGTTTACTCGTTCGTAGGAAGGGTTACGATTAATCTTTAATCACGATCCATCGAGCATACGCTTACTCGATACACAAAAGAATCGATCGAAGTATTCGATCAAACGATTTATGTTGCAGCGACGAAAGTTTAGAGCTCATATCCTGCGAACGATCCGTACGCGGTTGTGTTAGGTGTTTAGTGTGTCAGAGAAAGACAGATAGAGAGAGAGAGAGAGAGAGAGAGAAAGGGTAGTAAAAGCAAAAATCGATTAGAATAGACAAGATCGACCGACCAATACGATAGATCTAAAATGTTACGAGTGAGTAGAGAAATGAAAATTTAAGACGAAGAAAACGCTTTTAGAAATAATATGTAAGTAGAAAGGAACTTTCAATCTTCTCAAAATAAGACTTGCAAAGTCTTGATTATCAATAACGTTATCGATTATTTCAATGATAATTTAGATAATTTATCGCGGCGTATTTCGTCGTATGAGAATCATGGTACGATTCGCATACGTACTAAATATGTAAAAAAAAAAAAAAAAAAGAAAATAAGAAGGGAAAACAAGTTCTTTTAACGTACGAAGCGTACATAACCTCATAAATGATATCATCGGAAAATTCACTTTGATATAAGAACATGACACATGATCGTGACAAACTAATAAAACAATTTTTCTGCCAAATCCTTCGATTTAAATTATATCGTATGAAAAATTTACATTTTACGAGCCTCGAGGATCTGTTTTAGAATCAACAATATTGAATTTTTATTCTGACCGCTTAAAGAGGAAATATGAAATAATCTATTCGCTATTAATAATTAATATATCCCCCATTTAAAAATTGAAGTGGGTTGATTATTAGAGAAAATTTCAACGTGCAATGGCCTCAATGTATAATAATTATCTTTTAACGTTTCAAGTGAGATGGGCTGAAAAAAAAAATCTGAATTCTGAAAGAATTGGTGCCGACTGCCGCCATTTTTACATATCTCAGATAACTAATTAGAAGGAGGAAAAACATAACAATCGTCCGAGTTAATAATTGCAGAGTCCAATTTGAACATCTGCATTTTTCCTAGATTGATCTCTACTGTTAATCGTCGAACGCTTTTGATATCGTGATCGCCGAACATTACGCAACAACCAACCAACGTATTTCGTAATTAAACGAGACTATTTTTCTCGATCTTTTACATACTCGCAGATTTTTTATTTTTTGATTATTATTATTATTATAATCATCAATATTATTATCATTAAGACTTCCAAATGTGAATATTACCCGCGCCTGTTTAATTTCTCTTTGATATTCGACAATATCAAAGAAAGTATGTGCGTTGATCAAGTTCACTTTTTTGATAGCCTCTATTACAAGTCTCTCAAATTTTTCGCGTATACATACATACATACATACTTACGGTGTCGTCGATTAAATTCCCTTTCAATTAATTAATCTTTGCATCATGTAAATACAGCATGTACTATTTTAAGAGATTCAGACGAATATCGTTAAGATTATCAGCGATTTAAAAAAGAAATCTTGTGTGATGAATCTCTTCGTACTTAGGTTATGTTCATCTTTATAATTATAACTTCGAATGTCGCCATTTTTTTTAGCAATTTCATCGATATTCGCATGAATCGATAAAAAGAGCACGCTGTATGAATATATATATATATATATATATATATATGTGTGTGTATATATATATATATAGATATATATATATATATATATACATACATATATATACACACATATATACACATACACATATATATATATTTGTCGATTCTCTATTACTATAATATTTAGATACAAAGATTATTACTGATCGCTTTCGCTTAGAATTTGGATTTATATTCGAATTAAGTCGACAATCACGAAAGTGACCCAAATCAGAAAGAGCATCGAATTATTACGAAAAAAAAGTGATATGTAATTTAGGACATTTAGGTCACATTTGCGATTATTGACACTATTTGTCTTGCTTTCTCGCAACACGCGTAGAGTAGCCTTGCTTTCCGTCCGTTTCTTTTTTCTTTTCTTCTCTTTTTTTTTCTTTTTTTCTTTTATTCATCGTGAGGTCGAATATATGCAAGATATAATTTCACAGATGAATCCATCGTGTCTTATTAAAAGAAATAATCGTTTCGATCTAACATTAAATATTTGCGACTAAGGTATGGAATCCATCGTCGGTCGAGTCGATTATAACTAAAGGGGTTGTTGGTGGTTACGATGAGTGGTAGTGGTGGTGAACGGAGGGTTGTCCGTCACGAGTATGCGCCGATAAGAGAGGAGTGGTCGACGAAAAATAATTAAAAAAAAAAAAGATGATGATGAGGATATACATACATAGGCGAAATTGTTCGCGTACTATTTGAAAGTAGGGTACAGAGTCGTTTATTCTGTTATTATTTATATACCACAGCAATCGATAATAGTTTACACAAAGGGCGTATGAAAATGTACAACCACATTACAAACTAGCTAAACAGCTATTTTTTTGCTGTGAAACAGAACGCTAAATAGGGGAGGGCTCCTCTACAGCAGAACGCGATAATTTTCTGTTTCGTTTTTCGTTTTTCCTGTTTGGTTTTGTTTTGTTTTGTTTTCTCCATTCTTTCATTCTTTCTTTTTTTCCCCTCCCCCTCCTTTCCTTTTTTATTTTCTTGTCCAGACTTCTCCTTGACCCAAATAACACTCTACGCACGAGCATCTCTTTTCTCCTCTTTCCCTTCTCTCTTTCCCTTCTTTTCTGTCTCGGAGAAGCGTAAAAAAAAGGCAGTTACAATGAAAAGTCTGATATTAAAATTCGATATAATAATACTTAATTTCTTTCGCAGATTATTATTTATAATATTTTATTATTAGATAGTAAAGTTTGCTCGCGAGAAAAAAGCCGTTATTCAGATTGAATGGGCGTGTTTATTGCATCGACTATTTATTTAATTATTTATTCATTCTTGGGAGGGGCTACGTTGTTGTTGTTACTGTTGTTGTTATTTTTGATGACGATTTATCCTATTTTCTCTTCTTCCTTTCTTACTTCTCTCTCTCTCTCTCTCTCTCTCTCTCTCTCTCTCTCTCTCTGTCTCTGTCTCCACGATTTTCCTATTCTTTCTTTTAACAAACGCGCGCTCTTCTTTTCGACGGCGATGAAAAAAAGGAATCGTAAGCTTCGGTATAAATCAATTTTTCTATTCACGGAATGCGTTGACTCTTGGTCTCGTTTATTATTATTATTTTGTTTATTTTTTTTCTTCTTTTCTCTTTTTCCTTCCTCTTATTGTTGTCGACGTCGTCGTCGGTTTCACGGAGGAACGACGCGATTGATCTCTCTTTCTCTCTATCTCTCTCTTTCTCGCTCGCTTGCTTGCTTCCCCTTCCTTCAGGAGAAAGGTTTCTGTGTGTGTATGTGTAGGATTCTTCGTATATACATATACATACATATGTATACAGTTCACACGTACACACATACGTATATATACATATTATATATATATATATATATATATATATAAATAATATCTATATATATTATACTGATCGTTTTAACGCTCGATTTACGCGTATAAACGTTGTAACATCGTTTTTTTTCTTTTTCTTTTTTTTTCTTATTATCGTGGCATGCGAGACGATCATGCGCGCAGTAAAAAAGCAGGGAAGGAGGAGGATGAGGAGGAGGAGGAGATTAGGGCCGGTTAATACGAATGAACGAACGAACAATCGAACACAAACCGTAGGCTCGATTGACGTTTGTTTGTTTTCTATTGTAAAATACGTAACGGTATACACACATAGAAATCGGGGCACGATCTTTTCCATCTTTCTCTCATTCTCTTCCTCTTATTTTCTTTTTCTTCATTACCATCAACATCATCGTCGTCGTCATCGTCATCATCATCGTCCTCTTCGTCATCTTCGTCATCTTCGTTATCTTCTTCTTCTCCTGAGACGCTTGCTCGTCTTTCTGAATACTGTTAGAACGAGCCGTACATATTACGACCGTACAGGACCAACAACAACACGCGCACGCACTTTCATTTGAACATTTTTATCACCTTTAATTAATTATGAATTATATATTAGCTCAATTTGTTGCCGAGAACGCGCTTTATCAACGACGTTTGCAAATCACGCTAATTTTAATCGTGTTCGGATCTCATAAAAAAAAAAACCGTATACTTTTCTCCATATTTTCTCTTCCTCTCTCCCTTTTTTCTTTCTTTCTGTCTTTCTCGCATGCATGGATGCATACATGCATGCATACATACATACATACATACATACATACAAATATACATATACACGCCCACGCACGTGCAATCACACCCACTTACTATGCTTTCCCTTCTCCTTTCTCTCTCCCTGTTTTTTCTTTTGTTTCTTTTTTCTTTCAAACATGCTTTCCAGCCTCGCTGATAACCCAAAGGTGTCTGTTATTACTCGCTTTTTCTCTTTTTTATAGCTTCAACAATTCTGATGTGCACCATAACTCGATGTATGTACGCGCGTCTCTCTCTCCTCCCTCACTCCTGTGTATGTGTGTGTGTGTGTGTATACATATATATTTATGTACGTATGTATGTACGTGAGAGTCCGTGTATATGTGTGTTTACATGTTTGTGTGGATCGAATGATACGATTTTTTTTTCATTTTCTTTTTGAATAACCATACGTTGCGCGTGCTTAAGGTCACGCGATCGCTAAAGATCTCCCCTTCCCACTTCAAACTGTCACCTGCTTGAATTGTTTTTTTTGCTTACGAGTTATTAAGAGTTTTTTGCTTTTTTTTTTTCATGTGTCTCAGTTTTATATGCGCAAGACATCACTCACTAAGGCTAGAGTTACGATACGTCCTGATCTTCCACATCCTGCAGCTGCTCCTTTTGCTCTCCTTCACCTGCAAACGAAAGAGATAAGAAAGATTAGCGACGTGTCTATTACTCGCCAAAACTTAAACTTATCGTCTTATTTTATAAGTCAAAGGAACACGATCAATTTTTTAACGCACGTTTGTCGTGCCGCGCGGATCTCACAACGGGCTTTTATAGAACTGTGAATTATTTTTTTATTAACCTAAAAAGGACAACGAACTTTTGACACATTTCTATCAGATATCTAAGAAGATAAAAGACACGAGAGGTCTAGATGACGCTCCTTTTAAGTTTTTTCAACGATAATATATATATATATATTTGTTTCAAACGAAAATTCTCGAACACTTTCGAAGTAGCACGAAAGGCGGTTTTTATTTTTTCTTCTCTAATGCGTTGAACGCAGGGATAATAATTTCATATAACTCGCTCACGTCGTCGAAATATAGCATAATCGTTCTTATTACTTTCTTTATAACATTGTCGGTCACAATGAATCCCATGGTGTCATTAACAATTACAGGTGAATCCTATGGTGTAATTAACAATTACAGGTGAATCCCATGGTGTAATGAACAATTACCGGTGAACCTCAGGTCATTAAACGAGTTAATAGATAATCCTTAAATCGATCATTATCTGAAATATACTAACCGTCCCCTTGCATATCCGACGTCCAAAGCGTGAGGTTGTCCCTAAGGAGCTGCATTATTAGGGTGGAATCTTTGTAGCTCTCCTCAGAGAGAGTATCCAATTCCGCGATCGCGTCATCAAAGGCAGCCTTCGCTAAGCGACACGCCCTATCAGGACTGTTCAAAATCTCGTAATAGAAGACTGAGAAATTAAGGGCTAGTCCCAAACGAATGGGATGGGTCGGTGGTAGCTCGGTCATTGCGATGTCGCTCGCTGCTTTGTAGGCTACCAAAGAGTTCTCTGCAGCCTCCTTCCTGTCGTTGCCAATCGCGAATTCGGCCAGGTAACGATGATAATCTCCCTTCCTGTGCGCAACGCAAAATATATATATATATCTTTCGGTTAGAAAGTACCGTCGATCGTATAATGCGAGGAATTAAAGAAGATCGATGTACAGTATGCATCACGTGATTCGTTACGCGTCGCGTATCTTGGTAATTAATAGAGATATCAAAAAAAGAAGACAGAAAAAGAAAAATAAAGAGAAAATAAAAACAGTAATTATCTGGTATGTTTCAAAAATCGTTTTATCGAAATATATATGTATTGTCAATATTTGATCTAGACTTGTCTTTATTAAGTCGACGATTTGTTGATTTTATTACCGAAAATACAGGTGCAAATGCACACTTGTAATAAGTCATTCTATAGACCGTGTACGGAATGTACGGGGGACATATTGGGTAGGTCACGTGGCTTTTTATGAGTTGATCGACGATCGGTTACGTTAGGACGTCGATAAAAGAGAAAGAAAAGAAGTTTAAAAAAAAAAAGAAAATATTTCGAACATTTTAAATAGCAGCGCACTCGATATCAACATTGCCAATATCAACGAAAATCACGTGACACGTCCTGCACAATCATATAATATTCATTTCTTACATTTTGTAATAAAATACTTTCGACTCTCCGGTCGAAGCGCAAGGTATCAAATGTTTGTCCAAGACACCGAGTATATCAGCACAGATATCCCTGAGCTCTTTCTCCACTTGAGATCGGTACTGACGGATCATCTCGAGCTTACCCTCGGCACCTTTGTTCTCCTCCTTCTGTTCGATACTCGATATTATTCTCCATGATGCCCTCCTTGCACCGATCACATTTTTATATGCAACGGATAATAGATTCCTTTCCTCGACGGTGAGTTCTACGTCCAGCGAGGCCACCTTCTTCATCGCCTCCACCATTTCTGCAAAATACGACCGGCAAACATTGCCGTCAACGATGATACCGTTCATTTCGAAGGCGACGTGCTGTCGTCATTATAATTTAAAATATATCTCCTCGTATAATACTCGTTTAAAATAAAAAAAAAAAATAAAAAAAAGAAAAAAGAGGAAAGAAAAGGAAAAGAGACAAAAGGTTAAAAGAAAGAAAATATTCACAATAAACCTATAATTTAAGACATTGAATCCTTCAATGCCCCATCTACATACATAGCTATTTTAGTTAGCTATAATATTTTATCACACCGTTAGCTATAATATTTTATATAATAATTATCGTTGATATAAAATTAACAATCTTCTCGATGGATCATTTAATTGACCTCGTTCCGAGGGAAGAATATAAACGAAGGATTCGGATAATTTGCGTTTTAAACGGTTCTACGACTTTATTCAAGGTCATAAATATCTGCTTCCGCCTATGTAACTTCAATCAAAGTCGTTGCCTGTCGTCCTCGTGCGTCCTTCTCGATGCCTTCGAGAAAACGTTCCCCGTAACTCTCAATATTCGATTCTTCCATACGATCGAATAAACTCGAATGGAAGAATCGAATACAATATCACAAATAATCGGCCGGTTTACTCGTAGACTTTATTTAACTTTTAGCACGGCTCAATTCCGTATGAGAAGTTATCGCGTAGGAAAGGTACGCTGACATATATTAACCCGCTGACCCTTGAACTTCGCAAAGGTGCTCTCTCTCTCTCTCTCTCTCTCTCTCTCTCTCTCTCTCTCTCTCTCTCTCTCTCTCTCTCTCTCTCTCTCTCTCTCTCGCTATTCAGGTATTATATCACTGGTCATGCGAGAACGATATACTTAGATACTTTTATTTATCGTATATAGCCTTACATAAACGACTTTTTTCAAATTTCCTCTTATATTCACGTATCATAATGTGAACAAGGATTTTTACTTAACATTCTAAATTAAGATTTCAAGCAAACGAACGGCTCGCATGGCTCATCGAATTAATAAATAAAAACAATGTTACAAAGCGATCGCACTCTGCCATCATATTTTCACGATTATCGTGTCTAGAGGGAATGCGCCTTTCGTTAAATATAATTATCGTTCAGGAATACGTTGCGTTAATAACATTAATTGTCTGGACATGTTTAGTTAATATCGAGTCGTAATGGTGATGACAATGAAACCAAATTATAAATTATACGAAAAGGGAGACAAAACGAGCTGCATATATTACGATGTTCAAAGGACTTTCCGAGTCATACTCATTATCACGGTATAGCATACGGAAAGAAGAGATGCACACGTGTGTATACATATACATATATATAATAGAATATGATATATATATATATATATATATATATATATATATATATATATATATATACGTCTCTGAAATAATCAAGATTTTATCTTGTTAACTTTAGACCGTTTTTTTTTTATCATACTCGTAATATCTCAAGTACGAATTACAAAAGTATTAATATGCATTTGCCATTTCGTTTTTTGCTTCGCCGAGCAGCTCTATTAAAAGATTATTGACTTTTAAAAGCAACATATGCCTATTGAAATAAATGAATTCCGAATAAAAATTACTACATATTTGCTCGAAGCTTCAATCGTTAATAGTGTATTAATTCTATAAGATTATATATATGATATGTAATAATAGCGATCTATGATCGTTTACCTACTCTTACCAACCTAACGCACACGTATTTTTCTAGATAACCATTATCTTTAACACACCTGTATTATATCCTTTCAACGTCCCCTTTGATTGATAATATAACAGAATCAAGTAAAACACAGTGTTGAGTCACTTGTTGGAAGTCAATGTTTCAATGGATTAGAGAAGATATAACAATAAAGGTATACTACTAAATGAGTATTGTATAAGTGTGCAACCGTTCTTAGTGTTTTTCTCTTTTTCTTTTTCTTTTTTTTTTTACTTGAGAACGAGATAAGGACGTGTAACAAGTGATTCATTCTGTATATAGGATATAGATCAGAGAGTAATAAAAGAATGTAATAATTATATGTAGACCTCCTTTTTTTATGAACATTGAGAAGTTTGTACAAAAAAAATAAATAAATAAATAAATAAATAAATAAATAAAAATAGAGAAAAAAAAGATTTGGTTTATAAATGAAATAATAATTATCTACAATAGTTCTATTACAAAAAAGATGATATTTTGTAACAATTTATTTGAACTACTTTATATACACAATAAAATGCATGTTTTTTTTTGTTTGTTTTTAATGGAGCAAACAATCGATGATGAAAATACAGCGAGTATACTCAAAAAAAAAAAAAAAATATAAGGGAACGGGAAAGAAAGTTCCGAAGTCAAGTTCGACGGAATTTTTCAAGAAAAAATATCCTCTAGTGTAACGTGCTTTGAAATCTCAGTTACGTTATATCAAAGAGAAAAAAAAGGGAGAATAATCGAAAGAGAAGAAATGCACGATTCATTTTTCCAATTGGAAGAGGGAACGAGAAAAAATTCTTTCTCTCTCTCTCTCTCTCACTCTTATCTATCGATTGGTGGTAAGCGGGAAGTGAAAAGAGAAAAAAAAAAAAGAAATAAAGAACGACAGTTCGAGAGAAAGAAACATTTTGATTGGTGCTATGACGGAAGCTGGCAATGGCCGCACACGCTCGGGCTCATTCGAGAGGAGTTTCTGACGCTTACGCGCGACCACCACAGTCGAAATTCGGCGCAGCTCTCCAACCAAGGATCGATAGCTCGGTAGAAAAAGCAACACATTACCTATGGCGGCGCCTTGCTTCCACAGGACGCGCCTTCTTCTTCCTCTTCTTCCTCTTCTTCCTCTTCCTTTTCCTCGCTTCATCGTTATATTAAAAAGCTTTGATCGTAGAATCCCCAAGCGACATTTTTCTTTCTCTTCCCTTTTCCCTCCTCTCCCCATTTTTCCCTTTTTATCATACTCATAAATGATTAATGAACTACAGAGAACGAAGAGAAAAATCATGAAAAGGCATTATCATTGTCGATCAATATAAGTGGTTGCTATAACTTTCAACTCGTACAAAATTTTACGCGTATATTTTTAATCGGCCATTTTATTTCTCGCTCGACGTAAATGAAAAGTCACAGGGGAAAATCAATAAACCTTCCGGCGTAATAAATAAATATATATTCGACAAAATAAATATATATTCGAATATCAAAATATATCGGATATCGGTGTTACGATGTCAATGACTATAAAAGCGAGTTCTCTTGTTTAAATGCAAATGAAAGTATTGTATGCCCCGAGTTTTGTTGAATTTGTTAAGAGTAACAACGATGTCATATAAATATTTCGCATATAAAATTAACATGTCGAGTGGCGCACACGAGTATTGACCGTGAATCGTTAAATAGCATTTCGAAATTCCATCCCATTCGTTCGACGTAATGTTCTCAGTTTTATAACGTTAGTGAGAACAACAAGCCGTATAAAACAAAAAAAGAAAAAAAGTAGAAAAGAAACAAAGAAGAAAAAGTAATAAACGAAATTGCGTATAAAATTACTTATGTATTTCAATAACAAAACGAAAATAAAAGCAATAACGAGTTTATAGTTTTAACAACGCGTATGATCTTTCCCGAAGCGTTTTAACACAACTTTCTCGTCATGATAACCTCCCGAATAAATGTAATACGTCTACGTTATCTTTTGTTATATCATTCAATTCTTTAGAAAACTGAAAATCGAATGTAAAAGATACATATATATATATATTAGAGGATCGAAACGTTATGTATCATCACGCGTTACCTTTATCTCGTATTATCGAACATAATTCGATGTTATCCTCGATAGATAGCATCTTTTCCGTCCCACCCCACCCCCGTTCGCATATTTTCAATTACTTCCACATTATTTCAATTTTAAAGGAGTTATAAATTCTCTCTCCCTCTCCCTCTTACTAACATGATAGATTCGAAATGGTACGACGAATCAGACGATAAAGGTAAATATATTTGAAATAATATTTAAGACGACGACAATTCTTTTAATAAATCTTTTCAAGCCATATATGTGAGTAAATCAAATATTATAAAACTATTCTTAAGAAAAAAAAGAAAGAGTATAAGTATAAATATATATATATATATATAACTACTATATATATATATAAAACTTTATACATTTATATATATATAAAAAATGAAGGTAGAGAAGAGAAAAGGTTCACGAAAAGGCATATCGGAATCGTTAGCGACGTGGAATTACGAGGAACGAGGTATACCGGCCGAGATATACGGAAACGTAAGGTAGCGGGCGCAGCGGATCAATACTTTCCTTCGGCCATGGTCGCCCTCTGCCTCTTTTGCTCGACGCTCGTGACTACTACCCCTCAACTTTAGCTCCCCTCTAACAATTCTCTCTCTCTCTCTCTCTCTCTCTCTCTCTCACTCCCGCAACCCTCGAATTTACCACGTCTTCTCTCTTTTCCCCTTTCATCGCCAAAAATAAAAAGATAAAGAAAAAGTATCATATGTCGGGGTTCCTTCGATTCCTTCCTCTCATTCTAACGTTTCGTTCGTTTCATCTCGTCTTCGTGTTCTTCTTTCCAAGCATACCCGGGGGAGATTGGGAGGGAGGAGGGGAGCTGGTCGATACCAAAAATTTTATTCCTGCGATATATATCCCACGTTCATACTTTGTCAAGAGCCAATCTCGATCAATGACGAATGAACAATATTTATCCAATGCGCACTCCAACACGCGCGACCTTTTTTTCACTCGTACTATTTTTTCTTTTCCTTTTCTTTTTCGTATTTTCTATCTCTCGTTATTCTTTTACTATCCATCATTTTTCTCATTCTACTTGTCGATATATAGATATCATGCGAGAAACATTAGCCCCCTTAGGATCATTAGCAGCAGCAGCAGCAGCAGCAGTCCCTCCCCCTCTCCCACCCTTCCTCCTCCTTCTCCTCCCATCCTAACCTATCCCATTCCACGCACGATCGATGAGTGACTAAGCAGGAGGCGTTTGACTCGCGCTTGCCATTCCTACGACGTTTCTACCAAGGAACCTTTACATACATAAACGCGTTAGCTCATGGAAAAGACGAAGAAAGTACGGCGCTAACGTACTTAGCAGAACTTTCCTTTGAACTTTCTACCAAGCTCCAAGTCCAACATTCGTGCGAATGACATGTATATAGGTGTATACAGGAATACATATGTATATATATAATCAATCCATGAACTGAAATACATATATATATATATATATATATATATATATATATATATGATAGTATATAGTGCATATACATAAATATATGTACATAGTCAGGCATATTACAAACGCGTACATTCACAATGGACATACATAGGAACGTATACGTCGTACGTCGTGAATGGAAGTAAAAGTATCAAGCAAGACTAGTCACGAGAAACGAAGCTATTTCTTCTCCTTCCCCCTTCGCCCTACCCCTCCTACTTAAAGAAAGACACCCACGCCATTTTCAAATATTTTAGGATGATGAAGATATAGTAGAGAGGAGAAGAGCAGATGTGCGAGGAAAAAGGCATAGGGTCGCCGGAAAGGAAAGCAGGGGAATTTCTGGATAGGTAGGTAGGTAGGTAGGTAGGTAGGTTGAAAAAAGAGAGCAAGAGAAAGAGAGAGAGAGAGAGAGAGCACAGAAGAGAAGGCCGAAGGTCGAGCCGGTCCCGTCGATTGGTTATACGATTTCTCTGTGTTCTTCAAGGCCAAATGCCACGAGCGGTACACGCGTTACTACGTGTGTCCGTCGTAGTAAAAGCCGGCATCGTGGCTTTTTAAAGCGACTCTTAACTTCGCCGTTGTCGATCTATGCGTCACGCTGCACGGTGAAGGACCGACTTGTCTGGTTATCTGGACGATGAGGCCCCTCAAAGTGCCGAACACAGTACGCCTAGCAACGCTACCTCGCCGTTGCTCCAGCGCTGACGACGTTGCGAGCGAACGAGCGAACGAGCGAGTGAGCGAGCGAGCAACGAGCGAAAGAGAGAGAGAGAGAGAGAGAGAGAGAAAAGGAAAGAAAGAAGTAGAGAAAGGTAAAGGAGAGAGAGAGAGAGAGAGAGAATGGGAGGGGGAGAAAAAGGGAGAGCCGCAGGATCGTCGATATTCCTGAACAAGCTTCCCCCCGTTAATGACATGAGCCATCGAAAGAAAGAAAGAAAGAAAAAAAAAGAAATTTCATAGCTCGCCGGTTCCTTTTTTATGAACCGGGCAACGCGCTGGTCTCACGCTTGACGTTTCTTCCGCGACTTTTGACAGATCTCGCGAGGTTCATAACGATAATACGTTTCCACGGAAATTTCATTCCGGCTTCGTTTATGGAATTTTGTTGAATAATGGAGATTCATAGTCAGAGAGAATGAGGATGAGAGTTAAACGGTCGAATGGGCGGGTTTAATGTGGGAGACCCGAGAGCAGTCCACTCTCCTACCGATTTTGTCGATTTCCATTTTGGCCCAGGCCGGCTCCCTTACCCAGAAAAATATCCACTCACCGTCATAGCGTTCGGCTTGTTCGGCCAGTTTCGCCTTGTAAACATTGTCCTCCCGTTCCGACATCTTGGATGCTTGTGGATTTCACGAGTAGACAAGGGCTTTCAGGGAAATCTCACGAATTGCTTGTTTCACCGAAATACGTACACCTCCTCGCACAGCCACTCGCAAGCTCACTGACCAAGATGGCGGCGCCCGCCAACAATCGAAAGCAGTTCCCGACTCGCGCAGGCTCCGCAAGACGCTCTGTCGCATGGCGCATGTTGAAGCCCGTGTATCATTACGCGTGACGTCACTGTTAACAGCGCCCCCATCAAGGCTGCCGAACGAACTATCGTCCGAAAGGCAAAAAAAAAGAACTAATTTTCTCCACATCGATTCGTTTCTTACGACGATATTACTCTCAATTAAATTCTGATTTTTAATAGGCATTCTTTTCTCCTTTTTTCTCGCTGATTCTTCATGTTTTTTCGTCGATAATCATTATAAATCTCTTTTAGGAGAAGTATTAATGCATGAGTGCTCGAAAGATGGCACTCGTGTATTCGGATTTTGTCTCTCATTTCAATATCGTATGGATTTTATTTAAATATACTAATATATGCGTTAGATTTACTATGCAATGTAATTATTCCTTCGACCATTGAAAACGTTTTTCTTACATATCAGAATTGATCATAAACTAGAACCCAGGCAATTCGAAACACGAAGTAGATGGCATTCGTGCCAGTGACATTCTTCCTAAAATTCATTGACGTACGTCAAAGTCAAATATATGTACATTGTGTATATATATATATATATATATACACATTTATGTATAGATATAATCAATCGTTAATATACGGTTCATAGAATTTAGAGAAAAGGGCATGTTGCCATGATCTGTTTCTGAAATATTTTAAATTAACAAACTCCAACTGAAAAATTTGCATATATCCTAATGATTAAGGAAAACAAATAGGGGAAATGCGAGGTGTAATGCAAATGCTACAAAATTATTGTTTTGTAGCGAAGCATTTTGTATTTGTCGTTCCACACGATTGGCTAATGTACAAGCACTATAATCCAAACATTTTTTTCTATTAGGTTTATCGTCGTAGCTTTTTTAATTTGTTTCTTCTTTTAAATTATTTATTTTATATAACTAATTTATATTTATATGTATACAGATATATCATTTTTCTCTGGATATTATTTTAACTATTAAAAATATGATACAGCCAAACTTAAAATAACAATAATTTTAAATATTGGCTGTAAAGCGGACTGCTAGTTGTGTAGTTTGACAATCGGCTTGGCGATCACACACTAAGAACGAAACAACCGATATGCTTCTTATATAGAGGGATATATAATAAGTTTTATTAACTGTTATATGTACATACGGACATACATACATACATACATATGCACAATTTACGCGGATAAATCGCTCGCGTATGCCTGTGTATGAATGTGTGCGTGCGGTAATTTTCTTATATATATATATATATATATATATATATATATACATAAAAGAAATACATATATATTTACTTAGTATTTTACATGTTTATATATATATATATAATTTATATATATATATTATTATTATTATTATTATTATTATTATTATTATATTATAGTTTGGAAAGAATCCGTAGTAGTGACGAATGTTGTGTTTATAGTTTAATATCTTATCTTCTGCAAATTGTTTGGAACTTATAATCTTTTAAGACCGCTTTTTTTGAATATGCTTCCTTTCTTGGGTTCGATTCCAGTTTATAAACCCGTTATCGTTGCCTCGACATAATGGGCTTGTATCGGCTCAGTCATCGCGACACGCCTTCCCAATATTTTAGAATGTTCATTAGGCGTGCGGGCACTGTGAATTTGGAAGCTTCAAAGTTTCACTCGCTTGCCCACCGAATCTGTTTTTATTATATGTTTAAACTTATCACGAGTCACCCAATGTATATTTCCGAGTTAAGCCCATTTTAGCACTTCCACGACTACAACACAGATTCTAGTGGCACATTCAGGAACGTTTCTTCAAATCACACGAATTGAAGTGGTTATTAATGCCACCCCTTATTTGAGTATCCGCGTAAAGATTTGAAACGTGGCAGTCGGACGAACGCAAAGATGTAAAAGCAGCATTTCGTTTTGATTCCTTTTTCTTGGTGTATTTTTTATATGTATATATATTTTTTTTCTTCTTCGTTATCTTTTATTATTTGTATTTTTCTTTTTTTCTTTTTTAAATAGAGGTTTCAATAGAGCCAAATGAGGGCACCATCTCGCTTAAAATATATGCAGCAACGCTTTCACAATTTTAATCCTTTCTTTTATTCATTCGCAAATATCACATCATCGCGTGAAGCACATGACGCACGTTTCGTAGTCCGCATAAGTACTTTCCGCGATGTATATTTAATAAAATATATCAAGAAGTTACATTCCTATGATATGATAGAATTTTGTGAAAGCTTAAATATAATAAAGTTAAGAAAAAAGAGGAAACCCACATGATATTTCAATTTTTCTATGATACATTGTAATACTGAATTACATGAATCCAAATTGTTAATTTTCTGTGAGAACGGTACGAACAGTCGTTAGTAAGTTTACTACTGGAAAATTGCTATTCTAATTATACAATAAAATGGTATATGTAAGTGTTTTACAAATCATCACGATGTTTGTTTTACTGGTAACATTTTTAAAGATTAAAAAATGCTTGCTCATCGAATAAACTTCAGCAATGAGATTCGAAGAACTCGTTTTAAAAAATCACGCAACATGGACGACGGTTACTCCGTAGAATTTTCCAACGACCGATCAAATTAGCGAGACAATAGGAAGGACATAGCTGCGGAAGAAAATAGGAAAGGCAGGTAGCAGCACGGTCATGACACAAAAGTACAAAACGTACGATATATGTGTCATATTTGCAAGCGTCAACTTTTGTTCACTTCATTGGAAGAAGTAAAGACTATACCACACCCAATAACAATCCCAATATCACGTTCAGCATATTTATGAACATTACTCTTCGCGTCCGTGATATCTACTGCTAGTTATCTTCACGTTAAAAGATCCAAACTTTTCTTTACTGTAAATGGGCGGTCAGATTGTAAACTGATATATTACAAACTAAAATATGTTTGGACATCTTGACCAATCGCCTTTGTTCTTACACTCCCAATATTGTTCACTATACATATAGCAAAGACTATTTGTGTATGGATCCTGCTGTTTCTTAAACCATAACGGTTCCCAAGTTTCATAAGGTAAACCTATAAAACAAATACTCTGGATTAAATAATATTGATTTCATAATATTATTGAAAACAATTGTGTGATGTCTCTGTACCTTGTGCGGTAGCTTTTTCCGTTTCATGTTCACGATAACGCCGTGCAGCCCTCTGTTTCTCTTCGAGTCGAAGTTTTTCTGCATTAGCTTCATCCCATTGTCCGTCTTCCATTAATCTCTGGTCAGGTCTTAATCGGGAATCTGTAGGAGCTGTGCCATCTTCTGGCTCGTTAAGCTGACAGGCTAGTTCCGTGAACGAATAATACCTTTCGCAATCCTCACTATCATAAAAAATTACAAAAATGGATGTTTAATATAAATCTTATTATCTCTCGATACAATAGATACAAACGATTACATTTTTCGATACTTACGGAGGCATACGTCGCTTCCAAGCTAATATGTATGGCCCTGTTTTATAAACAGGATTGTCTGGAGCTCCCGATGTACTAATAACAGGAGCAATTTCTATCTTTGAATCCCACGTACCCTGAACCACCCATTTCACCTCTTTATTAGAATTCATAACAACGCCTTTAACTTTACGTTGATTATCTCTTGAAAAATATGAGTATGGTATATATTTTAGATGGCACTTAATACCGTCTTTGTGATTCACAATATCCATATCACCACTTTGATCAACCCATAACTTTCCAACTATTATATTGTGTACAGTGGTTGTTACTTTACGCCATGTATAATGTTGTCGTTCTGCATTAAATTCTAAATGAGCAGTACCCAAAGGAATTACCTGCAAAATATGTATGTGTAGAAAAAATAATCCCTTAGCTTTGAAAAACAACAGTTATGGATCCAGGTTCAATAAATTTATTTACCTGAAGATACTTTCCACGAAATTTAGAAGCCATGGTGAACTCCTGCCAGCAACGCCATTTCCTACCTTCGCAATGCTGAGCTAACATCGGAGGATGATGCGAAACTTGTTCAGAAATTGCTCGCCAACCGAGATCATCTGTGCGATCGCATTCATACGTTTCACCTAATAATGGATTAAAAGGTTTGCCTGTTCTGCTGGCAGTTGTAGAATAACTAGATATAGTAAATGCAGCTACATAGGCCATTTGTTCGTAGCTGTCAGTACATTCTGCTGCTCTATAAACACGAACATTATTTTCAACAATAATGTTGAATTGAATAATGTTAATTATTTTCAATAATTATTAGATCTTTAGAACACAACTGAATAATTTGCTGCTCAGAAAAAAAAAGGTTAGATAAATATATGGCGTACCTATCAAGAATTTCAGCATACTCATAATCTTCTGTAAGCCTCTGAAGCATACTAAGTGGTTCTGAGAAATTAACAGGCATAGGAATTTTTGATAAATCTTTGCCAATACAATTTTTCATAATACTCCATAGGTTTAAAGGATAATTAGGTTTATCAGGTACTTTAGTTCTTCTTTTTCTGTTAGGTGTGGTTGCTAACCCGGTGCCGCTGCCTCCGCCATTGTTGGTTTGCCAAGCCGTCTATATATCAATACAAAATATTATATATTTTAAACATTTTAATCATATATTATTTTGAGGAAAAATAGTTACATTATCCAGCTCGTCTGTATTTGTAATAGGAGAAGAAGGTTGTACTACTGTAGAATCGGTCACAATAAGAAATGAGTCTGCTCCAGCAGAATCTGAAACTGGCAAAGGTGTTGGATCACCTTCAGAGCTAGAGCCATCATCACTTCCTTGAGAATCAGTACGATCTCTTGGGTGAGATATCGAATTAGTTGAGGCTACTCCTGGAATAGTCAATGTAAATGTATCTGACTCTTGAGCATCATAAAACTCTGCATTATCTTCTTCGTCTTCTGATGGAGAAGTGGTTATCGCAGAATCTTTAAGAAAGAGTATTTACCATTTATGCATATGTTATAATTATATATTAATTACTTATTATATATTATAAATATATATTATATATATATGTGTATATATATATATAACAAATCGTAATTAGTAAAGCAATATAATTTACTTAAATAAACCAAATATTATATATATATATATATAATTATAAGATATTTTTAAAGTTTTCAATATTTTTCATGAAACACAATGAAACTTCAAACAAAGAACTTTAGAAAGATACATAAAATAATGACTTAAGTGAACAGAATATGATTACAAGGATTACCGAAATCAATATTATTTTAATGTCGTTTCATGGGCACAACCTATATTCTGATTGAAGTAATTTAATTTGCTTTCGAATGAAACAAAATTTTAATACGATACATACTTCGACTAAACTATAACACTTTCCAAACACAAAGTGAACACTTGTAATGTAGTGTTACTGATCGGTATGAATAATTGCATATCATTAAATCATTACTAACGTACTTAAAGTTATATATTATACAAAGATAACGCGACAAGGTTATGACAAGTCACAAGATTGGCTCACAAAACTAAGAATTTTGATATTTGAAATTTTCATCGAAGCTGCGTTTCTATGAATCGTTGTCTATATAGATATACGTTCACACTTTGCCTCATTCGATTATTGCTTTTACATCATCTATGATTTCATCTATCATTTATTCTGAACGTTAAACTACCGATTTAATACTTCTTACTTCAAATTTTACGATCGATTCAACCGAAAAATCTATTAACGGAAATCGTAAAAATATATCAATTTACAAGGCCATCTGTGCCTAATTAAGCACCAAATTTAAGAGAAATGAAAGCATATTTAAACTCTTTGTAATACGTTCACACACTTACACAGACAAACCACATGATCACTTTGGATAGCAATCAATCACACACAGATGTAAAGCTTTGCGTGCAAAGTCCTGCGCTATGCGAGAAAATCGTCAGCGCAAAGAAGCAAAAGGTAGTGAACTGCCATCTATACTCCAATGCAAAAAACCGCGAATATTCAAAATCTCAGAGAAAATAAAAATCGTGAATGATAAAAACAAAAAATTAACCTTCACCACTAGAAAAATTAAAAAAAAAAAAGAAATGATTCACGTACATTTTACAAAAATGTGTACAATATCCAATCTTCTAATCTGAATTAGTGACTCTTTTAAAGGGCATAAAAAAGCACACACATTAGGCATAATGTAAGTACACATACACTCCATCTTATTTCGAATTACCTTTCAATTAATGGAAAGGGTAGGAATTTTAGAAAACAAGCACACGCGATATTACAATGTAAACTTAATAAAAACTTACTGATAATTTACTTTGAAACAATATAAAAATAAAAATTTCTAGAGAGGCTAGATTCTTGTTATAATGTTTACAATAACATTACTATTGTTGCATAATTATTACATTATGAAATATTAACATCACGATAATTTTTCTGATATATCAAAATTTGTATAACTTGTTCCCGCACGGTTTTCTTTAACACTTAATGTGATTAAAATTCAGGCCAGTATTGACTTATTGATTATATCGTTAAAAAATTGTAGCATTTCTTTTTGAATTACTAAAAATGATCAAGTTATGCAAAAATAAAAAGTAAGCATGAAGTCAGATTTAAATACATTGCAATGTAGGCACAATCGAAAATGATAAAGTTCAATGTGGTTATAAGTAAAAGCAGAAACACTACCAATCACATTAAAAAAAGTAAAATATATGAAATTACGGGAAGGTCTGTGTCCTCCCGCTGGTGTTGCCGAGGGAAGCGCATGTTGTGCAGCTTCTTCCAAGTTTGAATGCTGCCTAGCTAGCTGTTCAACCATTCTCTCTATACGCGCCTTTTGATCACGTTCATGTTGTAACATTTTTTTCCATTTTGGTTCCTGTTGCTGAGCTAATTGCAAATATTCATTGCTTGCCTGAAATCATAATTCACCCTACTTTCTAGAAATACAGGGCTATGATATGTAACATAAAGTAGTTTATATACACATCACATACAGAAGATAATATCGATTATATTTTAAATTATGTATCAGAATATAATCAATAAACAATATTGGTATGGAAATATTATATTATTACGTATTTGCTATAATGCAAAGATTCCATTTAAGCTATAAAAAAATACCAGTAATTATTTCATCTTTTATTTAATTGAATACCTATGTAATATTTTAGCCTCTTGATGTTCATTGAGTTAGTATTTCTTTAAAATTCTTAATAATTAATAAAGTCAACTTAATTACAAAGTTTTAGAAACATTGAATGGATTGGTTAAAAGTTAATTGATTAATTTGATTAGTTAAACTGGACTTACGTTAATCATAGCATTAACAGCAATACGGAAGATAGTAGCTTTCTCATTCACAGCTTTAATTTTGGTTATTAGGTCAGGATATAATGGTTCTAATGTTTCCAACTCATTCAAAGTTCGTTGAAGAACAGATCCTCTTTTGGCGATTAAATCATTACAAGTCTGTAGATCTTCCAAGCGTTGATTCAAATCTTTGACAGCAGTGCCCTGTTCTGTTTTTTGATTATCGTTATCTTGATACTCTTCTTCTTCCTCGTCTACAAATAAATATTTATTCTAACTTATGTAAAGATATTCTTATTTCGTCTATCAAAAACGAATAGGTTATATAGAAAAGCTTGAAAATTAGGGAAGCATGGTTGGAACAGAATTCTATAGGAATGAACATCTTATTAAAATGATGTATGTCTCATGAAATGAGATAGAACATAGGATGAATTTTACAGTGGAATCATACAGACCAGATTCTACAGCTTGTATAGCCTTGGCCTTCGCCAACTCGAGGGCCGTGACCCATTGTTGACGCTCTACTTCCGTCGCTGCTTTTATGTGAAAAGTTTGGGTACCGCCATTGCTTACAACAAAAGTGCAAGCATCTACGGTGTGTATTAAGGCCCCATGCATGGATATCGTGCCTCGGCATGTATGAGACATCTCCGCCGGATTTCTAAACAAAGAATAAAAATGCGACAGTCCCTTGAACAGATTCTTTAATCGTTAGAAAACCGAATGACACAGAAAAAGACAGACGTGAGTTTGCAATTCGTTTTGCGGTATATTCCAAGGTTTATCCAAGCTAAAACTCAACCTCATCCCATTAAAACTAATGTCGATTTGTCTGCATTAATCTGTGACACTATGGCGCAGTGGAGATAGGAGACGCGTATATATGAATTAGCATATAATTGATACTTTTTAAAAAGCAAACCCACAACCAAATTCTTCGTAACAATACCATTTCTATTTGTCTACGTTTACGAAAAAAGAAAAACCCCATATTTTATATTAAAAATAATATAAGCAACGCCGAGACGAAGGTCATGTATTATGGGAGGGAAAATAAATCCGTTCAATCATCGTTTCATGCACTTTAAATCAATCGAGTTAATTCATCACGCAAGCCTTATACGACTTTATATGGAAAAGGAACAGATCATGCTGACGTGTAAAAAATATACTGCTGCATATCGTCCACAATAGTTAATGGAAGCGGATCTGGTAATTAACGATCAATTTTTTTTTAATGTTTTCATCTTGCCGATATCGCTTGGAATAACACGATGAATATCATTTCAAAAATATCGTATATCGTAATATTATAGTGTAGATTTTTATTTATTTTTATTTATTTTAATACTCGTGTATACAATATAAATTATATTGTTTTTTTATTTTGTTATTTAGTTTTTTACAAAAACATAATACACTTTTTCTTGTTTCATTTAATTCAAAATAATGCCCAGGAATATACGAAATTGAATTATTTTGTAAGAGTATTATAAAAATAATATAAAAATATATATAAAAATATATAACGATAAGAAGAAAAGGTACTGACCAGTTGGCTATCCAATAACTTTATGTAGATCGTTTGATCTTAAAAATAAATCTTCTATAATAAATTTAAAATAACTCTACTAACAACTTCCCCCTCTGAATTTGACGCAATTGTTACTAAACTTATAAGATACAGCAAATAAGATTAAAATTTAATTTATTATAATAATCAACAACAGAAGCGTTTTTTTTTAAATTGCGCACACAATTACGCACGTACGTACATACACGCATACGCCACCAAGGAAACGCATAAATGTGTAGGTCTTCGGGTGACGGACGCTTAAAAATTTTTAGACAAAATATATGTGCGTATACATATATGTAGTTTATGTGAATAAATATGTAAATTACGTATGTAAATATTGAAATGTGTTTGGGTATATGGGTATTATGATATTTGTATTGGTGTAATATTACATGTGTAACAATTTATCAGTTATAAAACATCAATTACAAGTCAAGAAAAAAAGGAAGCAGGTGAAATTATTAGGAATGCTGGCGTCCGCATTAACATGTAGCAGAATGGAATGCGAGGAATTTTTTAGAATGAAATGAAACTAACAATTCTTTTGTCTCCTTAATTACAATTCGTTTGAATGAAAGTCAGGATATTTCGACGTTTCGATAATTTACTTACTCGGAGGCTCTGCCAGCTCTCCGCTTGCGTCGCGTTGATATCTTTGGCCCCCCTGTTGGTTCAGCCCTAAACAATCCATAAAACAAATAGACCCCGTTCACATTGTGTAAAATTGTCAGAAGTGAAATTTACGTTTCGTAATTTCCTTCTACCGTAATTGGTATCTCGTGATTGAAATTTTTTGTTTAAGAAACGAAGGATCCTAAGCGACACAAGTTTAACTTCTGAAAACGCGATAATAGAAATTCTAGTGATCATTGCGTGAACATGATCTGTGTGAAATAGGCTTCCCAATTTTGTGTTTAAAAACGAAGTGAAGACAGAAAATTGCATTATTATTTGAAAAGATATTGCAAACTCAAATCACATAACTGTGCCAAGCGGGAAAATATTGAAAGTCCTAAAAATGCAGTGCAAAGTTCATTGTAAAACACGAGATCGCCAACTTCATAGACGACATAAACATCAATAGACGATAGCTGTTGTGTGTTATTATCATTCTTATTTTACAAATATATGCATATCAAGAATGCATTCGGCGATATTTTTCAGTTCAGATATTAAATAAAACAAGTTTATTTTCTATACTAAATATTCTTATAAACAAATTTATATTAACAATCTCGCGTGGAAACTGTAAACAAAGCATTGAATAATTTAATATGCTATCTTATAAAATCAACTAAAAAGAAAAGGCAAATATACAATAAAATTCATCTGATGCGCGTATCCAAATATAAGCAGGCGAGACAATTCTCATGATCTAAGCACGAGGATATTTAGATTGGTCAGCACATATAACTTTCTCCTGGGCATGTTATATATCACATATCATATTTACATCTTACTCCTTTATCAGGACTTGTTAATATTTCTGTTCAAATTTTATACAAATTTAAAAATTTAATAATAATTTTACATTGTTTTATTTATACTACATATTGTAGAATTTTAGTATGTATTCCCATATGTGCATGCTTTAGATATTATTTGTGAATAAGAAAATCGGGATATAAATGCTGCGATTTTGGTTTTAAATTTACTTGGATAAACCATCATGTCAAATGTACAGTTATATCTGCGTAGGTTTCTTACAGTCATGCATTGTTTTATATAATGCCAATTTTAAAACAATTACTTTTATCATTTATGCTATTCATATTTCAAAAAAAAAAAAAAAAAAAAAAAAAGAAAATTGCAGGCATGTTTATCTATCATAGTATATAAAATGCAGAGCTGTTCCAATATATATTTTTCAACATAAAATATCTAGCATTATAATATAATACTACTTACTAAAAGATCAGTATCTTAACAAATATTATTATTGTATAACGTAATAAAAAAAAAAAAGAAAAAAAAACAAATTACCTAATATATAAATTCTAGTATTATTAAGTATGCATAAAAAAATTGTAATGTAATAAATTAAATAAGCAAATTGTGTAAAACCAATGATTAAAATTCAAATGGATCTACTGCAAAATTATTTAAAAAAAAAAAATAATTACATTAATTTATCTGCCACAAAGGAAAGTTTTCATAAATCAATCAATGTGTCAAGATCACACTGACATTTTGTATATACAACTGTGTTTTCAGATCCTTCATTACTATGTTTCTTATCTTAGTTGCATTTTTGATAAGTTCTTGTTATATGTCTGTTTATGATAATTAGTAAAATTCATGGATGTTTTAATGATCCATAACGTAACATACATAGAATATATGTAATACCATTTTATTTGAAGCAACACTTACAATGTCATCAAAACTTTCCTTATGTTTGTTGGAACAATACTATATAATGAGCTATATGCAAAGTAGGTTTATTTCTGAATCATCAATATGATCAATAGGGTCATAACCTAACACTGTAGAAGGAAAAGCTCTGCTTTTTGTCAAAGTTACTTTCTATCCTACAGAAAAAATTTTATCAGACAACATAGCACGAGTAGTTGTACAAATTCCTCGTTATTTAATTATATGAACTAGGAAAAACAGATTAGTAAAGGAAACAGTGATTTCACTACGGACTACCTGTAATATGACAGAAGGCCGTTTGACAGGACAAACCATCTTCTCTGATAACCTTTCAAGTAATTGGTCCATTTAAAAAGCCATCCTTTCATCTCTTGTGTTCCATGTTGAGCCTTCGAATCACCCATTTTCTAATATGTTGCGTGCTTACACGCGTTTCTCCTGAAATTATAATGCGCTCCAATATCTGCATACACATCACCCGTCTTGTACAGCCACCATTTTGATATCCTCCGTGCCCACAGAAATTCTGCGGTCTGAGATTGAAATTTCGTATTTATACACAATTCTTAATTTGTTATTACCAACGATAAGTAATCAATTTGAACGTGCCTTGAGATCACAATTTTTTTTTAAAACACAGTATGGATTCCCTTTTGTACGGCGTGATAAAGCCGCCACGTTCTTGTGTGACGGCGCCTAACCTTTATTACTATCTATCTGACGTAACATATCTTTCTTACTAAGAACGTGTGAGCGTATAGAAACGTATACGCAAGTAATTATATGAGACGCTCGGATTTTTAGTTTACTACGTCAGGTAATAGTAATTAATTAATGTATCTATTACGTGTATTTTTTGCTTCTTCTCAGGAGTCCTCTACGTTTACTTGGCACGATATCTATTGATATACTAATGCATACATTATTTTTACTGATCATCATTGTCTTCTCTTAGTTGAAGAATTAGATTATTACAACGTAATAATAGCCAATAACGAGACGTATCGTCCGATCAATTCATAAAAACGACTATAGAAAATGTACACGTAACTACTTATTATCCATATAAAAATCGATACGATAATTAAATTTGAATTATGGACGCTTTTACGCATGTCTACACAACTTTTTAATGCAAATTATACAAGATTTTCTTTTATTTATCAATTTCGAAATTAATTTACTTTAACGCTTTCGATATATTTTGCAATTTTTTTTATATTATATGATAATCGTAAACTTCTGATATAAAAATAAATTTTATAAAAATTTCTTTTCAGAATTCATTAAATATTCTATTATTTATTTATGGAACATTATTAAAATATCATAAGATCAAACAAAATATATCGATCTCAAATCGATAAAATGAAAAATAATTCTTATATAATATACTATATTGATTAGACTAGCGAAGAAACACGTAGACGCTCAACCCAGATACTATCCGTGGCTATATAAAATATATCAATTTTAAAATTTATCGCTTATCGACCTTTAATCGTACTCAAAACTAATTAGTTTTATACATTTATTGGATTCGATAGATTATATGATAAATATAGTTATTTATATAGTTATTATTTATATGCTAAATTATCGAATTTGCTTTAAAATACGCTCCAATGACCGAATGAAAGTATAAATCTTACCAATCAGCAAGATGTTACATTACAAAGATGGCGTTCGAAAAGTATCTCGCTTTACTCATTGGTTACTTTTTGTAAATCGATGCGTCATATATACTTTGCATGCATACAATTTGGAATCTCATATTTGCACAAAATCGGAAGAAATTTATTCAGATAGTCGTACCAAATCAATAAATTTTGTAATCTATTGATTTAAGACGAACTCATATGACGTATTATATTATTCACGTGTTTCACGATAATAAAAATTAATTAAATGAGTACTGTTGATTTTCACGAATCATGAACATTTAATTTTTCCGAGGTTAAATGATTTAGATTATAATATTATATTATAGTTCGTTCGCCTTATTGTAAATCTTATTATAGCAAAGAGAAAGGATTACTTGTAAGTTCGTTTGTTCTATTTCCACGTGAAGAATCAATGAACCTTAAAATACGTTTCGCTGTGATTTTATGTTCAGTCATCCGATACTGTCATACTTTTCTTCTAATTTGGGAATAATGGCTTTGTCCAAAATTTTTTGTCGGACTGTACACGTCTGACTTATCAAGGGGAAATAACACTTCAGGGGAATAACTTTCTCCCTTCCCATGACCTCTTTCTTCGAATGACACAATAGTATCGATATTGCCGATTGCTATTGAGTAAAAAAAAAAATACATTTAGACATTGTCTTTGTTAACTTCAATATGCATAACGATTGGATGTTATTCTATTTGTATGACGTTCCAAGTATAGCTAATTTCATGTTTTAAGTGATTAATCCTTTTTTTTCGTAATAAAAATTTTTTTTATCCACTGTAATTATTTTCTGTAAATTTAATCTGACCTGTTTTGGGGAAATTACTCGTCAAAAATAATTTGTATTAGTATCTTCTTTTGAACAACGCACATAATAAAAGAAGTAAAGGATATAAAGATATGCAAAGGCTATTTGCTATTTCGACATTACCGACGACATTAAAAAGCGCGCTTCAATATCTCTCGAGTTAAGTATCTGAGATATATCTGCAAGAACATTCAGTACGAAGTATACCACGGAATACAACGGTAAGAATAGAAAGTAATTGTTTCGAATAATTATTGATGAAAGTTAGGGGAATGGTATGGTATTTATAATGCGATCGAGTAGATTGGCCAAGATCGTATGATACATGGTAGTAATTATAAAATATCTTTTGTCATAACGTCTTATCAGATATTTTCAAAAGGAAACTCTGCTATCAAAGTTATTCGTTATTAAGAAAAAAATAAGTAATATTATTATTAAAAAGGGAGGAAATACGAAAAGGTAAAAAGTGAAAAATAATCGAAGCGGTGTTAAATAATAAACTCGATGTTAGAAGTCTGATACGTTGAATCATAACGAAATCATATGTTACGCATGCGCAAGCGATTGTAATTAGTGTAAAAAATTGCCTAGCGAAATCAGCATCACTGTTCGAAAATTCTAATAAGGACCGCGTGGTTCGTGATGGCCGATAAAGGAAGAGAGGATTTGTTGCAACAAGTAAAAGAACAAGGGGATCTTGTACGAAAATTAAAAGCTGCTAAAGGAAATAAAACTCAGGTATGTTCGTACACTGTCAACGATGCAATACGTTAATTAATAATCACTTTTATCTGTGCGGTACATATGGTGGGTACTCATAAATTAACGTTCTTGCTTCTATTTATAATACAAAACAGAAATATGGCGTTGCGATGATTTGATTTAAAACTTACATATTTCTCGTGGAATTGCGAGATATTTTTTTTTATCGGGAGATAGGTTTTTCTATATTTAAAAGTTTCACACGATCGCATGGTGTAATCAACGTTCGTAATTTGCATAACGTTTCTTGTATTTAAATATTTAATCTTCGATCCTGTGTAATACATTTTGCCCTTGTGTTCAAGGTAGATATTTGATCAATCGAAGATTTATCATTTGTTTTGTCATGATAACAAAGATAATGATGAAACAAAAATGTTTATTGCATATGAAATGAAATTGAATATTTTTGTAGCTGGTTTGAATTAATTATATTAAATTTCTAATAGATTCAAAATATATTTTATAAACTTTATAAAATGTTTAGATCCAAATTTGTGAAATATTTATCAGTCTGTAAATACTTTTAACATTTCATTCTTTAGGGATCTTCAAATATATTGTCTGACTTAGAAACCTTGAACAATGAATTTGCGGATATCAGCTATGTATGCGGCTGGATCCCTTCATCTAAAGACAATCAGCTTTTCAATTTATGTACAAGTATTTATAATGACAATTTTGCAAAGTGGCTACACTTAAATCGATGGTATATTAACATGAAAAGTTTTACTGAGGCTGAACGTTCAAACTTTCCTGCCTTGGAAGCATCACTTACTTCCTTGGCAATAAAACTTGAGAATATTGGTGATATTTCCTGTTGTAATAATAACATGCTTGATAAAAAGGTGAGATAGTTGGCCACTTGCAAGCAGCTTTACCATAGATTGCTAATTACTGATTTATTATATATGGTAATCAGTTTTATAATTTTATTCACCTACAAATTGTTCAATATACCTCATATATTGAATAATGTGATGATACATTTAAATTTCTCCTCAACAACATTCATGATATAGTTAAGTAAGAGTAATTTGTGGCAGCTGCTTGCCTGTTTGCTTACCGATGTTATGTCTATTGTTTCGGCTAGTTTGATAATCACCACTGAGGCGGACTTTTCTCTTTCATTCTGGTTGCGCTATATTCTTTCTGTCTAAATGATGTTTTCTCTGACGTGTACCAAAATTTCTATCATCGCACGAAAACATTACTACACATCTATCATTGCCCCACAGGTAGGCAAGCAGTTAATATATCTTACAAATACATTGTGTAGTATCTTGGAAACGAATGGGCTGTGTAGTTTTTATATGATTTATTATAACATTAATTAAATATGATATTTACAGATAGCTGATGAGGTTTCAAAACTGCTGGAATTAAAAGCAAAATTAGGAGAGGAAAATGCTGTTCAACATAAACTTATCCTTAAAACACCAAAAGGTACAAGAGACTATAATCCAGAACATATGTCATTACGACTGGGAGTTCTGGAGAAAATAATTTCAGTATTTAAACGTCATGGTGCTGAAACTATAGATACACCTGTTTTTGAGTTAAAGGTATATATAAATATTTATCATTAAATATTGTCATGTAATAGAATTTTTTAAATTATTAACACAATATTTTATTTTACATGACAATTAGGATGTTTTAACAGGGAAATATGGTGAAGATTCTAAATTGATCTATGATTTAAAAGATCAAGGAGGTGAAATACTTGCTCTTAGATATGATTTGACAGTACCTTTTGCTAGATATCTAGCTATGGGAAAAATATCCAGTATTAAAAGATATCATATTGCCAAAGTTTATAGAAGAGATAATCCAGCTACAACGAAAGGACGTTACAGAGAATTTTATCAGTGTGTAAGTACCTATAATGTTGAGTATTATATGTATATATTTAATACATAATATATTATATTTATTTCTATATTAAGGATTTTGATATCGCTGGTCAATATGATCCTATGATGCCTGATGCTGAATGTATTCGTGTGGTCTCAGATGCATTGGAATCTCTGGATCTAGGAAAATTTATAATTAAATTGAATCATAGATCATTACTCGATGCCATATTTGCTGCATGTGGTGTTCCGCAAGATAAATTCAGAACTATCTGTTCTTCGGTTGATAAGTTAGACAAAACACCTTGGGAAGAAGTAAAGAAAGAAATGGTAGAAGAAAAAGGTTTAGATGAAGGGACAGCCGATAAAATTTGGAGTTATGTGTCTAAGTCCGGAGGTGTAAACTTAATAACAGAATTAAGAAAAGATGAAAAATTAATGGTGCATAAATCTGCTGTATATGGATTGGATTCTATGGAATTACTATTAAAGTACTGTAGCATTTATAAAGTTATAGATAAGATTGTTTTTGATCTAAGTCTTGCACGAGGACTCGACTATTATACGGGAGTAATTTATGAAGCAATTTTATCTGGTATGTGCACTGGTCATAATGAAAAATTCTTAATTTTGCTATTATACATTTTATTTATTCTTTGTAATTGTATTTTTCTTTTTTCTGGTTTTTTCTTCTTTTTTTTAGGAGATGATGTCGGTGTCGGTAGCGTGGCCGGAGGTGGTCGTTATGATAATTTAGTCGGAATGTTTGACAGCAAGAAAAAAACCGTACCATGCGTAGGTGTATCGTTAGGCGTCGAACGCATTTTTAGTGTCTTAGAAGCTAAAATGGCAAATAAAGGTGTGAATATCCGAACAACAGAAGTAGAAGTGTTTGTAGCTAGTGCTCAGAAAAATTTACATGAAGAAAGAATGCGCGTTTTGTCGGATCTTTGGGATGCTGGTATTAAAGCTGAACAGGCGTACAAGAAAAACATCAAACTGTTAGCACAGTTGCAGCATTGCGAAGAACATGGTATTCCTTTAGCGATAATACTTGGCGAGGGAGAGTTAGCGAGAGGTGAAGTCACCCTAAGAGAAGTTACTACACGAAAGGAAATCCCAATACCAAGAGATCAACTTATCGATGAAATTCGGAAACGGCTACAAAACTCAACATAGCGAGCAAATTATGATTATTTATTCTTTTTTTTTTATAGTTAGATCAACAATAAACATGTACATTGCATTCTAACTGAGTAATAATTTTCTCATCTGAAGTACATAAATACACATTTGCATTATATACGGCTATAAGCCATATTATATTTACTTAATGAAGATAGTCATTTTTTTATGACACGCCTCGCCAAATATAAAATATATTAGCAAGAAAACATTGTAATTTATTATATGTATTAAATAAAAAAAATGTTCATTTTTTAACTGTTTATATCTTCTTTTACATAACACGTGTGGTTAAATTTCTAACAAATTAATAAAGGTTAAAATCGTTTTAACAAACTTTGTCAGAATATTATTATTATTGTCATTATTGTATTGCAATGAGTAATTCTAAAAATTTTTTCTAATTTAAACGAATGAAATAAATACAAAGTACTGTAATACGTGATGATATATACAATATAATTAATGTTTCTTTCTTTTTTACTATAGTTACTTTATCACAGTTATACTCTATATTACAGACCTTAACAGTTAAAAGCGATTCATCGTTTGGACAAAGTAGCTTAGATCTATGAGTAATCATACGAGTAAGAAATGTAATCTCAATAATCACGCCACGTCTGGAGAGTAAGCTATCGTTAAATATTGCTAAGATCAGCGTGAATTATTTATTACGTTCGTATTATATCATCGATATTGCATTCATTTTTTCGCAAATGCAACTTTTTCAAAATTGTCATGAATTAAAGTTAAGAATTTTGATCGTAAATCAAATTATACGATCGGAATAAATTAATGTCATATTGTTAAACATTATTGATTTAAATTATAAATGTCGCACAATTTATCATTTCGAAAGATTCAAAAAATTATAATGAAGAAAACCTGTTAATGATAAGTCGATATGAAAATTCATAGAAAACAGAATCATTTTAAGAATTTAGAAGTTGGAATATTTATACAAATATAATATAATTATTTTGTTAAATGTCCTATCGAAAAAAAATACAATTTTCATTGGATGATTTAAAACCATCGTTTTCTATAAACAAATAAATTATTCTTTTTTCCATGATTTTCGTGCTTCGACCGATAACTTTCTCTGCCCGTATTGCAATTCATTCCCCTTTTCTCCTTTAATCTCCGTAGGATTAGCGTTCCCGTATTGAGAACCACTCGTGGTAGCTTGATACTGCAAAAAGGGATTTACGCTGGGTTTTTCTATTTTAAGATCTAACGAAGTTTTATAAAAATCTATGCATATCCTTGGTTTCTCGTTCGGAGATTTGATCGTAGAACTAGTCGTTGATTTCGAGCTGTTCTTTGAACTATCTTTAATATTTGACGATACGTCTTTAGACATTGTCAATTGGTTATTGATAATCTCTTTAGAACTGGCAGGATCGTTATGGAAAATTAATTTTTCTGTAATCTCTTTGGCAACTTCCATATTTTTTATATTCCTCTCATTGTTTTCTGAGTTAGCTTGTTTAGAGGTATCATTATAATTTATTTCACGTTCAGACGTTGTCCGTAAATTGTTTAATGCAATATTGCTGCTTTCTTCATCGTCTTGAACATGTTCAAATCGAAAATTATCAGCAGTGTCACTGTTACCAGGTGTTTCTGACGTTACGAAAGAGGAAACAAAAGGATTGGAGGATGTGTTTATGAGGGATCGAGTATCGACTGAGGTCGGTTCGTTGCTGTCCGATCGAAGAACTTCGTTCTTCGTTGGTGATAAGATCGTAACGGTCTTCTGAACCGCAGAAACATTCGGTTTACTCGAAGAAACAATGGATGTTACTGGTTTACCATTATCATCTATTGCTAATGGACTTAGACCAGTAGATTTTTCAGATTTGTCTGCTTGCACGTCGCTTAAACTGAAGGCTCGTACTCGACGATGAACACTCATCCTACCAATCTGTCGTTGCAACATACCAGCTTTCCAACGTGGTAGAACTTTGGTGGCTTGAATTTGTTGACTTGGTGGTTGTTGGATTTGGTTCATAGGTCGTAAAGACAAACGACGAACGTTTGAGAATGTAGCGATCGGTGAAGAGACACCTGGTGTTCCTTCCATTTGCACTAGTGGCTTTTTGGCAGATTCGTAGACAAAAGTATCCGCGAGAGAGGAAAATTGGGATTTCTGGTCATCACGTATTCGCGAATTCTATAATCATTTTTATTTGTAAACATCGGATATATTCAATTATTCAACTTATCTGAACGAATAAAAATGGTATATGATGATGTATAATCAAGAAAGATAATAAGATAAATATGTGTACTTACCAAGTAGGACGCTGTATATTCCGGTGGTGTGCTGGTTGGAGTAGCAACGGGTCTCAAGGAAAATCTTCTAGGTTTAATAGGATTGATCGCACTTCCACGTCTTGCATACGATGGCGTAGACACTGGTGAGTATTCGCTAGGTCTTAGAGAGTATCTCCTATTGGTTTGCAACGATGACGTGGTCACTGTGCTTTGATTGCTTTGACTATGACCTTGATTATCTGCGGATTGCGAGAACAAGGTGAAGAGACTTGGAAGTTTAGGTGGCGTCAATGAAGCAGTACCCATTTTCCTTTGAGGTTTACGCGTGTTTGAATAATCACTAGGTACAGTGTTGATTTGTGCACGAAGAACAGTGAGTGCTCTGAGAAAATCGGCTAAAGATGTCTCTTCCAAAATATTATTACTCTCCATTAAACTGGGGAAGTTGGCACCTGTGTGAGTATAATATGGATGTCTCGATGTTGTGGTTTCATTGATATCGTCCAAATTGGACGAAAACAAATCAGAATGTGCTGTTATCGACGAATAATTTTCTCCTGCTTCAAGATCGATATCAGGATGATTGCCCTTTTGAATGGATTGTTCAGTGTCCACTGCCTTTTTGTTCGATGATTGCCGCCTCCACGGAGAGAAGAGATTCTTTGGTACTGACTTGGGTAATGAGATCGAAGGAAATTTATACGATTTACTGTCCTTGATACCAGAGAGACCAGTTCTACGACTTTTTATTAGTTCCTGAATCTTCCTTGAGGCAGCTGGTCCGGACCAAGTCCATTCTCCGTTTTGTTGATACATGTTCGACTCATTTTTGTTCATATTCAATCTCACCTCGCTAGCTGCTCTCGATCGTGGCATCATGCCAGGAATTCTATCAGCACCGATCCTCCAACTTGATTCGTTCCAAGTATTCTGTTTATTAAAGATATCTTTTTCTTTGAATCCTTCGGTTCCTGTCTTTTTCGTATCTTCTTTGTTTTTATATTCCTGATCCCAATCGGAAGTATCGTTAGCATCATCAGGTGATGGAATGGAGCCCAGAACGTTTACCCATCTTGCTAACAGTTCTGCTGGTTGTACCATCGCATGAGCAGCAAAAGTAGCCGTTTTATCGATTCGTTGGAGATCAGTTTCCGATACCACTCGTATTAATGGTTCCTGGATGACATACAGTTGATAAATAATAATCTAAAATAACCAATACGTTATATATTTCGTACATACCGTCGGTACTACTTCACTATTAGCACGACGTCGAGGATGCAAAGGTACTGAGCTCTCAAAGCCACCATATATCAACTTTCTGAGATCTGGGAAACTGTTACTTCGTGAAAATTTGGTCGGCGGTATTTCATAGTTATATTCATCGACGTAAATCCTCTAAAATGTAACGTAAACGATAAATGGTAACTTTCCGCTTATGATATCAATAATTCTATGGCAAAATTATGGATATAGATAATACATACTTTGACCTTGGAAAACTGCAGCTCATTAAAGACTCTTCGGAAGTAGTTGATCTCCTTGTTAAACTCGTTCCATATCTTGCTTTGCGTGTGTTTTAAATTCATCGCCAATTTGTGCTCGATCCTGATAATCTTCTTACTGCGCATACCTTGGGCGATGAAGGTCATAATCATCACGATATAGCCTAATCCGAAGGAGACCCAGCATATGAGGAAGGTTTTGTACATTACGAAAAAAAATCCACTACCCTTTGTGTTGTCTTGTCCTGTGAACAAGATGTTATTTGTTCGATAATATGCCAACAATTAGATATTTCTTGTCTTTTCATTATACAGATATCTGACGATTCTTGATTGTCTGTACTTAGTTATTTAGGCTTTACTTACCAAGACAAAAATTGACTCTCTCTCTCTATTGTATGCATGTGGCAACAGAAAGATATGATTTTAGTGTTAGAAGAAATGTAGTCCGGTCTTTAAAGTATGAACAGCATTATCAGTATATAAAAATTTATTACGAAATGTATAAGTCACGAATTGAATATCAGACATAAAATCTTCTAGAACTGAAAGCATCAAGTAACATCAATTGACCCGTACGAGTCTTCTGGGTTATTTGCCGCTTTGTTCCTTTTTCATTGCGTTCTGTGTACGATTATGCGTGCAGATTGTCAAGGAGACATAATCAGTTTAACGATATTCTAGATTGATTGAACCGATGATGCTGTTAATTGATACTTTAATTGATTTTAGACTGGTGGGGTGATAGGAAATTAATTCCAGGAAGATAAAATACGAAGAGATCCTTTCTTCTCCCTCATTCTCTCTTTTGGTTTTCTTTTTGCTCGATGTTAACAGTTATTTTAGTCGATATATTAGTCGCACATTTTGACGTATATATACGAATGCTTATTTATTTAATTAAATTATTTTTTTCTAACCTGCCACATAATCTCCAAAGCCAATTGTCGTCAACGTTACGAAAGCATAATAAACAGCTTCATCGTAAGTCCAACCCTCGTAATGAGAGAAAAGGAAAGCAGGGAAGAAGATGAACATGACGAAGCCAGGAATGAGATACATGAAGATTTGTGCTGCGAGACCAGCTTTTCTTGTTTCAAGCGGAGTCAATTTCTTCGCATAATCATTGTTTTGGTGTTGTTTGTAGGATTTGTACTTGCGATGAGCCCTTACGAAGACGTGACCAAAGAACTCTCCTAACTGAGACAATAAAATTCCGTTCATCGGTATGCCGATCAATCCGTAGAAGATCATCAATATACGACTCAGCATATTGGTTGGTGCTAAATTTCCGTAACCTGCACATTTTTAGGTGTTCGATGATATTAGGTTAAAGTTCATTGATTATTTGATTCGTTCTTTTTCATTGGAATTTAATAGAGTAAAAATTGCAATTATTACTCCTTTTTCGAATTAATTCAATTTCGTTCGAAATCGCCAACCGTTTTATTTTCAACATCGCTGCGACTCACCTATCGTACTGACGACAGTATAAGCGAAGAAGAAACTGTTGTAGAAGTCCCATTTTACTGGATCACTTTCGCCGTCCGTGTAATTGTAAACTGATTTGCCGCAATACTGTGTCAATCGTTCGAAAATCTCGTTTTGATTGTGCGTACGACTGGGAATGTAATGTTTGAGAAGCAAAGCTGAAAAATTTCGAAAACAAAAATTATGAAACACTTTAAGCAGAGATTAAGTCATAAATCAAATGTAGGATTATCATTATGTTTCATTAGCACTACGTTAAAATCTTGGTTCGATGAGTTATCGAGTAAAATAACTTTTCGATATTTAACAATGTTTCCTCTTTAAGCGACGGTAGTTACGATAACGTAAAAAAAACCAAAATCTTCTTGATCCTTTGATTAAGTCCTCTTCACGCTAGATAATATTTTTTCCTTTCCTTGTTTATCTATCGAGAAAAAGAAACGAGTTACAAAAAATATATTTCTTTGTATACCGTGAAAGTTGAAAAAGATTCACGATAAAGAGATACACGGCAAATATATACGAATCATTTATTTCGAAGGAGTTAACTACTCTTGAATATAAATTATAGATCGTAATTTATTCATCAATGCTTTTGTGCGACGTAATTTTAATGACACATTGTCGAGCATTCACACATATATGCCTGAATAATAGATAGGTGGTAGAAAACACTGCAGTTTCGTCTCGACAATCGTTAAAGAGTTCTTATGAAAGAAAGAAACGAGTTAGTTATGTCTTTATATATACATAGTATAAACGATCTGTAAGAGTATTCACGAATAACTCCCGGAGTTAGCTTTCATTATCTGCATTTCTCTCGATTAATTTGCGCAGGGTAGCTCGGCTAACACTTTAAACGGGACTATCTTCGAGATAATTGTCAGCCATTATCTTATCAGCCGATATTTGCTGGTTACATCGGCCGTTTGCCTCAATTAAATCGAACTTTTTATTCGTGCAACATAGGACGTACTACCTTGCGTATTAGATTCGCATTTGTACGTTCATTCATATATGTATTCACTCTTTTCTCTTTATCGAAAAATATCCTACAAATTGGATCAATATGTACTGTCAATAAACTAAAGATATGTATGGAAATAATTGTTATTCGTGATTTTCCATATTGTCTTTAACATTATCAACATCGTTCGCAAAGAAAAAGAAATGATTTTTCTTCAAACGGTGGATTCTTAAAATGATTAAAAATTAAAGCTTAGTTTGGATTATCTGAGTACAATTGAACTTATGCTAGTCACGTTCCTGATAACCAACTGATATTCTTACTTTCTGATCGTGAGAAGAGATAAAAAATATTATAGTTACCTACATATCATAAATATGCAAAATATTTTATAATTTTTGCACGTAATATTTCGTTGAAGAAAGTGAAATAAAATTAGAACTCATTAAATAAGTTGTACGATACTTACTATAACAATATTAATTAATTATAATAAAAATTTATAAACAAAAAAGATCGATATCAATAAATATAAACGAATCGACGTATATTGAAATAATAAATTGACTAAGGTTAATTCAGTCTTCGTTTCTTAAAAATCTTTATGATTAATTCTGTTATTTTCAAAATTTAATCCTACATAACCCAATTTCTTATTGGGCCTACAAAACAAACAATATAATATGAAACTTATAGTATAACTCATATTTACCAGAGCTTAATTTTGAAATATGAACTAATAATTAATTTTCCAATGAGAAAAATAACATAAGATATAAATGACAGAGATACGTGTATAACTTGAAATTTTAATTGAATTATAGAGGATTAAAGAATAATGTTGAAATTGAAAAATAACGCATAACTACGAAAACTTCCACCATTTGAATTCATTCGAAATTTGTTACACGTATCGGCTTACCACGAAATATAGCTTAAACCATAATTCCACGAATTAACTTGTGATTTACCCTATGTTTATTGTCAACAGGTTCATCATCAAGCATGCGAAGTAGGAGCGGTCCAGTATTTCAATACTGGATCGCTTAACCCTCCCGGCACGACACTGACACTGGAAGTTTATGTAGCGTTACGTGCCGCCATTGTGACTCGTCCGCTTGAATGCAACTCGTTTTTTTCTTTTAACAATACTTTCGGGGCACGGCTGTGAATACGAAAATGGTAGTGATATCACGGATCAACTTTGAGCCCGCAAAACGTCGCTTACTTATGTATCTGTCATTGCGTAATCCGTAATCTGTTTTCTTTATGCTACTTTAATTAAAATTCTCATGATGTAATACCTTAAGGTATCAGGTCTGTTATTGTCCAACTTCTGTTCTAAAAGAATAACAAACGTTTAAGAGAAGATTTTTAATTCTCCCTTTCTCCTTTGGAGTCACGTTAAAAAATAAACGATTATATTAAATAAATGATCTAGATTTTATTAGATCTTAAGACGCGTGATAAAAGAAAAAAATGGAAGAAAAAGTTAAAGTTACATTTATAAAAAGACATATCGTAATGTTGAAGAATACTGTTTAACAAGATGTAATTCATTATTAAATATTGAATTCTATCAATTTTAAGACGAATTTTTAGCATCCTCTTATGCAAAATTCTCGTAGGCGAAGTCGCGCGCGAGACATACATGATTCGGTCCAACGACCGTGTCATTATTTAATTAACGAATACGTCCGAATCCGGTACAAACTGGAGCATAATGATATGTAACGCAGCTTGGCATGTCGGTCATTTTTGCGTACGATTTATACTTCTTATAAAACGTTTGTGAACTTATCAGTGTATTAAAGGGATACGATAATGATATCTTACAATAACAATGATTTGATTGTGAATAATCTTATGTTTTTTTTTTTTTTTAAACAATGAACGTCCGATAGTTATCAAGTCTATGTAAGCTCGTTTGACACTGTCTTCAATAGATCCAGCAATTGGCCGAGACTATCAACAGTACTATGACATGTGGGAGCGTTTTAGTACATAATCTAACGGAAGTGATTTGTCGTTGACGAAAAGTGTTCTCTCTATTGTTCAATTGGGAATAGAAATATTCGAGCGAATTTTTAAACGAATCCATTTGCAACCAAGAATACATATAGATCGTTATATGTAGCCACTCCTAACCACATAGCCGCTCTTCGTTGCATCTCTTCATAAAGTAGGTATATTGACAACACACCGATACGTACACAAATACGTACACAATTGTACATAATCGATAACTCTCACAAATTTACGTTTAAAGGTATTATCGTAATACCTGGAAGCTATTTGGTATCGCTTATCTCTTATCGAAGAAGCTATTGGAAAAGTAATCCCGTAGACGTAACTCGTTTTTCTTAACTTTACCTCTACGTTAATAGCCGTGTATTTGTGTATGTACGTTAATATTTTAACGTCGTATGTGGAAAATTTTGACGCGTCGGTAACTTTACGTTGACTCTTTTACGATTTGTTAGATTCGACATTTGCTTCTTTTTTTTTCCTCTTTCCAAAAAGATGAATGTGTTCCTTTTTTACGAATTCAAAGGAGCTCCTTCAAAATGATTTCAAATGAGAACTACGTTCTCTAATACTGAAATTTGGAATTCGTTCGCAAGGATACATGATAAGTTTCCCTTTCTCTCTCTCTCTCTCTCTCTCTCTCTCTCTATCTATCTATCTATCTCTATCTCTCCCTCTTTTTCTTCATCATACGTGAATCTTTTACGATGACAAAGCCGAATGCGAAGGAAATTATGTATATCGGTATGACTTAAAAAAAAAGCGCTTTTACACGTACATACGTACGAACGAACGAATGAAGGAACGTTATTGCCCTCTTACAGAGAGCAAATTTAACGAGTGAACGTGGCCTATACATGTAGTCTCCACAAAATTATTGTCCTTGCGAAAGAAACCAAGAAATATATTTGTATATATGTACGTATGCATGTATGTATGTATGCTGAACACGGCCTAAGCGACGACCGAATAACGTCGTGTACGAGTCCAAAATTAATTTCGTGTAATATCTTTGAAAATGACCGTAAATAAATAAACGACACAAGAATCATGAGTGATTTCTCTTCGTCTTTTTTTTTCTTTTCTTATTTACGACTTTCTTTTTATAGTATACGACTAGTTAAACGGCTGTCCAATATTTTCCATGAAATAAATTTACAAATTTTCAAGGAAAACAGAACCGGTGGTTACGAAAGTGTGATCTAAGTGTTATATTGTTTTCGATTTATGAGTTAGCATGTAGAGATCATGCTGCCGAGGGTAATTTGCTAAATTTTTGACACGGACGGCCACCTTCATAATTACTGTCACAACTGTCAATGGCAATAATAATACGGAATCATTCATGATAATAAAATGTGTAATTTATGAATTTGAAGGGTCATTTTCTTTTATTCTTTCTTTTTCTCTCTTACCGTTGATCTCGATGCGTTCTTCCTTGGCACGTTCGATGTGTTCGATCTCCAGCCGGCTTTCAATATGATAGAACATAGAAGCGCCCAAAAAGAGATAAGCTAGGAACAACATGAGAAGTACGATCCATTGCTTCTTCGACATTCTCCGAGGAAGAGAATGAGAAACGGCTGATGGGAATTTGCCAACTCGTAGAGGACTTAGTTGTTATCGTCACGAGAAACTACGGGTAGCCGAGTGAATCTCGACTTCAAACTTGTTTTCTAGGACAATGACGATGATCTAGGGTCAGCGTAGCCATTTTCTCCCTCTCTATTTCTCTGTCTCTCTCTGTCTCTTTCTCTCTCTCTCTCTCTTCCTCGTATACACGCGTGTATTATATTCAATTTTGTCTTTGCTTTGTCCCTGGTATGTCCGATGAACCTCTTGACTCTGCGTTCACAGAGCTAACTGAAGATCTCTCACGTGCTTCGCTTCCTCTTTCACGGACCTTACAAGACGGGCCGATTATCGACGTTGATCGCGAAGCGACGGTGACGATCGACGAAGCACGATCGCCAACGATGGATGTTATCGTTCTAATCCTACCTTCTTCTTCTTCTTCTTTAAACGTCTTATTTACGGTTATTTACATTTTCTTGCCTTTTCGCGAAGACGCCATCTTCCCTTCTCCTACCGATGCCATCCAAAGTCCGACCCTCTGGCTCGGGGATCCTGCCGACAATAAGACAGAAAATTTTTAATCGTTTATATTGTCGCCCGACGATCTGACAAGGACGGATCATTTCTAAATTAATTTCTAATTTGGAGATTAGAATTTCGTTAACTTCGCGATCCAAAGTAAGTTTTATATCGGAGCTTTGACAAGTGCTCTCATAATCCGCGTCATCTCCAAATGTCTGTTGCGTTTGTTCACCGATAAAAAGCGTTGTCGCTACGAATTCGTTATGTTACAGATAGATAGATATATAGATAGATAAATAGAGAGCAAGAGAGAGAGAGAGAGAGAGAGAGATGATGAAAAGAGAGAAGACCTCGTTAAAAGGAGAGGGAAAGCTCGTTGTACGTGTATGTACATGCTTACTCTTACATGCGTGCATGAATAATACTATCGTGCATTGGTCATCGAGAAAATCGGTGTATTTAGTTTAATAACAATTACAAATTTAATATTAAATTGAATATATATGATAGAATGTTTTTCTTTTTAAATTAATATTTCAATAAAAAAGTAAAAAATTGGTAATGTGAGTAGAATTTTTTAAAGGAAAAAGTACTTGTCAACTTACTTATATTTAATGAGAGAAATCGTAAAAGGGAAGAAGTATTTACTTACTATTTTTATTAGCCACGAGGAGATCAGTGGATCATCAGAAACAATACGTGCGAGTACTGGTTGACAATACGCTGCGCTCGTTAATGGAGAACAGAGAGCTTCATTCGGTGCACAAAAGGGCGCCGTTTTGAAAGGAGCCAATTAAGCCGGCAGACTTTTCAATCCCGGAAAATCTCGCTGTTCTCTTTCTCGAGGCTTCGGCGATAATGAACAAACCGAAATGAACAAAGTTTGCTTGTTTCGGTTTAAAACGCGTTTACCTTCGCGAAACGTGACTGATCTCTGCCGTCGCTACGATGCTTCATAAGAGTAAAAAAGGTTCCCTTAGACGATGAGCTCTCTCTCTCTCTCTGTTTTTCTATTTTTTTCTTAGTCGTCATTTATGTAAACGAACGAATAATCGAGAACTGTAAAATGCGAAAAATTGATCGATCTCTTTGGACGACTGGATGATTTGCAGCGCAAACAAGAGTCGTCCACGATCGTAGACACGTTCTCATAATGTTTCACTGTGTCATCTATCATCATAGTTCGTACGATAAATTATACATATATCGAAATATAATGAAAAGCTGACGGAATTTGAATTAATTTTATGAATCATCATTTGAGAGAACACTAAAGGAAACAACAAATTAATAGAAAATCATTATCAGTAGATATCTTTTTAGATCATCTAGCTTTAGTATGTACGATATCTTAATTCCTCAAAAATTATCAAATTTTCTAAATAATCTTCGTAATCTTTGAGATTTATATGTTTTATATAAAAATATATATATATTTTTTTAATTCTTTAGTAGACAGTATCTGATATTAAAGAAAAAAAAAAAAAACGGAAAAAGAAAGATACAAAATGAAAAAAATTGTTCTTAGAACGAACAAGGACAAGTAGCTATTGATCGTTACATTGGAAATGTCGTCCTTGCAAAAAGAAGACAACGATGCTTTTATATTACGTTGTACATATGTACATATGTACATGCATCATACGTTTGAGATCTCCACGAATAGTTACGTCTGCAATGAGGATTTATGAGGCGAACTATGTAGGTATCCTTGTTTGCTCCATCTTATGTATCGATCTCTGTTTGCCAAAGGTAGCGATGTGGGCATTGCTGGTTTGTACCGATACGACGTAATTCGCGTTTCAATACTATATATACATAGTGATATATGGTGCACAGAAGAAGACATTGGCGATATTTCGATCACTTTTGCGTATGAAGAAAGAGTCGGCAAGTCTTACGTTTAAAAAGAAGAAACAAAATTATATTGCATTTTGGATCATGCGGAAGATCGTAAATTAAAAAATAAACACGAAAACTGTTTTCTTCCCAAAATGTTCTGTGTATCGTCAATGAAATGTCTTTTTTCTTTTTTAATATTGAAAACTGATATCATAAAATGAAATTTGTATAAAAAATAGAAAAGAGATAAGACAAAGAAGAAGTCTATTTTCAACATCTTAAAATAAGAGAACATACAACCTTAATTTCTCTTTAGTATTTTGCCTATGAAAACAAAATGAAAGATTCTACTTCAACGATATGCGATACATCAACGTGAAATTTGAAGAAGCTCGGCTAACTTGTTAATCACGACAGACAATAATTACACTGGCGTACATTTGCATTTGACGTTGACATATCACCCTAATATATGTAAATCACGTGCGGAGATAAATCACTACGATTAACTATAGTCAAATGTTAAAATATATAATAGTAAATGTATATACGCTTTTTAATCGTTGCGTATAAATATGTACCGATTTAATTGTGAAGGCTAAAATAATTTAAATAAGTGAAGTAGTTCATTGAATTCTCCAAGGCAGAACGATATAAACTAAAAATAAAATAATCGACGATGAATGAAATATGCAAATAAAGGTATGGTATGTGTCAATTTGTGAAGAAATTCAATTGTCGGCTGTATTTATAGAATTGTGATAATAGTAGCCGTAAATATGTCTCAATTGCTGTTCACCATTTTCGATGCTATTTTCTTTTTTGTTTTTTGAACGATTACGAATGAAATACATTTTATCTACTTGATAGAAAGTATGTAGTCTACTTTGTAAATGATATGCGTAATCGGCTTATTTTTTTTTTTTTATTTCGTGCGACATTGATAATCAAACGTATTAGTTTTAGCGGTGTATTTTATTGCAGTATAAAGTAACAAAGCTAGGATTAATCAATCGCTAAAAAATACCTAATAAAAAGTTTAATTTAGACTTTTGATCCTTCTTACAATTTTCTTTTTCTTTATAATTTATATTTTCAAATGAAGAATAAATTAAGAATATAACTTTGATTTAATTATACGTACAAAGGAGGAAAAAAGAGATTATAAAAATGAAAAAACCGAAATATTCACTCAACCCTGTGTCTCTTTTTTCTCTTAATTCATTTAGTAATAAAACGAATATACTATAGCTTATCTTCTCACTATCGATCAATTTCATCAAATAGCATTGATTAACATCATTGATACATATGAGTGAAATTAATTCAAGAGTGAATTTAATTTATTATCTGTAATAACGATTAATCTCTAACGTGTTATTCAAAATGTTTTTATTTAAGTAAGATGCATTATCTATGATATTTAAAATCGCTATTAATCGATTTTAATCGGCTATTATCATAGAAACGTATGTGAAAAGATATAATAATCAGTAAGAATTTTAAAACAACGTTTTCAAAAGCCATTATCAAACTCACCGTCACGAAATATTAATTTTTTTTTTGTATGTCTCGGCATAAAAAGAAATACAAACAAGTCGTAAAAAGAGATCACGATCTATAAAAACAAGAAAAAGTGTAATATAATATATCAAAGGCGCTCCTTTATCGGATCGCAAAGACGATGATGTTAATCATAAAGTAAAGAATTGCTCGTGAGAATTATAAGGAGAGGACCTATAGTTATTCCTTCCATTGGGTGCACAGTTTTTAACAGAACGTATTCTTCTCGGATGATCGAATACGTAGGCCCCCATTAAAGTATCCTGGATTTATCGAATTATCTCCGCATACATAACACTCCATCGAGATCGGCTCATGATAATGCGCGTAAATTGAAAAAGGCTTTTTCTTATCGCAAGAATAAAGAGAGAGAAAGAGAGGGAGAATGATAGGGAGAGGGAGAAACATTTTACAGATATTTCATAACACACTGTAGTCGCTATGCGATTTACACGTTTTTACGTCACGTTACACTTACTTACTTACTTACTTGCTTACTTACTTACTTACACGCGTAAGTAACTAATATTTCTTTTTTATTTTTTTAATCGTTCAGTGAAAACCAAGGAAAGTCCGTAGTGATGATGTAAGAAATAACTCAAAGGGTACTTTAACGGAAAAGGTGAAAGAAAACGGAACACGAATTTCGATGATTCTCGCGATCATGTTCACTCTAAAATCCATTGCAATTAAAAGTACGACGGCTATGGTCGCAACGTAAGCACTCCCCAAATGTTTGACAAAGAACACAACACTCGATTGACAAAGTTCTAAATCATCGTATTATCGTGACAAAATAATCGATATATATATATATATAGGTATATAGAAAAACTGGAAGTGCGATGGTCAAACACAAAATTTTCCCTTTTCTCTCTCTCTCTCTTTCTCTCTCTCTTGAATTTTTACGGAAATCCAACGAACTGCTCCGAAATCGATCGAGCAAACGGACGATCTTTGATCGATTTGATATCAATGGTTTCTACGTCAGATCGAAGAATTTATAATAATTTGATTTAAACAGACACACACGTATACACGTACACGCACACATAGACACCTGTTTTTTTTGGGACGAGCGTCGTGACTTGTTTTCTTTCTCTCTCTCTCATAAAATTGATGAATTTTCTTGAAGAAAATCCATACCTTTTAAACACAGTAGATAAGACCTCTCATAGTTGACGAAGATCGATCGGTCGTCCAATACGGTATGTACATATGTACTTATGCCCGTACGTTCAATACGAGAAATAATTAAAACGGGAATCAATTAATTTTCCATTTTGGTGATTAGACGCGCGACAGATTGAATTCGTAACGTTGACAGCCGACCAACGTATTCGAGTAGTTGGCCGAACGAAGACTATTCGTTGATCGAGTCATGAACCATTGGAAAAGCTCTGGAACGGTGGGAGGATGAGAAATCGTAATATTGACCATCGTATCTATTAAGATCTTTCTTTATTTCTTTCATTATTTTCTTTTTTTTTTTTTTTTTTTATTTAGTTTTCAACTAAATAGAATGCATCTTTCGAGCAGATATAATTTTTCGTTTAACTATTCGATCGCTACGTTCGAATTCGCGAACCCGGAATGTTTTGTAATTATGATGAAGATATTAATTGTTACAGAAAAAAGTTTTAAAGGCAAATAATATAAAGAACGAATCGTATAACGTGATTACTTTATCCTAAAGATTCTTAAATTCGTATTTTCAAAAAACGATTTACCAAGGATTTATTACAAACAAGCGATTTTTAATTGGTCATATGTACATTCGTCCTATATATAGAACGAAACATAATATAATATCATCGGTTGATTAATTATTATATACCGTTCATTTTGCTTAATTCTTATTATACTAGTATCATAGAAGCGTCATTATACATCGACATATTTGACATTTATCAGCTCATACATTTCGCCGTTTAATTTTTTTTTGATTTCGCAGGTCTATTTAGAAGCGAAAATAATTTTGTTGAAAAGAGGAAAAAAATAATAAAACCGATATGTAATGTGATAAATCGAAATGACGTAATCAGTATTCGCTAATCTGTGAGGAGTCCGATTAGTGTGTAAGTGTTATTCTACATGCTTAAGAACTTCAAGCTACACATTCTCGTGATACGTTAAACGCGTTATTTAGTTAGTAAATTGATGATAATAATTGTAGTTCTCTTTTCGTCGTGTAGCTGATACTCACATCTATGTCTGTATCTCACCAGTAACAATTTCACACTTTAGAATAAAATCTTACGTTTCCGAGGAATTTATCGATTTGTCGATTGTATTACCATGTTCAAATTTTCGTTGATGTACACTGCAAATATTACCCGATCTGATTGATGATTTGAATAGAGCAACCATTTAATTTAATTAAAAATTTTACATTGTACACAAACTTTTACCCCTTGAAAATAAAAAAAGATTCATCCAGATGGAAAAAAAAACAAACTTTACCGTGTAAAATTACTGAACAATTTATTATAAAATAATGTAATTACAAAGATATCTGCTTTCGTATTGTTATCATCTGCAGACATAACATTCTAAATAAATCTTAATCTCGTTATAGGGAATAGTTTCATAAACCTCGCTTTTATCATACAGTGTGCTAATCTTAAGTATTCATAATTGAATAATATAAATTACACAAATATTTTCGTGCGATCAGGTAGTTTTCAAAATAAGCTTTTTAAGTAATAGAAATATTTGTTTTGCATTATTATGCTCCTACTTTGAAAAAAATAAACACAAGAAACATTATAATTTTGTTATACAATAGTGTAACATAATTAATACTATGCCTATTTAAATTATGAAAATTTATTACTAAATCATAATCATTATTGTTTCATTTTAGCTTTATAATCCATAAATATGCAATCTGAATCTAACTTGTACATTATCAAGAGATGAACAATGTAAATTTCAATATATAACCAATTCATTCCATCCATTACTGTTCTATACTGCTTATCTAACAAGGAACATACATATTATTGTAATTATTTTACTATATGATATATCATATGCAATGCTTTCTTACTTTCATTTTTTTTATCTCCTCTCGTTAATGCTACGAATGTGCATTGTGTGCCCTTTATATGAAAAATAATAATAAGGAAAATAATGATCAAACCAAATTACATTTACATACCTACAGCCCTATGTATATACTTATAATGTTATTCTTTTTTTTGTAATTCTTTAACTTCGCAATCATAAGTCCTTTTCCTTAATCTAATAAATATTATTAATTGTCCGACTTTTGTAATTCGCTCAGTGTAAAGACTTTATACATTTAAATGGTTTTACTTTTAACAATTTATCAACTGAACTCTAAATACTTAGTAAACATTATATCCAATATCTATAACTTACTATATAATCTCTTACATGGTTTACGGTGTACCATGTAAGTATACTACTTTATAAGAACATTGTATACAATTTTTCGAGAGTATACTAAAAAAACAAAAATCCCTGATGAGAATTCACTAATTCCAACCAAATTCTATGTCTTCGATCTTTATGTTTAATCCTTCAAATGTTGTGTCTATTGGAGGATCAACAAAACTATCATCCAATCCAATTTGCTGCACAAAAATTAGCACTGTAACTATGGACTTGTATTCTCTTAATAAAAACGATAGATATTAAAACTACTAAAGAAACTTTTATTCTTTAATACAAACCTGTAAAGCAGCTATATGAGATGGATCGCTAACTAATAAAATTTGTGGTTCAGGATCCGTTATGTCTTCAGACACTTTAGAAACTTGAAGCTGTGTTTCTTTTTCAACTGTTAATTTCTGAAAGAAAATAAATACAATAGCATATTAAATCACTGATTGCTGCAATATGTTATAATTATGTTTTGCTTACATTTTCTCTTATTGTACTATTTTTCTCTTTATTGTTGCTTTGAATAGATCCATCTAAAGTATCTTGTAAAAAAATATCAGTACTATCATCACTATCAACTAATGCATGCGCTGTTCTTTTGTGCATTACAAGTGTACTACTTTGTCTGTATCTCCTAAAACACACTTTACACTCAAATGGCCTTTGTTGTGTATGAACCTATAAAAAGAATGAAAAACATTTGTATATTTTATATTATAATATTTTCAAATTCATACTTACAAGATGGTGTTTATAAAGACTAGAATATTCTGTAAATCTCCTTCCACAATTCTCTATGGAACATACATATGGCTTTTCACCAGAATGTATACGTATATGGTTCTTATAGTTTGTTGCACTAGCAAAGGCTTTACCACATTTAGGTTGTGTGCATTTATATGGACGTTCACCAGTATGCGTTCTTACATGGACCTGAATAATGACATTTATTAGATATATTCTTGAAAATACTCCTTCGTTATTTTATATTGTTTATAATTCTTTACCTTTCTAATATTACTCGTTGTGAACGATCGACCGCATCCTTCAAATGGACACATGAAAGGACGTTCACCTGTATGAGTCCTAACATGCTTTAATAAATCTCCAGATGTTTTAAAACTTTTATTGCATGCTTCGTTAGGACACTTATAAGGTTTCTCTCCAGTATGTGTCCGTAAATGAGCTTTTAAACTATAACCAGTGGAAAAACTTTTCTTACATTTTGGATGCGTGCATCTGTACGGTCGCTGACCAGTATGAGAACGTTCATGAACCTAATATAAATACTTACATAAGTATTTAATGTTCTCAAATTCTATATAATTGTGTATAAAAATAGAAAATATACCACCTTGAGATGATGCGGTGTACTATACACCTTCGTACATCCTTCTCTAGGACAAGGATGTCGTATCTTTTGTTCGGATAATTTGTTTATTAAAATTTTAGGCTCTTTTTTTTTCAACTTTCCATCTTCTATCTCCCATAAATCATCGCCAACATTTAAGTGACTAGTAACCATATATGCCGTTCCATTGATAAATTCTACTTGAGGATATGTATTTTCTGCAACGTCTACAGAAGTATTTTGAGCATCCAAAAAAGCTGGATCTACCTCCAACTGAAGAGTTTTACCATCCGCAAATTCAGATAAATCTCGTAATAAAATAGTTTCTCCATTTTCTAGTTCCAAAGTTGTATCTTCATTAAGAGGAGATTCTACGGTTACAATTTGTTAAAGTGTACATACAACATTATTATATATATGCAATGAATCATTCATAGTTCTACTTATACGAATATATAAAATTTAGCATAGAACAAACCATCGTCACTAAAGTTATTTGTTAAATATGCTTGGGTTCCATCTGGTAATGTTATTGCTGTTAACGTCGTACCAAGTAATTGTTCATCCAGAACAAGTTCTTGTACCTGGACATTATCTGCATTTCCTTCGTCGATCATGACTGATAAACATCCCAAAACATCAGCCGAGTTATTCTAAATGCAACACATGTAATAATTTTACAACAATGAACATTATGTGTTATTTACAAATAATAACAGTTACCCTTACCGATAATTCGTGTAAAACCGTACCGGTTTCTTCCTGATTCGTAACATTACTCGTGACAAAACCCGTTGATTCTTCATCCTGTGTTGACATAATTCCTTACCGGCGTGGAGCTAAATAAAAATAATGTAACTTGTTAATCGAACAACAAAGAAACTTCCACTAACTCGGGATAGAAATATCGAAAGGAATGTATAAATTAGGGATAATACCTAGCGAATGAAACGCAACGCAAAAAAGAATGTGTTATTTATTATTTTTACCGCGTAAACCGGTTCGCCGTTATTTCGAACATTTCTTCGAATGCCTATTAATGTCTATTACAGAATGATCATGGTAAAACGTTTAAGTTAGATCGTCTATTATTTATTCCTAATCATGTCGTAGGAACGACGATACACAATGGTATCTTTCGAAAATAGATTGTAAACCTCAAAATACAAGCGAAATCAATGCAACAGTGTCCCTCGCCATTTTCCCGTATGAGTATGTCAACAACGGGATCCGTAAAAATCGTGCGAGGCGGCATATCTTTTCGAAAAATTTGTTCCGTCCTCCCTCACTCCTCACTTAATCAATACGCCATCGAAATTTCGACACGACATAAACTGAATTTTCGACACCTCACGATTGGGCACCAAAGAATCTTGGGAAATATTACCCATAAACTCAGGACGCCCGCGAAATATTCTTCCCTAACCAAAGCGAGCGAGCCGGAAATCGATGTGCCGCCATCTAACAGCAAACGATTATCAGGGATTCGCCCGAAGAAGAAGAAGAAGAAGAAAAAAAGAATGTTTCGGCGCCATGAAAAAAATATTTAAGTGAAATCCTTACTTTCAGCATAGAGCGCCGTCATTTTCGGTCGTGCGCTTTCGAATTTTTTCGCAATCTATTTGTTGAACAATATAATCACGTACGGTGTTTATTTTATTGCCCCACTTGTAAGTATTTATTTATTTAATCGTTTCATTTCAGCAATCGCACCAATCCATTCAACGGTATAATTATAATGACTAGACGTGCGCGTGGACTTGTAAATCAATTACTTTATAATCGTTATCAATGGTTGTATAACTGTCATGTTGTGCTTTCTGCCTAGGGCACAGGAACACCTTGTTACAGTTCTGATTATGAGTCGATGCGTCGCAGGCGCGCGCGCGCGCGCGCTCGCTTGCTCGCTCGCGACCATGATTTCATTACGCAAATTCTTGAGACTTAAGATTAACGATTGGATCGCTTCGAACAAATATCACGTACCTCCGTATTATTCATTTAATATGTAATATCTTAGATCCAATGTATGATACCAGTTTAACTCGAGCACTTCAATTCGTAATCGTAGCTTTTAATACGAGTTTAAAACTCTTATCATCGTATTACAAATAACATTCCTTAGCGTCATATTACAAATATTTGGCTATATCAAAGTTCCGGATCAAACGGAAATCATAATTGTGAAAGTAGAGCAATCCTATACGATGCCAAGTGTCCTGAATGAGAAATTTCATTGAACCTCAAGGACATCTCTTCGGATGAGATCAGCACGCGTTCGTCGTTTTACTTTAATTCAAACTTGAGCGTAATATGACTGTATATATTTTGCATTGGGCAATGCTCTTACGTGTTAAAAAAAAAACAAAAAAATAGGAAAAGTAATCCTTGGAAAGAGTAGATAAGATCTTAAGATAAGATTGATCCATCTTTTTTACGAATGGAACAAAGGTTATTCGAATAATTTCAAATTTCGACATTTTGCAAGAACTCGAATGAATTTTGAAAACTGTTATTAAAAAAATGCAAATATTCGTTACTTTGCATTGTGACTTCAATAGAATCTTTCAATAGTTTACAAAACAATTATATTAGTAAAACAATATATGATTTATGCATTACCTTTTTAAGATACCGTTATTTATTTATTTTTTAAACGAATAATAAACAAAAATTGTACTCATCCGCCGATTAACTTCGATTAACAATTGATATATTTAATTATGATCATAACTAGCTGAATAACCATAATCGGTAATCGTTAATTTGACCACATATTTTATCGAACTTAAGCCATCAGGGACGTCTGATTTTCAAGGACCAGAAAGTGTACGCGAATCGAAATGAAAGTTATATACATACATATATACCTTAGCCTCCTTAAAGTATCCTTCTTGATCGTTTTCCAACCCAGGTGGCGTATACGTATATTCTAGAAGGGGGATGTTGGGGAGTATATGCATCGTCGTCGACATTCACCCAAGACGTTCGAACTGGATCAGTTCTTCGAAATATCTACACTACGTCGCAACAATTACGTCCTGTTTCCTTTATTTGTTGCAATTTATTTTCCTTGAAGTTTTTATCCGGAAATACCGCGATTTCTTTATAGTGTCATTGTCGAAATGGATAATTACGGTGCTTCTACGTAATAACATTATAGTGCATATAAGAAACATTAAAAAAGTAAAAAATAACAATAATAATATATACAGATTATAGTCGGATATATATTTGAAATATACGTATATCGAAGCGCGGCAAAAGTACCGCCAAATTTCAAGCTACTCATGGTAAGTATCATATCAAGGATTCTGTGGAAGTTTCAAATCTTTTGTCAAATTTTTTCATTAGAATTTTTATAGAAAACACCCCTCATCGTATAGATCTATTTAAATACAATCCCTAACTCTTCACATATACATACACACACGCGAGACACGTACGCACGCACCCACACACACAACACTTTCCCCCAGAGATTATCAATAACTGTATTTTTCGAGATACTATGACAACCAATTCGAAACAGTGTAATTAATTTTATATAACTATTGAAAGGACAAAATTGAGGAATCTAAAGAAAAAAGAAACTAATTTTTATCTCAATTAACATCAATGACCGTTATTTTAATTTTGAGATAATTTTTGTTCTGCACATATCTTTTCTTGATGCTTGAACTAACACTTCATAATGTATCACTGTTAATACATAATTCTTTTATTATAATGATAATTATCTTACTCGAATGATTAACTTAATTTTGCATTGTGAACTCAGTTTTTAAAGCCCTTTTTAATAACGGTGAAAGTATCGAAAATACTAAATAAAAATGAGTTGTAGATTTTTCATCTTTTTTTTTTACAAAAAAGAGGTAAGTAATATTTAAATTACGCATTAATGACTGTATTTATCAGTATATAACATTGCATTATATAATTCTCGTTTATATGTACTTTTTAAATCAATTTTATATAACTTTATGTATCGATATGAAAATCTCATCGTATCTTCTGTTTCTGCTCCTTCTTTCCTTTTTTCATTAATTATCTGATTTTAGAAAGTAATTCTCCTTCAGAAGATCTTTTTTAATTTTTTATAGTTGACCTTTTTACAAGTGTAGGCTTAATGGAAATCGGAAATCTTCAAGTTCTTCGATTCTCGCAACTTGCGTACGAAATAGTGAAAGTATTAATGATATGTGGTGCGACTTTTGCATGTTTACATTTCTAATGCAGATAGATGCAGCAATCGATCGAGAATACTTATCGAACGGGCGCTGTTCGGATCTTGTTCCGGGTTCTTCTCTCTTATCAAAATCATATCTAGAATTACATTCGTGTATCGAACATATCGAAATTGCATGTACAATAATGTTCAAATAACGTGACTGAATTTATGTATCACGGATATATAATAAAGTAAATGATAGTATGCGGGAATGGTAAATGAACTGCGAAAGAGTTCGATATGCACCATCGAACACACTAGCTTTGAACTTGTTATCTATCGTAAGCTATCGAGAATAAGGTGCGCATGTAGATATGTGAACATATAAATACACACACACACACACACATATATATAGACGAATGATAAAAATTTACGTAATTTTCAATAGAAAATGTTTCGTTAAAAATTATATGATAAAAGAGTATTATTTATCGTATGTTTTACTATACCTGTGACTGCACACGAGAATACGTAATGTCTATTGTGTAATAAGTGTAACGAAAAGAATAATAATGACCGCCATTGCACTCAGATACCATACAATATTCGGATATATTTATTCAAGTTGGAAAGGAATCCGAATGAAGCAAAGTTACCACAAGCCGCCTATACACTTTCGTTACAAGATATGAATCACGAAATAGAACGTACATACTTACATACATGTATATAGATGCATATAATAAGATATATTTATTCAAGCAACTTATTTAATCGAACGCGTTGTTGTACGCGTTTCCCTTGCATAACTAGTCAGTTACATATTTCTAAAATGCGAACCAACTCGCGCGTCTGTCTTCTTTATACTCTTTAACAGGGATTCTCAATAGTAGAACTCTTGGAAATACGCTTAGAGCTCAAATAGAACTAAAAAAAAAGAATAAAAAAAAAGAATCAAAGTGAGGGAAAGTTAAAAGGTTGTTCTATGGGATTTTCTCGTTAGTATATTTCGTATTATCTAATATAATTATACTATAATTATAATATTATCTATCTATACAAGGGGTACACCAATTACATACGTATTTCCAGGGGGTACGTGAAGCATAAACAGTTGAGAATCCCTGCTCTTCAGGATACTAGAGTGAGTGCACTCACGTGACGAAATTATGACCGACAACGCGCGAGCGCACAATCTATGTTACTTTGAAAGGTGTAACTATGTGTATGTACATATTCGCAATCGAACATATAGAGAACAGGGTAATATTTAACTATCTATGTATACCCAGCATCCGTAAAACGATCTGCGCGCTTGAGTGCGTGTAAGGAATGGCTGTTACATTTACACAGCCGATAGCACGAGAAACCGTTTCTCCGATCTTTCAAAATAGCTTTTCTTTTCTAGGATTCGATCCTGCAAAAAGATTTTAATTAATCGAAATACTCTTTTATTCTCATTTTACATGAGAATAATAATTTCTAGATATTTTTTTTAAACATGCCAATTGTCCAACTAGCACGGTGCCTTCTATATTAGATTATAACGTGATAGAAAAAAAAAATAATAATAATAAAAACGACTAAACCGCGATAGTGGTCACAAAACAAGTAAAAGTTTCTAGTCCAACGATTGGTCTAATTTTTTCTTAATTAAAAATTCACATTAACACTCCTGCTTCTAATTATAAGCATGCATTTTTTATCGTTAGAACACCTACTACATGAATACTAACGTTTATGATAATCATATATACAGTTTCTGAATCTTTTAACATTATAACTTTATAAATCGATAATCATATGTTAGTAATTGTTATATATTCTTTTCACATTTTATTGTCAGTATAAAGAATAATTATGTTATATTAAGTTACAGGCAAAAGCATTAATCCTTTTATCGGTAATAGCAACCATCAAAGCTTTACCAATCGCGAATGTTCATGTGAAATTCGTCTCTCGACCTCACGTATACGAACATGGTATTACAACAGACGGTTAGTATAAATACGTGTATAGTCGAACTGATTTCACTAAACTAATTAAAGCACTATTACAACGGAGTAAAATCGTTCTTCCTCGTTACAGGAGATCGTACGATTTATCAAAAATCCTTTGTTTCGATCGGACGAAGAAGCATTCCCTCGAATCCACGAAGACAATTTGGTACGCCATGTTTTTTCCCCAAGGCATTTTGAAAAGATATATGTAATACATTTTATTATATTATTTTTGTTTTTAGGAGAACGTATACGTACTGATTCCAACTTGCAACTAATTCCAGAAATTGGAAAATACGCGACAATAATAAAACCGGAAAATGCTGAATCATTATGGCCAGTTGGGGTCTTCCTTCCCCCCATAGACGTGAATGATCTTAGCCATAGTTCTCAGGAATCTAGACATATAACACCCGATTACAGTAACGGCTTAGGTAATAAAAATTTTTTAAATAATATGAAAGGTACAATAAATTGTACTTTCACAAAACCAATCCCCCTTTAAACTTATTTAGAATATCACGATCCTTTGCTTCTGACCGGTACGGAAGCAATGATGGCGGTGAAATACATCTATGGCCGCGGCGAGCTCTTTTATGACGATTTTCCACACGTACGTGCTATATTACGGAATCAAGAAGAAAGAAGATTAAACGGTCTACACGATCATATTCTAAGCAGTCTAAGGCCTAGCTCCCCTTTTTACAAAAGACGCCAACATTAAAAATTTAAATTTGAATTTGGCTGAAAAGTGAGTAGCTATTCTCATACAAATTTATACAACGAATTCGACAGGAAATCGACAGGAAAATAATTCCCATCACTCGCAGCAACATTATCTATCAGTCAATTAATTTAACGTCATTTTTATTCAAAAATAATATTTAATTTTCAATTATCACGAGACATAATCATTAGACACATAAAATAATTTCATGCGATAAAATCCATTGTTATTTTAAACTAAACTAAAGCAACTAAAACAATATTAATCCATAAAAAAATATAGATGAACACATAGTCATATAATTAAATAAATTATAAATGCTTTAGAAAATAGTGATGTGCTATTGTTAAATAGACCATCGAATCGCATATACCAATTTGTAATGCCTTTCATAGAAATTTATGTAATATTTTTCAAAGCGTATAAGAAAACAACGTGTATCGCTCTTACTCGCATTAGAATCAGAATCATATCTTATCCATTTACAATTCAGGTTCAGAGAACAAAATAAAATAATCAATCGCAATACGATACGAGCAATAACATATAGTCTTAAAGATCTAATACAAATTTTTTATTAATATTGCATTGGTATCTGCATTTTAAAATAACTTATAGAATTATTATTAAAATCTTACATGAGAAAAAAAAATCATCAACACGATAAGAAATAAAACGTTTGTTAAAACGATTGTAAAAAAAAATCATTATTAATTCGAAAAAATATCATTGAAATGATGAATGATGCAAACTCAAGGATTTTTACGTTTCAATGATGAACAACGTAACATATAATATTTTATATCATGATATAAATTCAAATAGACAAATTTCCTATTATTTTTAAGATGAAAAGATAATATTGGATCATTGGCAATTTAAAATATAAGAAAAAATTTACAGAATCCATCGTACGGTAATAGATAATATCAAGGCTAATAACGAATAGGACATGTTGGTGTTTATCGCTCCGTTGCAAAGATCTCCGAGGCAAAGGCACATGTAAACTTTTCTATAATTCCACGTAGTATAGGCGCATCTTTCTTCGCCATCGTCCGGTCCTCTTTGAAAGCACAATCTTTGCGTGGCGGTACCGTATTCTGAAAAATACGATCGCCATCATGGAATAATACAAATGAAAAAGAAAAGAGATTAACATTGCATTATTACTCTTTGAAAGAAATGACACGATATATACAGTGCAATGTTTCTCACAAAGGAGTTTGTAATAAAATCGAAAGGAACCACAAGAAGCATAATGCAATCTTATAAAGTGGACACAGCAGCAATGGTCCATCGTTTATTACATCGAGTAAGATCGGTTTCAACATCGAGCGAGATCTTCGTCTCGATCCAACAGAGTAGACTGCTTTTATTAACTGATAATAAAAATCAAAAGGAATAAAGCAAAATTAAGCTGATGTGGAATATACCGTTTACTTATAATTAATGTGAATTACTAGTTACTTTTAAATTAGCAACCGATTTCTAATAAGGAAGTAATATCCTCAAATAAAGAAATTTAGAAGATTCGTCCTTTGATATGAAACTTTTAAACATTCCAATTCGCAAAGAACATCGTATAAACGGAATATACTATATAATTATAAAGGAGTATTTTTCTTCTGCAAATTGATAAAGTGATGAAATGGAGGAAAAAAAACGCGAAAGATAAAGAAGGAGAATTCTTGGGTTAAAGATATAATCGGTAGTTCATAGATGATCTCGATATGTTCATATTTCTTAAGAATAGCGACTAAAGCGTATATCTTTGGAGCAATTTTCCATATCTTCTTTTTTTTATGCATACAATACTAACCGTTGTTTAAATTTTGACTCTCGATTATTTTACCACACCAACCGGATACACAGGGTACCATATCCACGCCTCTTTCTAAATCTATTTGCGTAGAATTCATCGTAAACGGATCCTTACACGAGCCTAGCTCTCCTCTCGATCTGCAATGAACGCATCTTCGAAGCGCTGTTAAAGAAAGTAAGAAAATGATAGAGATATAATTTACATTTGACACATTGAGGAAATTTTAAGGTGCTCCAGTGAGTATATATTTTCTTGTTTATTATATATATATATATATATATATATAAAGAGAACAGACCTATAACTTTTTACTTTAAAATACACGAAGCCCAACCATTGAGTTAAAATGATCTAAATCATATCTATACGTATATTATTTTTTATGGTTCTATATTATCATACTACAGATCGATATAAAAGGAAAAAAAAATTATAATCTAAATTTTTCCAGACTTTTTGGATCAGGCAACTTTTATAATTACTTATACATACATTCTAAAGAATTTTAACAGTTCGTCATATAATTGAGTAACTACTGATAGATCGAAGAAATATTTTGTTCGTTGTTACTTTTACTAGAATATAACATTGACAAAAATTTGCTTACGAAAGCATCGATTGCGTTTAAAATACATACAAAAATTAAACGATTCTAATAACTACTAATAAGAAACAATTAATAATGATGTTAATAAAGAAACAAAAGAAAAATGTTCTTATTGTTAATGGTAATAAAGAAACGGTAAAACGCAAGAGCCGCAGATCGATGAATACCATAAAGCATTTGTCACCGTTCAGGTGAAAGTATCGTGCCAGTTTGTGGTATTGCAGGCCGCAAGTACGAACCATATAGTTCGACTCACCAATCGTTGCTGGAGGTAGATTGAAGTATAAAATTGACAAGAATACGACGATGCACATCCTTAAATCCATTCTGTCGATCGTTCTATTTCGTTGCATAAACACGAATTGAGAGATTCACGCGTCGAAAGTCACCAAGAACAGCGGAAGGTGAAATATCAAGGAGAAACGATCGAGCACAGCCATTTTGGAACTAACCGGTAGGACTAACAGACTTACCAGAGAGGGCTACGCGTACAACGCAGTCTCTTTCCTTTCACTTGACTCTTGGGCTCTTCTCTTGGCTTTAAGGCCGTACACCATAAGTATCTATATATATGTATATGTATATATGTGTATATATATATATATATATACACACACAATGAAAAACGATTGTGCGCCGACGATAATTACTTTCTTCAGACGAATCATCGATTGTTGGCTTGAAAAGAATGTATACAATTATGAAACAACAATTTTCCGTTATCGCAATGCGTTTGTAGTATCCTGTTAAGCGACAACCATCATCGTTCCCTTTATAATACAATGAACAAACATGATATTCGTTTGTTTCAAAGAACTGTAATAATACTAATAAATACAATTGTTATGAAATGTGGTAATTAATTATTCTTTCACGTATTATTACGTTTGATGTCGAAAAGAATATTATTATAGCATATATGGTATCAGATGTCTATACATTTATTTTTTTATTTTTCATTTCCCACGCATACCGTAAGATCGCTTTCTTCTTCCATTTTTTTTTTTCGATTATGTTGTATCTTTCTTTGGACATCGTTCTTCTTCTCAGGAAATACTACTTTAAAGGTATCCTTTCGTCTACACGTTATGATCAAACCGGTACAATAACAAAACGAAGTTAATAATAATATGAATCCGAGATAACCCATGTGACGCAAAAATGCTGCAACGACGCGAAAAAGACAAATAAGCAAATGAAAGTTATGAGAATGGATATCTTCACCTCACCTAATGTCCAAAATCTCAATTTAGAGACAACAATGATCTTTATTTGCATCATATTGACGTTATTGACGTAACACGTATAATTGCCTTCCTCGTCTTTCGTAATGTCTATTAGATATAAATATTATTGCATTTCTAATTATTAAAACAAACCGAATTTATTATTATTAAAAACGAAACGAAACCAATTATGTAAAGTGTTGAAAATGTATCGACCATCATTCGAGCTTCGGTATCTGTTTTACGAAACGACCAGCTTACGCCTTGCTTCAAAACAATCGAATCCTTTTTCCAAACTATTTGCGATTGCAGGTCTGATCTATATTTATAAACAATAACAAATTATTGTTTTCGAATTATATGAAGTTAGAGGATAACGTACTCCGGACACGCAATAGCAAAATGAGCGCCCTCTGAGAACACGTACTGTTTTCTGTATTTAAATTTTTTCCCTTTTTTCTTTTTCTTTACTTCCGTACAATTCTTACACACCTCTTCTAAAACAAATTCAGGCAAATATTTTACAGCACTGCTGACAATAGGAAATTCTTCTTGAAGAAGTATGGATCTATAAAACGCATGATTTTTATATTTTCTATTTGTACCATATAAACTATATATGCTTACTTGCATGGAAGCATAGGGGTTTTATTGAAAAACTTAACGATTAGAGAAGTATGATCCAGTATAATGGTCTGTAAAGTTAATAGCAAACAATTACTATTATTTATATTTTTAGAATTGTCTAATTTGACGAAGGAAAAATTTCAGGAAATAATATTTTATATACACGTATATAGTTAATCATTCATGATCAATACTATATATGTAGTTTACTTTATCAAATTGACGCTTCAATCTACAGTACCCTCTACGGGCTTTAACTCCTCGATTATATATACATTTTTCACATGGACCCCAAGGTCCCCATTCAGAAATTACTTCTAGAATGATGCCTTCTTGTCTTAAATAAACAAGATCAAGCATTTTAGATACCTAAAGCAAAGTATCATGTAGATATATATTATTAGCAATACATAAAATATTTTACAATTTATTTCATTTTATATTATATTTAAAATTCATACAGCAAAACGTGTAGTCACGGATAATAAATTTATCACACGATACTCTTCCCATTTAGAAATATTTCCTCTTTCTATAAATGTATCACTTTGATCTTTGAATATTGCTAAAATACCATTTTCTATGTTATTATTTAACCCTTTTATTCTGTTATTTTTATTAAAAGAAGGAATAGAGTTATGTATGTAAACGATGTTACGTTCTATTCTGTAGTTAAATTTATATTCTTTCTCTTGCCCTTCTTGACCATGACATCGATAAATTCCTGCATCTGCCCTTCCAATATTTTTTATCACTAATGAAAGATCTAACGTTACATAAATTCTATTATATGAAACATTGTTGTCCATCCCTAACTCTACTTCTCTTTCTGGTAAAGTTTGCAACCGATCTTGATAATACCATATTTTGGGTTGTGTTTCTTCATTATCATTACTACAACATACCCCGCTACATGATTATCAAAATTTTCATACTAACATTGTCAATACATTTTCATCGATAACTGTTAATTTTTTCCAATATAAATATTTAATATTTCTCACCAATATCGGCACAGTAACTTTACCATCGTATTAATTTCAGCACTTGCAAGCAAGTATTCGTCACTATCGTCGGAAGTAATCAATCTATTCTTCTCACGACAATATATATTATCATTGCCTGTTTTAATCGTAAAAATGTTACTCGTATATATAAAGATAATAAACGATATGTGAAGTATCATAATTAAATCATCTCATAGGAATATTTTCTACTATGCGATATGTAAATCTAAATTATTCGCTTCATGAATTTAATGAAAATTTTTGTTGATAAAATACAAAGAGACATCTATTTCTTTTTCTCGAGTTATGTTCACAATCAAGGCATTAAATATCGAATGACTAATAAGATGTATACAAACATTGTATTTATTCTATATACGAAGTCCGATGCTTGGAGATGATTGGTGCTTCCTTCTATCCTCGACCAATAAATTTGAAGTAGCAAGTGTAGTAAAATGGCGCCACTGCTGAAAATTTAACAAAAATAGGAAGGTATTAACTAGAGAATTTATGAATAATCGGTATGACAACTTATACGTAATAATTAATAATTATATAACTATCGACAATAATATCTATTCTCATAAAATCATATAAAACGTCATACAGTGCGGACAAGAAAACTAAAACAAATTAACCTTCATTTTCAATTAGACATTAAAATGATTATGCTATTTATATATATATATATATATATAGTGTATATGATAAGTATTTTTATTAAAAATCTCCCTTTTGATTATTAAACCTTGATGTTCTCAATACACACTAATATTATAAAGCTAATATATGGATAATAAAGATAACAAAATAAAGTTTTATATAAATTGTTTTTTATAAGTAAATATGAAATAATTCTTAATCATGTCGATTAAAATAATATTATTTTATAGCATAAACATAGAGAATCATTTATTATCTTGATATTTTTATATTATCGAATAACCGGAAATGCTGAACTAATTATTATTGCACTGTCAACTGTACAAAAATTACTTCCAACCGTGTATCGAATAAACTAAATGCATGTATGACACTTCTGGGAACATTATAAGAATGCAATTTAGTAAGTTACAAAAGTTTTATAATTTTATGTGTACGAATATACTTGTAGGTGAGAATATATATGTACCTGTGTATGATCACAATTTTAATTTTTACTTTCTAAATACATACATGTATATATATATATATATATATATATATATATATATATGAATTGTGCTTTAGAAATCTACTTAACTCAATTTAACCCAAGTACATTAAAAATATAATGTGTTTAATCGTAACAGAGACGTAAAAGCAAATAATATTATGATGTTATCTTAAAATCTGTATGGTACCATCTGTATATATGATTAAATAGTATTTGCTATTATAGATGGAAAGTATTTATTTATACCTTTCATGTATTCCAAAATAAATGTTTTATACAGATATTATTTGTGCATAAAAATATAATTTTACCTAGATATACTTTCTTGATATTATAACTCTATAGCCGCTTCGTATGCACTAGTTACAACGTAGACTTCATGACTTAAATACAATCCCATGATGCATTAGTGATATCAACATGGCGGACACGATTGAAAGTAAGTATAACTCAAATAACTTTTGATCGAATTCAAAGCGTAAAAGGTGTTTTCACTTATTAAAAAAACGATATCTAGAACACCAAATTATCTGGTTCCTTTTAATAATAGGATAAGTTATTAGGTTGATTACAAATAAACTATTACCCAACGTTTCAGTTACGGTTGAGACGACCTGGTTTAAAATTTCAAAAATGACCAATGCATAATTGAAGCGGGACAACAAGATATTCATAAAGCAATATTAGATTTAACCTTTAGAATTTTTTCTAATACTTAATATTGTTACGCTTCTTTCTAGAAAAATGTACAATTATTTTCATAAAACTAGAAATTTGAACGATGCAACAAGTGAGAATAATCATTATAAAATTCATTGCAAGTTTGGTTATGTTAGTATTTTGAAGTTAATATATAATGATTTAGATCCGTTAAGGCGGAAGAATTTACGTAAGACATTGAATGTGTCTTGACAATTAACATGTGTCTTTATAGTTTTTGCATACTTTCTTTTTGTATAATACATAATAGTATTACATTCTTATAATCAAAGGTATATTATGTATTTTAATAATCTTGAAAGATATAAAGACATAAAATAATATAAAATTTAAATTATTTCTTTCTATTTTAATTCCTTTATATTTTAAATTCCTTAACATTTTTTTTTTAATTATTTGATTTTATTATGTTATCAAATTTGTAACCAATTTCTTCTTTAAATATGAAATTATTTTGTAAATAAAAGTTAACAAAGAAATTTAATAAAAATATAAATTATACTAATAATTTTGATTGTAGCGCAAATAAATTAAACAATAAAAATTTAATAATATGAAAAATAAGTCAATAAAATCAATTTTTTTAGATGAATCGGCTGAAACATTACTATCTATTAAAAATGGAGGGTATCCGACAGTTGATGAAATTAAAACCGAGGTAATGGATGATGATACTATGGACCTGGATGAGCAACAAATTTCAAATCATTTAATGGATTCACATATGGATACAGAAGAATCTGAGCCAATACCTGAGCTTGGACCTGCAGCTTTAGGTCTTCAACGAGTAGGCACTCAACCTCCACCTAAACCAAATCCGCCTACTCAACCAGTCCAAGTTTTAAATCGGAGAGGAATGCCAGCTAGAATTAGAAAAAAAAATAAATTATTTTATGATGATATTTTAGTCAATCATCCACATCATAGGTATGTTATTATAAACAAGGTTTAAGATTATTTTAAATATGGTATTTCATATCTTTAATATCTTATAGGATCAAGAAGGATCCTTCTAATACAGACGTTAAGCAGTCTCCTAAAAAAATAACTCGTCCATCACCAGCAAAAAAGCAAAATAGAATAACTAATGAACCAAAGAAAACTAATAGCAATATTTCACATCTTCCTCATGTAATGGCAACAGTAAAACAAGAGAAAGAACCTGACAAATCTATGCAACCTCCTTCACCTGACAGAAAGATAGGACAAAAAATTGGAATGAGATTAAGAAATTTATTAAAATTGCCCAAAGCACATAAATGGGTTTGCTATGAATGGTTTTATAGTAATATTGATAAGTAAGTGTTACTATGCTATTATTTTCATATTGGGTACTATCTTATTTGTAATATCTATAATATTTTTTTTTATACAGAACTTTATTTGAAGGAGATAATGATTTCATGATATGTCTAAAAGAATCATTTCCACAATTGAAAACACGTAAATTGACTCGTGTTGAATGGTGCAAAATCAGAAGAATGATGGGCAAACCACGTAGATGTTCACAATCATTCTTTGAAGAAGAAAGAAGAGAGCTAGAAAGAAAACGTCAAAAAATAAGAATGCTACAACAAAGAAAAACTGCAGATATAAACAGTTTTAAAGATTTACCGCCAGAAATACCATTGCAATTAGTTATAGGTACAAAGGTTACTGCAAGGTTACGGAAACCACAAGATGGATTGTTTACTGGTAGTATAGATGCAGTGGATACAAGTAATAATACTTACAGAATTACATTTGAGAGAGCTGGTCTTGGAACTCATAGTGTCCCTGATTACGAAGTATTGGTAAGTTCTTTAAATATTTTATAAAAATATCATAGAATAAAATCATATTACGGAAACATGTTTTGATATAATAATACAACATTAATAAATACATTTTGTAGTCAAATGAACCACCAGAGACTATCAGTGTTGCTTCATTTGCTCAAAAATTTAGACCAAGACATGTGCAATATGTACCTTCACCACCATATGCAATGAAATTATTATCTCCACGTTTAAACAATGATCCATTAATCTCTAATGCATCTGTATCAGTACCAAAGAAATCTCATATTGGTGGTACTATGAATGGTTACCCAGTAAAGTTGCTTGAGTTCATGGTAAAAGTAAATAAAATACTAGCAGCTAAAAAATTGAAAATTAAAAAATTAAAAGAAATGAATAGTGAAGCGGAAAAACGACGATCGTTTGGAGAACCCTTTCCACAAGACTTTGAAAGAAAATATGCAGGGTATGCAAAACATACAAATTCAACAAATATAATCATTAATTACAAAAATATTCACTATTGTCCTATATAAATAATAATTTTTCAGAATTATAGTCGAATTGGAAAAGATGAATACAGCTTTACAAGATTACTTAAATGATATACAAGAACTTTGTCAAGAAATAGCTCCTGAACCTAGTGTCGCAGCAATGCTAGCACCATCTCATCTTCGGGAAAAATGTAAACAGGAAGCAGCGGATATGGTTGCTAGGAATAATATGATTCATGATAAAGAACCTGGAAAAATGAATCAATTAGTAACAGACTTAACAGCGCTTATGCTACAAGTAAAGGTAATAACATTGTAATAGCTTTTACATTATAATTGAATATTTCATTCTTATTCTAAATAATTATATACTTTTTCAGAGTTTATCTGATTCCGATAGAAATGCTTATGAATTAAAAGTACTTCAAGGTACTATGGAGCAAATAAGGTCAAAGCTTAGTCCACAAAATCAACAAGTCTTTCAAAATTGCGTTGAAATTCATATGCAACATATTCAATTAGGATTAGGACAAGTAGGTGCTTTAACACCTTTTATGGCTCAAAGAGCTTAACATATATAAAATCATGTAGTTTATTCATTGAATGCACAATCCCAGATGGAACAAGTGATATGCACATTATGTGCTCTATAGTTCATAAAAAACATTTATTTTAACACCGTTCAATATAAAATATAGTACTTTTGCTCATTAAGATTCTTTATAAAATATAATATATATATATATATATATACACACACACACACACACACACACATATATATATAAAATTAAGCATAATGATATATTTTCTGTATATACAATTTCACAAATAATGTATTCATCATTTATTGTAGATTTCATTTTATAATACAACAAATATTTGAGAGTAAATATAAGCAGATAACTATTGTTTAAACTGCAGAATTGAAATTAGAATAAATTTTTAATATACATAGTAAATTCGTTTTTACAATATATTTTACAATAGCAGCAAATAAAAATAATAATTTAAAATAATATATTTTAAGTCTCTTTTTTTATGAACTTCAATATGTAGGCTATATCTTTATTTTTATACGATGAGAATAATTAGGGATGTCGAATATTGATTTCGTTGTATTCATTGAAAATCTTCATAATATTTTACAAATTCTTGTAAAAATGTTTAATCTAAAAGTTTAATAATACTGTTCGTATATCTGTTACAACAAATAGCTGTGTCAAATAACTCTATCTTAGAATTTAACATTATTACAAAAATGCTATACTAACAATTGTAGTAATTAAATGTTAGGTAAGTATAGGTCACTAATGGTAAATTAAATATTTTGTTTCATTTACGCAACGGATTAATTTTATGAATGGCAATTCTATTTTTATTTTCATTTTCATATATATATATATATATATATACTCATAGAGAAAATTTGTATAAATGGTATAATATCTTTGTTATTATGAACAAAAAGTGGAGATAATAAATATACATTATTCTAAGAAAAAAATAGCATTTATTCTTTTCATAGTTTATATTCAATATTTACTAGACATGACTATATATTATATAAACCTTATATTTTCAATGTCATACATCAGACAATTCCATAATGTGCTATTCATTAAAAGACATGCACTATATCATTATTAATATAATACAAAATTATATTGATACATTTATGTAGTATTTGTTTGATAATCAACAAATTTTTGTAATTTTAATAAGCATACTTATCTCATATATTTGAAAATACAGAACCTTTTAAAACGAATAGTAATTTAAATTATTTAATTAGAACAATAAGATACCTAAACGTTTTGAAAGTTAAAGTAATTGAAACTAAAAATGAAATGATGAATGAAATTTATAAATGAAAAAGAACATAGTATTTTTAGGAACACTTAATTTTTTAATGATATATACCATTTTTTAATAATGCAATCTTATTATTTTTCTTTTACGAATTGAAAAATTAACTGCAAATGCTGCTACAATTTTTAAAGACCTTTTCATTATTTTTTCTGGACAAAACAAGTTTACTGTTAAAGTCGTACAAAATATTAAATATATTACAAATATTACCTGTGTTAACAGTATGATTTTCAAATATACAATATAACATTTATCTAATGATGAACGTTGCACACACATTAATCTTATTTTAAAGCTTTTATACAGAATCATACGATTACTTGATAATGGCATCTTAATTTCATAAAAGGTAATAGCATAACATTGTAAGAGTAAAAGATGATGCAACAATTAATTCATTTATATTTTAACTTTAAAATTTTTATCTGTAATATTAAATTTGTTGCAAAATACTATTTACTCTTTTCTTAGTTATTTTATTATGCTCCCTTCTTAGTCAAATACAGTACCTAGATATTTTATTTGCAATTTATTTTTTATGTTTGTTTAAAGTGTCTAGTAAAACATCTGCATCTTCACTAGTTTTCACTCTTAACAAAACTGGTGTAGGTGGAGGTTGAGAATCTGGCAGACAAACCAACATTATGGTATTTTTATTCATACGTTGCGTAGGAATACTTTCAGTTAATAAAGTATTCAACAATAAATTTCCCAATGAATTTTCTGCTCGTACTATTAGCTGTGTCTTTCCGTTCGGCGTTGGTTTCAAAAACAATGTTCCTATTCCTCTATCACTAAAAGCGCCGTCTTTTTTAATAAACACCTTACATCTGAAAATATAATAACAAAATAGCTTTCAATCGTATATGCTTTATTGATCTATTATACTACTTTAATTTTATACAATTTTATTCTCATTAATTCCATATTCCTAAAAATATCCTAATTATCTAGTAGAATAATATAATTTACCTTTGTTCGTAAATTGCCCCTTCTTCTGTAACTGGTTTAAAGTCTGGTTTTGGAGGTTCCTCAGCATCATCATCTTTAGATTGACTTTCAGCTTTGTCTTCATTATCTTGTGGCTTTACTACTTGAGCACCAAATGAGAATGGCTTTGTACTAAAATATAATGGTTTTCTTTTTTACATCAATATCAAATACTTCAGTAAAAAAAAAAAAAAAAAGAAATATTTTAATAAAGGAATAGCAGATAATTACTTTCCAAAACTAAAACCAGCCGATGGGCTGGTAACTGTAGAACTTTGACCAAAACTAAATGTAGTTGTATTAGAGGATGTAAATGTAAGACCGCTTCCTATTTTATCAGATTTTGATTCATTATCGTCTTTAATTTCTGAAGCTGAAGTTGGCTTAGTCAATAGCGGATTTTTTTCAGAATTTGGTTTGTCAAATATACTTTTATTAGATGTCTTTGCCTCTACATTACCAAAAATTGGTTTCTGTATGTTGGTAAGCTGCTCTACGTTATTGAAAATAGTTTTTGGAGTATCCGATTTTTGGTCTGTATTACCAAATATTGATTTAGCATTAACACTGACATTTCCAAAGATTGATTTTTCTGGTTTCCAATCTGATACTCCAGAATAAGTTTTTATACTTGTAACTTCATGAGTACTATCACTTTCATTTTTATTACTACTATCTTTACTATTATTTTCCTTGGTATTGTCTATTCCAGATGAAGTTTGTTCATCCTGTTTTGGTTTCTTAGATTCATTCCCATATTTTAATTCTATTTCATTTAAATAATTTGCATAATCTTTAAATATAGGCGTTAAAATACAAAATGGATTTGCATCTACATGCGTTTTAATCCACTGAGCAACACTTTCATTTAATCCCTTTAATTGTGCAAAGTATTCTGAAGATTTTTTAGGAATTTTGTCATTTCCTTGCTCATTTTCAGTTATTGTTTCAGTTAATGATGGTTTGACTTGTTGAACATTTTCTGTCTTACTAGTTCCATTTTCTGAACTTTTAATAAGTCCACTATTCGTGTTTGACACTGATGAAGATGACGATTGAAAAGTAGTACTTGTAGATGCTAAGAAATTAAATGGAGATGAACTTGTAGTTGCAGTGTTGAAACCGGTAAATCCACCAAATGCATTTTTGCTTGTTTCCTGAAATGTATCAAATGTTCTTATAATTAAAAATGATTGTTATTTAATTATAGCAAATGAAAAATATTTTTAAAAATATCTTACATCTTTAGGAGTTATCCTACGTCTAGCAGCTTTAATTACTCTTTTCTGAAGAATTTCGTCAGATGCCTTTGTAAATGTTCCTGCATCTTCAGGTTCGTTTTCTTCATTCCAGTTATCATGATTTAAATCTGTAGTTGCTGTACGTTTAGTAGCCATAGTTTGTAACTAAATGTTAAAAATTGTAATACATTATATCTTATATTTATAAGTTTCTTAAATATACATATGTATCTATATTTCGGACATGATATTATTATACTTAAATATAAATCGCGATAAATATACCTTTATAATTTACTTTTAAATAATATATTATTTTTTTTTTACCGAGCGATAACAATATTGTCAACATTTAAGAGGTTATAAACTAGAATGAAGTAAACAAAAAGTATAAATTGATTTTTACACATTTGGGAAAATAATAAATGAAAAATGAAAGTGATAATGAGCAAAACAATCTACTTAATTTATTTTATTTGCAAATACTTTTTAAGTAAAGTTTATAATACCGATCGAATAACCTCACAATGCTCGAAATATTGATTTCTTTGTAAAGAAACACTATACATTATTAATGTTAAAGTAAAACTTACTATTTTAAAAAATCAAATATAACAATCAATAAGGATTTACAGGACACCTATAAAGTTAAAATATTCACAGCATTCCAGCATTTATATTAATTCACTACACACCGATACTTTGTGTCTGTGAGCAGATTTGTCCTGGATCTGGAATCATAAGATACGGTATGAAACGTCTGGCTTGGTCAGGCTAGAGACGAATGGTTTACTAAAAATGATATTTTCTGTAAAATAGATATTTATATATACATATATATATATATATATATATATATATATATATATATATATATAATATATATATATATTGCTTTATAGGCTAGAGTTAAGCTTAAGTAAATAAAGAATGTTTAAAGAATATAAATAATGAATCACAACAAAGTATTTAATACGGAAAATAGTGAAAAAGTAAATTGTATATCTTACATTCAAAAAATAAGAAAACACGATGAAAAGTAAAGCGAATTCTTACAATAAATTTATTTTACTTGACAAAACGTCGCTTGTAAAGTCAAATTAAAAATTACACGGATATATGCTCTTAATATCACAACTCAGTATGATAACATGACATGCTTATTCATATTCATATGAAAGTATTTTTCATTTCGTAAAAATAAGCACAGTACCAAAAATATCGAATTTGCTAATTCTAAAAAAAAAATCAAATAATTAAATTGCTTCCAAAAATAAATAAAGAGTCATTCCCATTTAAGTACGCAGATTCAACGATAATAATCGATACAGCTTTAAAAATTCTCATAAATCGATAAAGACATTTTAGAAGTGGCAATAAAAAGTCGTTATTTCGATTCGTTCATCGAAGAAGAACCGGGGGAAAATCGAAACAGTTTTCGTTGCTCGTAACCGAGAGAAAAATGGAAGAAGATAGGAGGCAAGTTTGCGCGAAAACTAGTTGGGGGAACCGTAATCTATGTGTACGTCGATGATGTACCGGCGGTTTGTTTGTTTTTATTCTTCTTTTGTTTAATTTCTTTTGGAGAAAACACGAAGTTGGAGGAAGGAGGAAAGGGAGGTGAGTACGGGGCGCTCGAAGCGCTCGGTACGTCTTTGCGCGCGCGCTACGTCGAGATTGGTGGCAGCACAGACGTTCGCTGACGGGCGAAGGAGTCGGTTCTTGGTGTCGGTGTCCGTATCCTGTCTCGTGCCCGTGTTCGTGTCCCACCGACTTACATTGCGCTCTCATCGCGGAAGGGCAACAACGCGACTAACGAAGAAGGTACGTGTCGCGTATAGAAAGAGAGATAGAGGAAGAGAAGAGAAGAGAGAGTAACACTTGTACTGTTTCATTACGATCTGAATTTCCATTTCGTTTATTCGTGCGTTCGTAAAAGTGTTATTGGGTAAAACTTAAGTAAAAATTAATTCACTTATTTTTTTTTTCGAAGATATTCTCGCGTGCGAACGATCAAGAGAGATCCGCTACTCGTCCGCTCCTCGCTCCTGTCTTCTCGTGGTGCTATAGTGGTGTGGTACATTGTAGTAGTCAGTGTGCCGTCGACGGTGGTAGTGTGGTAGAGCTGCTGCTGCTGCTGCTGGTAGTGTGGTGGTGGCGGTGATGATAGTATAGTGGTGGTAGTAGCAGTGCACGCTGCTGGTGTTCGTCCGTACGTCGCGGCTCTCGTCGATTTGGCGGTTGGGAGGGGGGAGGAGGAGGCTCCCCATCCTCCCCTTCTCTCGCTCACGTTACTACGGTTATCCCGTATATACTTTTGGATGCGAAAAACGCGCATACCTGCACCACCAACGAGTATGGAGATATCTAAGACGCTGCAGGAAGAAATACTCACCGTGCAAAACAAGCTGAAGAATGCCATACGCGATCATCAGGTGAGAAAATGCCGATACTAATCTGTGTCAATCAGTTATCATCGTATAGTAGACGCGGGTAAAAAAGCTGCGAAGACGTACGGAACTAAACTTTTCCTCTTTCTCTTTCTCTCCATTTCTGTTCCCATGAACCCTTTCCCTCTTTACCGGTTCGCTTTCCATTTCTTTTTCTATTTGTCTTTATACGTATCTAAGTACGTAACGATCGTACTTATTATATATCATCTGGCAATCGTTCACGCTGCTCGCATTTTCGATGATTCGATACGTGCACGCGATAGAAAGAGAACTTCAAAACAAAGTACAGCCGAACAAAATTTATTTTTGCCGATTTTAAATCTTTGCGCCTCTAAAGAAGCGAGCTGGGAAATGCATGAATTTGCTAAAAGTCATAGTATGGCAACACTAGTAGTATAGTTATGTTTTTCTTTTTGTTTAGCGCTCACTCATACCGACGCACTCTTCGTCCTCCTCTCTTTCTCTTATTCTCTCTCTCTCTCTCTCTCTCTCTCGGCGTTTCCTCCTCGCTCGCACTTCCTTTCTGTTCGCGCGTCTTTACCCTCCCTCTTTCTGTTCGCCCCACCTCTTTTCTCCTCCCCCTTCCTTTCCTTCATAGAGCGCGCAAGATATCCATGTCCACATACCGGATTTCGCATATAGATAAAAAAATTTCGTCGTTACTTCGCTTGGCGTTATGTTTTTTACATGAACATGTTTCGAATTGAAAGAAACGAGAAAAATGGAGAAAGAGCTCGCGATAGGCGGCCCCCTGTGTGTGGTGTTCTCTCGGTTGAGTTCAAAATTTCGAATGAAGATTTTAGGATTATCGGAGCGCGCGCGCAAACGGGCGTGCGGGCGGGCGTGCGTGCCGTCAAGCGGGGGTTACAAGAAACGCTGTTGCTCTCCTCTCGCATATCACGCCGTTTAAGAGATTCTTCGATCGAAAGTTCCGCATTCGTTCGCTCGTCGTAATAGACGAAGCAACGGCATCATAAGCGTATGTATATGTATATGTATATGTATATGTATATGTATATGTATATGTATATGTATATATATATATATATATATATATATATATATATATATATATATATTATTGGATCGAGTTTCGTAAGAATAAAACTCGTTCGATACATTGTACAATGAAAAAAGAAATGTAAAATATATCGTATACGCGACGTTCGCCTTGCTTTTTCACCGGCAACGACGAACGTTGTGTCGGAGACCTTAACCTTCGTTGATAGGAGGAGGAAGGAACGACACGACGAGTCGACTCGATGCGCGGACGTGCGACTTTGAAGAAGTTTCTATCTCTTTCTTTTCCTTCTTCCTTTTTCTCCAATCTTCTCCTCCTTTCTCTTTCTCCTTTATGCGTTAGCGCTTCAATTTCGTTCTTTCAATGACTTATTACCGTGAAACAGTCGTATAACGAGAACATTCGAATGCGAGTCCAATGTCTTCTTTTAAGACAACGAATTAAAATGGCCTCGAACGATTGACGACTGTCTATGCGTATATACGACTGTTAGGAATTTCTAGGAATGTAAAATAGAATAAGAGGACTATAAACGCGTATTCTTGTCCCCGCTGTTATATACGTTTATATATATATATATATATACGCATCATATATACACGCATCATACATACATATAGCGCGCGAGAGCAAGTCAGGCTCTCCTCGTCCCTATATACTTGAAAAGACAATCGGTTGTCCTTTTCAGTTGTTTCGTGCTTACAACGAATGGAATTGCTTGCATGATTATCTTTATGCAATAATTAAAACTTTTAAATACTTTTACTGTCCAAATGAAGAGAGAAAAGTTGTGTTGAATACGATACGCAGATGTCGACTTTTTTTTCCGTACATCTTTCTAATATTCCGATCGATCCGTACGAGCGGTGTGCGAATATTAATGGCTATTTCGTCATTAATAATAGATATTATTAATGAATTGTATTCTTTCGTATTTTATGATTGGTATATTTTCCTTTTTTTTTCTTTCATTTTGGAAGTACAAGACTTGATTTCTATTCGACGATTTAATAAATGATGTAATTCGATTATGAAATTATATAATATTCAATTCAGCAATCAAATTGTATTTATTTTCACGTTGAAAATGTAGTTTATCCGTATTTCTAAAATACAAAATGCATTCGAAACGTATTTCCTCTTCTTTATTTTGTGGGTTAAAGAAAAGCATTTTACGTAAAATGAAACTTTTTTGTTTTTTTTTATTTTCCTCCGGAGTGATTCTGTAGAGCGTTAGTCGCTACGAAATATTCTCGTTTATTCGATATCGCCGGCATCATCGATACTATGTCGTTGTTTAAAGAGAGACGGCTATAGAGCATTTGGAAGAAATGAAAGAACTTACAATAATCTGCCGGAAATCTCATGGAAACTTTTCTCGCATTTTCGCAATTCGTAATCGGCGCTTTATTTTTCATTAGCCAATCATAGATTCGTGTCCAATTTCGACTAATGATTGGCTATTATATAAATACGAATCAATCGTTATCCGTAAATCGATGTTCCGTAATGAAAATCATCGGGAATATATATATATATATATTTATGCACTTGCGTAATATTCCATAATTGAGAAATATCGTATTAACATATCGCGTACGACTAGTTTCATGTATAAAGAAGGATTTATGTGTGTATGTGTAACTAAGCAATACTGGCTGTTTGTAAACACGAGTGTACTATAGAACGTTTAGATAATCAGTATTACGAATATAAATAAACTATATCGCCTCTCTAATGGTAACGCTAATTATAGTGTACGACGTACAGTTACGTTCTCCTATCTACGTCTATCTTAGTGAACTATGAAGTATTACGCTAAATCGTACTCGGTGTTGACGAAAAATAGGTTAGACACGTTTAAATGTAGATGAAGAAACGAAAAGTATTGTCTTAGCCTTTCGGACTTTTTCTTATACGTTTACTAACACTGGTAACTTGAGAATGAAACGCGCTATGAGGGTGAGAAAAGAGACGACGGTGCCGTTAAATGTACGTGTACTCTTTCTACGCTACGTGCGTCGTAAAAGTTGGGAGAAAAAATGGCGAGTGATTGTGAAGAACGAAGAAATTACGAGTCCTTTAAAAAAGATATTTTCGAGTTGCAAAAATTGAAGGATCTCTTTGGTAAACGAACATTAAATCGTGTGAAAATAATTAATTTGAACTTTCTAGAACGAGCACGTATATGTTTTTGTGCGTTTTGTTTTTTAATGTTGTTTATTTGCAAGCAATCGTAAAAAAGAAAAAAAACAGATAAGAATTCTTTAACATAATCTGTTAAATTTTTTATTTAACTGTTTAACTATTGCTAACATAACCTTTTTTTTTTTTTTTCTTATAAATTCTAGATATGCGTGGGCAAACTGAAGGATGACCCACACGTAAGTAACCTTTTTTCTTTTTAAATGTCTCAATTTTGATTCTGAAAAAAAAGGAATGAATGCGTCGTTATATCTGCTATACAAAAATTACACTGACGCAAATAATATGGGATATTCTTTTTTGCAGAACACTATCATTCTCGGACGGATACAGGACATCCATTTGCACATAGTCTCTTTGGATAGATGTCAGGTAAGTTGAGCGAATTTCAATGAATTATTTCTTTTCTTTCCTAAAAAGATGTGCGAAACAAAACAAAAAAAAAAATAATCAGACGACCACTCAATGTCGTTGGTGTTGTTAATCGCTTATCACTTGGAATAATAAAATCATCATGCAGTTAAACGCAGTCCGTATAAGAAAGAAAAAAAACAAAAGAAAGAAGTATACAAAGTACTATTCGTCCTTGACTTCATTTACACGTTAGAAAAGTTAACCTTGTTTCATTTCGCGAGTCTCGAAAGATTATTCGGAAAGATATCGTATACTTTCAATTATCGAAATATTCGACTATTCGGTTCGTTCGGTTCTGCCAAAGAGGAAACTTTGATAATTTTATTTTTCGAAGATATATGTAACACGATTCCTTTGCTAGTGGGGGGTACCTTTGTCTTCTTTTATCTCATGACATCTTTCTTCACGTTCCTCTCTTTCTTTCTACGACGATGAACCACGGACGAAACGAGTCTAGCAACGGGGATGGGAATGGTGATGGGGAGGGCGGGGAGAGGGGTAGGGGGTGGGGCTGAAGCGACGACGGTAGAGAGCAAGTAACTATAAGTAGGGGAGAACGAGCGAGAATACGGGAGAGACTAAGTCGGAGGATGAGAAAAGAGAAAGAGAGAGCCTCCTCCCAATCGATAAAATATCTCGCGCGATATCTTTTTACCCTTTTTCTTTTTTTTTCCTTTTCCCTTTCCTTTTATCTTTCGTCCATTTTCCTTCCTTTTTTTTCCTTCATTCGACTAAAGCGCGTGTATTTTTTCTTTTCTTCTTATTTTTTCTCTTTTTAACTCACTATTTTCGTTTCTCTTCCATCGACTGAATAATACGTTCGAGAAGTAGGAAGACTTTTCTAGAAATTGATACGTCACGTATCTCATTTTGTTGCAATCTATTTTTCTTCGATCGTCCGCGCATCCACGGAATTTAATTAATCCTGATTATCATATCTGGATTAGTTTCAAGCGAAGAGCCTTGTTCTTTTTTTTTTCTTTTTTTTTTCTTTTTAACCACGTCCGAAAATTTCATCCGCCGCGCGATTGTTTTAACAAAGAATTAGTTCCATTTTATAACAGTAGTCCATTTTTTTGCCGTTTGCAGAAGCAAGTCCTACAGCGGCTGCGCAAAGAGGTCGAGACATTCAAAGCGCAAAATGCAAACGGGCCGAAAGTTTCCTTAGCGTCGTTGCTTGGCTTGGATAATAATAATCGTCATATCACAAATAATAATGATAAGAGAAGTAACAATGTTGTTGGAAACACCAACAATCTTGATATTAAGATATCGAAGGATGATTACGAGGACACGGTTCGCAACAGCGATGTACCATCGCCCTCGCAAGAAAATTCGCCTTCCAAGTGAGTAAGAATTGATGATGCTTTCATTTCCGACTTTTTTCAGAATTTATGAATACATGCATATACTTGGTATTTTTGTAGAGATCGATCGAGCTCGGTGGAGACGATATCCGGCGAGGACGATGTCATAGAGGTCTTCATGGATGAAAATTCAAACGAGACGCCGCAGAAGGAGCTTGATAAGAAGGATTGCAAGAACGAATTCAACGAAAAGATAACGTTCCTATCCAATTTGAGCCTCATCACCAATGCGAGATATTCCGAATTACAGAACAAGAGGGTAGAAAGAAAACGGCGTAGCACAGCCAATCCTCAATTTGTCTATTCCTATTTCGAAGCACCGATGGTAATCCATTATTTTCTAAATGAAAATAAATCTTCTTTCTGAAACTGTAACTGGGCCACAACGTCATATTTAATAGATTTCGTTAATCCGTTGCAATACGTCGGGGACCCATTTTTAAGAAAAGTTTATCCAAAATATTGGGTTTATTCAAGGTGATAGAAGATTAGGATTTCTGTTTTGCGTTACGAAATCTATCACATGTAATTCGTCCAATTACAGATAAAGAAATTAATATGAAAAAATTGTTATTGCATTATTGTATCGTTTACAGAAAAGGAAGAGATGCACGTATTTGCAATCCAGTGGAAGTGCACCGCAGACACGACAAACGACAGCTCGCATGAATGGACCATCACCACCTCCAGTTAGTAAAACGGCCTTACCGAAATCCACATCGCCACCCTCGAAAACGACGATAGGAAAATCTCTGATTCCTCTGCAAAAATCGATGACGAGACCGAATATTCTTAGGAACGCATCGGAAAACAAGGTCTATACCGGAAAGGGAAAGGTTGAAAATGGTTCTAATTCCATCCCATTACCGATCGTTGGTACAAAAACGATACAATCAACTGGTAGTAGAACTGTGCATATACCAGGACTACCTTCGAGTTTAACAATAGAGAGGATCGAAAATGATTCGATTGTTTGTATACGGTGTAGAAATCCAGGTCAGTGTCACTTATTATTATATAACAAAAGTTGTACATACATATCATTAATGGGAGAGAGAGAGGGGGGAGGGAGAATCGTGGATTGGCTTCTTTTATAAACTAGAACTATTAACTTTTCGTTGCCTTCGAGACATCGCCACGTTCTGAAAGAAACAATCGATACAGGGTGAAGTATTTAAGTAGAGTAAAGACATCCAAACGTTTTCCTTACTTATACATCTACAAGAACATTTTTCAATAAAAAGTTATGATACGAAAAATAATACGAAAAGAGGAATTTCTCTTAAGATCATTCTTTAATGGTATTTCTATTTCAAATGTATCACCCTGTATGCACAATCATGTCCACCGCACTTATGAAACTTCAAATATCTCTCTCGATTTATGTTTAATATTAATTTGCCTCGGTTTACGTTACCATATATACATTGTTTGTAAATTTAGTTAATTAATGGGTTATTATATGCAGGTACTCTAACGGTATGCGAGAATTGTTCGGCCAACTACCACGTATCCTGTCATTCCGTCTCGCCAGCACCCCCAAGAATTTGTCCGAAATGTGCGTTCGTCGAGGATGAGGAGGAAGAGGAGGAGGAGGAGGATGCAGAGGTCCAGGGAGCTGAAGATGACGAAGAGGAAGAAGTTAATGGAAGAGAGTCCTGCAATAAGGATGAAGAGCTCGGTAAATCGTCCTCGATGCCATTGTTGATGATTTCTTCCTCTCTAATGTCGTGCGTGTGATTGACAAAAAAGTTCTTGTTTTCTGCAGAATAGCTTCTGCGAACGTTCGCGATACGCTTTTCTCGCTTCGCGACATTATCGTCTCCCCTCCTCCACAAAAAAGAGAAACTAAAAAATAAATAACTAATATGGAAACATCTCAATAGCTTTTTCGACTATTATAATAATTCAACGATGCAATGATTTTTGAACTGGTAGCTATACGCGGAACTTGTAAGCGCTGTGTATCTTATATTCTTCGAATTCAGATTCAATGAAAACTCAAAAGAAATGAGACACAAAACTTGGAGAAAAAAGAATAATAAGAAACGAAAAAAAGAAAAATAATAAGAAAAAGAAACAGGAGTTCGAAAGTTAGAGAGTGACATATAAAAGCATTTGTTCTTAGCGCGAGATGCGTTATACGTCGCTCGAAAGCGGTGCGAGAATTTGTGTAACATGGCTCCACCACTTTTAGATTTAACGTTCGACGAGGTATCGCAGCGTTGCCGCAGACTCTAATGAACATAAGTGCACGCAGAGAATGAATAAGCGCGAGATGGCAGCCTGTCGCAAGAAGCGTCAGCGTGAGTTGAGGATCGGCTCCTTGAATACGGCAAGCAGAATTTGCAATTAAGAAGAACTTTTTGGTCGATCGTCGTCAATAGGGCACCCAAAACAAGTATATTGAACGCGAAATATCTTGCAGAGGAGAAAGAGAGAGAAAGATATGAGCTGCGCGAGCGAAACTCGGATCTAAGATTGCAGGTTTACGAGTTGGAAAAACGCTCGCAACTACTTGGCCAGTCAATTGAGGTTCGTTTAGTGGCCTGCGTAGAACAAAAAATAAAATAAAGAACAATTTGATCGACTTATACTTTCGTTTGGAATGCCCTTAAGTTCGTTCGAACTATTTCGGATGTTTATCTCGTTGTTGGCTCTTTTTTATTATTTTTATTTCCTCGTTAACAACGAAAAGCCCGCTACATATTCATATTAGTTTTTCTTAGTTCCCCTTTCGTTCGCATTTTAGTAAAATTTATTTCGTACAGTTGGGCACTTAAATCTTTATGTTATAGCATGTTGGTATACGTGAATTATTATATATCCATCGGCATTTTTGTCTATTCAATTTTTTAAACAAGATAGATTTTAATTAGTCGTTATTAATCGATCCAGATAGTGTTTAGTCTTGTTGGTTGATTCGACGTTTATTGAGTTCGACGTTACCATCTCGTAATTGTTTATTTTGCAGTCTTCGCTAGATTATTTTCATGATTTTATCAAATCGATAAGCTTTCATAGAGAATGACAGTTATTCGCTTACTTAGATACCTGTTTATTTGAATAAATAAAGAGAGAACTTCATGTAAATCGTTAATATCCGTGTAAGCATCAAATAGAAAGCAATTGCATTGTTATGGAAATTTATGTAAATGATATTACCGTTCAAATTTCGCGAATAATTAGTGAGTTTGTAGACACGTGAACATTCGACAATTATTGTTCAGACAATTATTATGTTTTCGTCACGAAGTGAGTATAAATCTTGTTTTGATCATTAATCGAGCTATGCACCAAAAGCATGCGTGTCATTTGTATAAAAGTTCTTATAGAAAAGTAGGTTTTCTTATTTTTATATTATATCTTATAAGCAAACGAACGAACGTACAAAAAGAATTCTATCGATTTGCAATCCACTTTAACGGCAATTTCTTCTTTCTTTATCCTTCAGCTACAGCATCGTACGCGTCAGGAGCTATTAGGAAAGCAGGAGAGAACACAGAAATCTATAAAGCGTCTTGTGGACTTTATAAAGCTGATGCAACTACAAAAAGGCACGTGCTCGCCTCCGCGCTCGGAATCGGACAGCTTCCATCCTCAACCTTCCTCATCCCAATCTCCCCGAGTAACGTCACCGCCCCCAACCACGAGTACTCGACAATTAGTGCAATCGCAACAAGAACTGACGTCGAGCAATCAGAGAACAACAATGGCAACGGTAACAACAGTAGCGGCCGATCCTATTCTTCGATCGTCCTCAACCATTTGCCACAGTCAAACATCAGCTACATGCAGTCGGAGCCCCAGTTGCCATATGCCTACCAATTACCAATCAGTAGTGTTCAACCAGAAAAGCATCAGTCATACCTCATCGTTAAAAAGATCTCAGAACCAATCGGAAGGTCCTCTCAGCTTGCCATCGGAACTCAATCAGAAGGGCAGAGTCTCTCAACGTTCTTCGACTCCCAATTGCCAACCACGTCCCGGTACGAATCACGCGTACACTCTGAGGTCACCCTCGCCCAATCATCCGTCTACCTTGAAAAGCATTTCTCCGAGTCGATCGGCCGAGGTCGTAGTAAAAAGACAACAAACCGGGCAGTACCAGCCCTCAACCGTATCGTCGATTCCGAAGAATTCTCCGTTACTACCAGCGACCGTCCGATGGAACGATCAACCTACAATGGCAAAAAGCCCAGAACTAGACAGTCGAGGATCAAGCTCGGTATCGATAATTTACGATCAACAACAAGAGACACGGAATTTCTCTTACCCACATACGACGGTAGCACAATCTCAACCGCCGAACAATTCCCAATGTCAAACAGTGCCAACGCAAAAGAAACGTTTCTCGGTGGTCGGTCAAAGAGTAGAACACGATCAAGTGGCTTACTCCACTCTCTCTTCTCAAGCTACGACTCCTCCTGTGTCGTCGCCGACGATACCACCCTCGTCCTCTCACGAAATACCTGTAATACAAATGACAAAGACCGCACAGACCTCTACCAACAATCCTATCGCAAAACCGATCGTTTCGAATCAATCGAACACCCAAATGAACACCAGCGCGGGACCATCGCAAAGTTCTTCGAACACGTGAAATTGGAAGAAGCGCATATATCAGCGCCACCTAGAGCAAAGCTAGCGTGCAAGAGCACGAACATTGAGATCGAGGAAGTCGATCAATCTCAACAGGATGAAGACGAAGAAGAGGATTCTCATCGAAGTTCCGATAACGAATTCCTCGACGAAGAGACTACACGAAATTTTAACGAACGAGTTGAACGAGTGGGACCAAGTGGCGAAGACAATTCCCGAACTAAGACTCCTGAATACGTTGGACTCGTGAATGCAGAACCATGCTCGGGGATGACAAGGAAAGGTAACGTTGGTGGGAATATTTCATCTATAGAGGCAATATTGGAAGTAAACCGTCAGATTTCGTCTTCGAAGAAAGATCTGTCCGAGACGTCGTCTTCGCAGTCCCAGACCGCACAAGTGAATCAAATTAAATCTGATGACGAGGTATCAGTTCCTGATGATAAGGCTGACGTCGAGAGACAAGACTTACATGGTGGCCGATCGTTGTCCAGCACACCTAACAGTGACGTTCCAGATAAATCACCGATCATTGAGGAAAAACGATCCTCTATGAAAAAGCTCGATGAAGATTTAGGCATTAGCTCCGTTTCTCTAGAAAATATGCGCGTTTTGGAACAATTTGAGTCTGCTATGCTGGAGGCCGATTGTAGTAAGACCGCCACTTGTTAGAAATTAATTAGACTAAACAATCTTGATTCTGTTGGCGCGCGTTAATCGTATTCGTCGTAGCTGTCTTTTGTTGCCCCCCCATTATCTTTTATTAGTTATTTTCATTCTTTAATGAATCAAACTCTTGAAACAAAAAATATACTACGTTGAGGATTATATTCATTTTTTAGTCTTATCCTGAAAATCAGCGTAAATGAGTTTGATAGCAGCAGTATTTTTATATTGATTTTGCTGTATATTTTAGAGATAGTATCGTTGACAAATCGATGGTGATAGTTATGAGGAGAAAGTGAAGAAAATTGGAACTTACAAAAAAAAAACAGGAAATAGAAGCAGAAAAGAAAATTATGTATCTTCTCGTTGTTCCTTTTTTTCTTTCTTTTTTTTTTACATTATATATACTGCATTCGTATTTTCATTTTTTTATTTATTTATCAACAACATTGATTATTCGCTAGAGTGGTGTATTGCGAATAATTTTCCTTTTCTTTTTTTATTGATGAAAGTTCATCTAAATTTCATATGCGTTGAAAATCCTTATTAATGTCTGTTGTTGCAGGAGAGCATACTTTTCGATGATATCGATGAATTATTATCCTTATTACTCATTTCGATAAACTACGATCGGTCTAATGCGATAAATTTTCTCTTGTTATTTTGTGCGGTACGTTCCTAATCACGATTTCACGTGTAATTCCCATGAGATCTATTAAAAATATAAAGAATTCGCATATCGTGCAGTGAAATAAAATATACGGTGTTATATTTAGTGTGGAATATTAACAAGAAAGGAAATGAGAGAAGCCTAATTTAAGGCAAATCTAGCCATATTACCATACTGCCTTATTAGTTCTTCGAATAAGGTATTTTTTATTAATAGTTACCGCATACGAACCCAAGAGAAACGCACGACATATTGCGCTCATTTTTGCGGGTTTATGGATATAATCAAAACTTGCTACTATTGCTGCAAAAGTAGATATTAAGGGTGTGAATATGAAACGAACGAGTAAGAAGTTGCAGTAGCAAAAATATATTCTTATGCCTAGTTAGTTATGATTAAATACGTATCGACTGTCCTTTTTCATTTATATTATTATTAATACGAATGCTTTTTCCGTTACGACGATCTATTATTATTAACCATAAAAGATTAATCTTGAAATTGTGAACTATAAATGCATTCGTTATATCGTGTTAACAGGGTACGTTGATCTGTTAATATGAGTTGTGTATTTTTGTACCGTCGAACGTTTTTAAATGTGCATACTGTTTCAGTTAATTAATAATAATTGCAAACATGGCTTTATAAGAGTAATCGTAATTACGTATATTCGGTAGACTCTTCGAATCTATGCTAGCGTTTTTCTTTTTCTTTTATTTTCTTGTTGATTGAGTTGATTGCACACGATATGACTATCTATTGTATACAATTACGCAAAAAAAAAATTGTTATGTGATGTAGGTGACGAGATTCAAAATGAAATTCGTATTTTTATGAATAAATCGATTTAAACTCGACAGAATCTAATATAATACCCAGATATTCATTTACACAACATATTTATAATCCTTGTGTAGCATTCCTGGATATTTTACGTGTCAACATAAAACGATTTACCATTGAAAATTTCTAAGGTTTAACTTTTTCCCGTCGGTAAATAGTTTTTAGCATTAGTATCCCTTTAATCGGAATTATTTTTCCACGCACGATGAGTGACGTATGCTCGATCAATAACTTGCGTGGAAAGACGGAAATTCTACAGATTTACAGTTTGAGATTTTCTCTATCTTTCTCTCTCTCTCTCTCTCTCATCTTTTGTTTATATTACATATACATAGCATATGCGATATGAACAAAAATTTATATGCAGTAGAATAACATAAGTTGCACAGAGTTCATTTCATAAACAACAGTCGCACAACAATCATGACGGAAATATCCTTGCATACGATGTAACGATAAAAAAGTTAATTATTATTCTGAATATCCCGGGTTTTGACGGGAAAGAGTTAATATTTTCATTCAAAGAAAAAATAGAAACATATTTGCAATTTGCATTATACAGATTTAAGAGGGATATAAATAGAATTATTCGATTCTTTTAAAAATATACATACAAATTTTATATGTCATTCACAAATATATATATATATATATATATATATATATATATATATAAATATAATGTACCCATGATTTATGTATTATATATACAAATAATTCAATACATGTAAGTATATTGTTCAGTTTCAAATATTAATTTTAAAACTGAAAATTGGACGGTGTATGAACTGATATTGGGCAATCTGATAAAATTACACACATCAGTTCATGAACTTTAAACTTTGATTTAAAAATCTCCCATTGCTGCTATGATATTATATAATGCTGTCCTAGCATCACTTTCTTGAAATATGCTAAGTACTTCTGTTGCTTTCTGTGAGTGTTTTTTCTGTAACTGTTTTGTTAGTTCTATACCAGGCCCTTGACTTACAATGTTGTATACCTAAATATAATAGCACTCTCTTAAATTAATAAATTGGTAAAATAAACAATGTTTTTATAATACAAGATTATAATTATAAGATTAATAATTAATAATGATATTCACCTTTGCATAATCTACATTATCTACAGATTCTAAACCTTTATCTATTTCTGTTAAGATAGATGGATCATGTTCTATATGAAACATAATAGGTGCAGAACATAAATTAAAAGACATAACTGACTCTTTATTAATAAAAAGCCCTAGATCCAAATATGCCTAAAAACAATTGATCAATATAATTATTCATGATTAAGTAGTATTATAAATTCTTATTAATTATATAACTAAGTATACATTATACAGTATAGTTTCAAATTAAGAACTTACTTGCCAAGCTAATGCTAAATGTTTTCCAAATTCATAGCCCTGCTCTTGTATATCATCACTATGACCAGCTAATTTTAAAGTACCTTTGCAAGATTTTCCAAGTAAAGTACCGGCACTTAATACATTTCTTAATGTCCATTCTTTTACAGCATAACCTTTACGATTTGGTGGAGGTACACATGGTAATGGATTATTTTGGTTATCTCGTCGTCCAATGAATTCTGCTTCAGTCAAATCTTTGACAACGGTTGACATCAATTCAACAAGCTAAAATAGAACACAGGTTTTTATGGAATTAATAAAAGTAAAATATATTTATACTTACATCTTGATTCCTAAGATTTGCCAATTCAGTACAACTGTTACTGAGCAAGTAATCACCACTTAATAAAGCAATTTTATTACCAAATGTCATGTCATGTAACTCGGATGTTTCTGGATATATCCCAGAAGATATATTTACAAGAGCCTTATGTATAAGATGACTTGTACGTATCATTTCAGTAACTTCTGCTAATGCCCGTTGACTATAACCGATTATAAAATGACATTGTTTGTATATTAAAATATTGTTTCATTATTATAGGATAAGTAAAATATTGTACCTGTGTAAAACACCAGCAGCTTTATCTTCTTCCATATCATCAACATTTAAATGACCAGCAGCTTTAGATATTAATAATACAATTAAACCCCAAGCTTGCATATTATTACTGCCATTATATATCAAATTTCTATTCACAAAGAAGATAGACATGTTCATATTTATTTTTAAAAACGATATATCACAAATTTTAAATACTTACTTGGCCGTTTTTAACAAAGGATGATTAGATCCAACTAATTTTCTTAAATGCAAAGCCACATTGGCAATTTCATCACTGAGTAACCATCGTAAACTTAAAAAGGATGTTGGATATCCCACAATTTTCTCAGCTTCAGAAACAGCTTTATTCCAATCTGGTTTTTGACTTACTATTGGTTTTACAGCAAACATGCAGGGTTCATGTAGATAAATATTCTTTTTGCTAGAAGAATGGACATTCCTTTTTACCATGAACACATTATTGCACTTATTATGATATAAATTTTTAATAACATAATCGTTTCCGAGCAGATTTAAGACAAACTTGTACTTGGACATCTTTGCTTATACTAGTTAATTAAGAACGAACTTTCTCTTCTGCTTCGCGCTTGTCACGTAAGCAACAAGTATGCGTATGAAACATGCTTGATGTGAATCAACTTTCACACATTACCCTTGATTTCTACCAGGGGCTATAAACCTTATGGACCTTTTCGGAACCAGTGTTCGCAGCGCCCTCGATGATGGATAAGAACCATAGATAAGAACTACTCTTAAATGTGTTGGTAAATGGAGTGAGATAGCGTATGTAGGAGTGAGCGCGATAGAAAAAAGCGCCAGCGCGCAGCGCTTGTTGTATGTTAAAAGATTCACAGCTACGTGAAAAGTGAAGAAAAACTTAATTTTGAAACTATATTAAAAAAGCGAGGCTAATCGACTTTGAGTGTGCTACAAACATTTTAAAGAAAATGATTACATGCATCTACTTATATTGTACATAGTCAAAATAAAGTTCCTTAATTCTAGGTTTGTCATAATACAAATGCACTTCAAATACATTTGTCTATTCATATTTCAGTATTTATAAAACATTTTCTCTTGTTACAAAATTATTTGTATGTATCCACGTATTACCACATTTTTTTTAATTATTATATTTACAGAAGATGTAATTGTCAGTTACAAATATTTGCTATACATTTCGATTTATTTTTCTTTTTCGATTATGATAAGCCATTGTTATAATTTAAAGTTTTAATTTTACTGTATAAAATACAAAAGAGATTCTCAAATAATTCACTTAGTTATAAAATGATCATCTACTTTTTTTTTCTTTTTTTCCTCAAATATAAAGGCACTAAATATTGTTGTTTGTAACTCTAACAATTTTGTAAACAGTACGTTAATAGTATATATTTTAAAATCCAGTGTATCTATGGAAGTAGAAATATGTATATAAAATAAAAATTTATGAGCTTTGTTTGACATAAGGCAACTGAAAGCACCGATAGAGACTAAATTCGTATAAAACAAAAGATACGTCTTATTCGTTGGCAGATGACGCTAATGTCGTGATATCAAAAGGCACTTTTCAATGGTTAAATTTCTATGTATAGCAAACATAATAAGGTCATTTTTGAAATTCATAATAAAAAAGGACGTGCAGCATATTTACTTTTTCCACAAATATTTGGGAAAATGTTAAAAATTAATAAATTAATAAACTTAAATATTACTTGAATAATTTTGATAATACTGCAACGTTTTATGGCATAGATACTGCTTTTTACATATGCGAATACGATTAGAAGTTTAAGTAAGATGAATACAAAAAATTAAATTATTTTACTTATGTAAAGTAATACAAAATTTAATAAATATCATCATCGCTACGCGATAAGTTTTATTTATATATAAAAATCTCTCTTATTTATTAAAAATTTAATATGTTAAGTAATTAAACTTGAAAAAAAATATCCAGTAGATCCAAAGGATCCGATTAAAGAATACAGCGTTAAAAACAAATAAAATAAATGGAATGTACGCAATCTGTACATTTTTTTTTTTCAATCGTTTCCCGCATATCAAATAATTTACAGAATATTTGAATATTTTAATGAAAATATGGACATTACAATATTATGTAAATCTACTTTTCACAAGATGTTAAATCTACTGGATAATTAATGTCTTCCAATAAAGACTGTTCATTACCTCTAGTTTTATAATGGTGTAAGCCTACAAGGAAGATAGATATACTTGTTCAATTTTGACGAACAGAATTTCATTTTAAAGAAGAAGATTTAAGCAAGGACATGGTTTTCTTGAATTTTTGAAAAAGAATTCTTTGATAAAAATCGTGTCAAAAAATGATATATTTTCGAGAATAGTTTATACATAAAAATAAAGCTTTTTTAAAAATTCGTAAAGTCATGTCTTTGGCTAAACCTTCATCTTTAAAATGAGACTTCATCTTAAAAGTCGACCTAGTATAGTATAAACATAAACGATTTTAGAATTAACTTTGACAATAACCGAGTCAGTTCTCTTTTGGATACCAACGCGATGACATCGAAACTCTCTCATGCTAAACGCGAAAAACATATAAGTTAATACTTTCGATAATTTTTCAATTATTTAAATAATCTCTATTGTCCACGGGTACAATATAATATTATTTAAATAATAGTAAAATCGTTTAAACATTAAAAATACGAGAACCTGCGAGATACTTAAAATACTTTCGGTTAAATATTTCAATACTTTAAAATTTTATCTTGGGGAGTAGGGCTTGTGTTATTTACTTGTTTTTTTGCACGCATCAACGAAGAGTTAAAGTAAGTTTATTTCTGTATCATACATCTCTTGAGAAATTTATTTTTCATTATATGAATACAGTTTCTTATTATAAAAGTGTTACTAATTATTTCGTTTTAATTTATCTGTTTCATTGCAATCGCGCGCGTAGCAATGAAATCGAGTGTTTGTATCGGTTAAATTAAAATATCTCCAAATAGAAGCAGCGTTTGTTCCTTCGCGTTTCGCGATTTAAACAACAAATGTTTTTCCATCGACTACGTGCAATGCAGTCGTTAGAGTCAGTGTTTGTTTGCAAAGTTTAATGCTATTTTAACAGTCGCACGGACTGTATGTATAAAATACAATAGAGTTTCGCGAAGTAGAGTCAGTGACCGTCCGTTAAAAAAATAACTACCGCGTAATAGAGTCAGTGCATAAATGAAGAGGATGATCTCGACCAACTTCGATGTCGACCTATCTCATGTTCAACCACCTACGAATCGTCCATCCTCAATTTCGATCTAAATCGCAGACGTGTGTTTTGGAGCCACCGCAGAACTTCATAAGTAGTGAGTGAATTTTTAAGTCCTTCCGATCGCTCGATCATGTCGAGGATGAAAGGTCCAAATAGGCACGAGCGATTGGTTGTAATTAATTAGTAGTGGAAGAGCATTGAGTGACCACGAGTAAATTTCTTCGGAGATTTACTCGTGAATGGTTTCTTATGTTTTTGATTTATTTATTAGATCAGGATAGGGTTTTCTTGTTCAAACGCGTTTATAATTATTTAAAATTTTGAATATTTTAATTATTTTAATTTTACCATGTTATCACTCAAAATGCTCTTATGGTGACGGGCGTAATAGGTGTAAATTGGAAATACTGAGACGATGTAACATTCCGTCTCCTATCCCACATTACTACGAGTACGCGAATAGGATTATTTTATATTTTATACATTTTTATTATTAAAATCGAGTCATAAATTTTGCACATTTTCTCTTTTATAAAATTCAATTAAATTCATAATCTTATTTTAATAAAATCGAGTACATTATTAAATTAATATATTTGCGAAACGTATAAAATATGGCAATTGTGGGGACCATTGAAAGTGTATTGAACCAACGTGCACAGGAAGTTGAAGTCGAGCACACCAGAAAGTGTGCCAAGGTCCCTAGGATTATTTGAAATTTTTTCATTTTAATTATTAAAATCGAGTAGTTCCGTACATTTTTCTATTTTTCATTTTCTTAATGTTGAACTAAATTCATACTTTTTTCTTCCATAATTCGTATATTTCTTATTTTTGTTAAGTTTATAGGCATAGTCACGATACGTACAAGATATGACAATTATGAGGACCACTAAAACTACACCGAATGAAGATGCACGTGAAGCTGTACGCGAGAATATGGGAAGGATAGGGAGAACACTCGAGCGTGCATCAGCTAGCACAGGCTTGGGTGTTCGCGGGCGCGATTAAATTTCGTTTGGTTGCTTGTCATCCCGAAAACGCGAATTGTAGAATCATCGTTTTTCTAACACTCACGTGGGGGTGTTCGGGCGCGATTATATGTCCTATCGTGGATTTCGTTTTATTTGCTCGAAAATTTGATCGGATTAACTAGCGAATGCGGATTGTAGAGTAGAGGTACTGTTTTATCTAACTCTCACGTGAGTGTCTTGAATGCGATGTAAAGTCTTATCGAAGACTACGTTTTTATTGTTCGAAACTCGGAACACACGAACCTATATACGTGCTATATAAGCCGCTATGTCTGAAGCTGAGGGAGTCAGATAGGTAGAGCTATCCGTAAGCGAAGTCTGATAAACTTCCTGTTAGTTAAGAAGCCTGAATCCCGAAGCAGAAGACACAGCGAACCAGGATCGCGGAACGTGACTATTAGAGTAGAGTCATCGTTTTTCTAATACCCGCGCGGGTGTCAGGGCGCGATTACAAGTCTTAACATGGACTTCGTAGTAATATTCGAAATTTGAGATACACGACCGGGGCAACCCAGTAGTGTAGTACATAGCTACTGACTAGGGTCCTGTGAATCGTTGAGTGTAGGGATCGGGATTAGTCGGTAGCTTATGTCATTCCGAATTTCAACTCAAAGTGACCGTTGTTTCAACAACCGCGTGAGTGAGTGCTCGCGAACGCGAATTTATAAAGTAGAGTCACTGTTTGCCCGTGGGTCTCCAGATACAGCAACCTCCACGTGGTGAGACCTGGGTCGGTAGTACTTGCGATATATTGAATGTTAATTGTAAATCATGTAACGCAAGTACTACCGAGCGAATGGCTGCATAATTTAAAAAATTTTCCAAAGTCTTTTCTGTCTAATTCTTTCGATACTTTAAAGTACTTACATTTTATATCGTTAATACCTCAATATATAATACTTCAATATATAAATGATTAAATACAGTAAAATTCTAAAAGAGATTCTTAGAGAAAGATAGAAAAAAATTTTCTATCTTACTTATTCTCGCTATTTCTTCTATTCATTTTTCTTTGATCACATTAATTATTATTTATAAGTCTCGGGTGGGACCCATAGAAGGGGCCTTTTGGCAGGTTGCTGTCTCAGCATCGTATAGAGTTCTCCGATAGGATCCTTTGGAAGGATCCTTCGGTTTTGACCCTTAAGTGGGTCTTCTTCTTTCAGTACCTAAAAATCGAGCTTGATTTTAGTCTGGTGGAGCGATATTCAATATGTCCACCTTTTGTCCTGCGTTTTGTCGTTGTCACATGCGCGCGCGTGCCGTCTTTTTTTTCTTTTCTTTCTCTGGCTCCCTCTTCTATCTTATATTTCTTCTCTTTCTCTTTTTCTTTGCCTGGTATCATCGAGGGATCAGCGAAGGATCATCGAGGGATCGTCGAGGGATCATCGAAGGACGGATTCATCATCGATTTCTACGCGAGAATACGGGAAGGATAGGGAGAACACTTTCGCGCATGTAGGCTGACACAAGTGAGGGTGTTCGCGGGCGAGATTAAATTTCGTTTGATTGCTAACGCGGATTGTAGAGTAGAGTCATCGTTTTTCTAACACTCACGTGGGGGTGTTCAGGCGCGATTATATGTCCTATCGTGGATTTCGTTTTATTTGCTCGAAAATTTGATCGGATTAACTAGCGAATGCGGATTGCAGAGTAGAGGTACCGTTTTATCTAACTCTCACGTGAGTGTCTTGAACGCGATTTAAAGTCTTACCGAGGACTACGTTTTTATTGTTCGAAACTCGGAACGAACGAACATTTAGGCTTAAAAATCCGTTATGTCTCTAGCTGACGGTGTTGGAGGGTGGAGCTATCTGTAAGCGGAGTCTAATGCACTTCTTGTTAATCAAACAGCCTGAAAGCTCCCGATGCCTAACGGACCGCGGTCGCAGAGTTTAGAGTAGAGTCAGCGTTAACCCGTGGGTCTCCAGATGCAGCAACTTCCACGTAGTGAGACCTGAGTCGAGTTTACTTGCGAAGTATAATTGTAATTCATGTAACGCAAGTATCATCGAGCGAATGGCTGCATATTTTAAGACATTTCCAATATCTTGTCAATCTAATTACAGTTAAAGATAAAAGTACTTCTATATTACATTGTTAATTATAATTTAATCGGTAAATGGAGCGGATATACTAGAATTGTAAAATAATTTCTTACAGAAACGCACAGAACATTTTTCTATCCCACTTATGTTCGCAATTTTTCCTATTTATTCTTATTAATTATTATTTATTAGTCTTGGGTGGGGCCCATGGGTGTGGACCTTTGGGCGGGCTGCTATCTCAGCATCGTATGAAGCTCTCGAGTGGGACGCTTCGAATTGGTCCTTGGTCTGGTCTCCTTCTTTTAGTAGAAAAAAAAATCGAGCTTGGTTTTGGTACTTAGATTTTGTTCAAGTGGAGCGATATACCATATGTCTACCTCTTGTTGAGCTCCATCGTTATCACTTTTGCGCATGTTCTGCCTTCTCTTTTTTTTCTCTGGCTCCCTTTTCTATCTTATAATTCTTATCTATCTCTTTTTCTTTGCCAGGGATCATCGAGGGATCATCAAGGCATAGATTCATCATCAATTTTTACGCGAGAACATGGGAAAGATAGGAAGAACACTCGTGTCTGTGTCGGCTAACACAGGCGTGGGTGTTCGCGGGCGCGATTATATTTCGTTTTGTTGCTCGTCATCCCAAAAACGCGAATTATGGAGTAGAGTCACCATTTTTATAACGCTCACGTGAATGTTCGGGCACGATTAAAAGTCCTATCGTGGACTTCGTTTTATTTGCTCGAAAGTTCGATTAGAATACCTCGCGACTGCGAATTTTATAGTAGAGTTAACGTTAGCCCGTGGGTCTCCAAATGCAGCAACCTCCACGTGGTGAGACCAGGGTCGGTAGTACTTGCGGTATATAAAATTTTAAACTTAGATCATATACAAGTTTATGTTATACCGCAAGTAATACCGAACGAATGGCTGCATGTCTTTACGTGTTTCAAAAGGGTTTTTCTTTCTTTTTTTGCATACCTTTCTAGAAATTAAAGTACTCCTATTTTACATTGTTAATCGTGCTACAACAGATAAAGATAAGATTAAACTTAAAAGAATTCTAAAGTAATATTAAATTAATAGTGGGATCAAGTCTTCCCTATTGCATTTTTAGCGCAGTTATGATTGTAGTATAATAGAATTATGTCCATACCTTAAAACTTATTAAGAAACTTCTATTTAGTCAGTTTAGAACTATAAATTTTATGATTCAAGCAATTGTAAATCTATATATTGCAGTTAATATAATACTAATAATGATGATGATGATGATAATAAAATACAAGAATTTTATACAATAATGCCTGAAATACTTTGGAAAGATGCTTTTGAATGTACAGGAATCACTGTATAAAATTTCAATTATTTTTGAAAGATTGCAGTTTCAAATTTTTATTAGAATTTTGTTGCTTTGATAGCTCTTAATGCATCATTTATTTGTGAAGTGTGCAAATAATTTAATTACGAATTTGCAAGTCATTTTTTTTTTTTTTTTTTTCTATAATAAAGTACACAAAAGTGTTATTTTTTTAATTTGTCTAGTTATTATTTATTAGTTTGCAGTGCTTTTAACAGATTTAAAAAAGTAAATGCATATTATTATATATTTTTGCTAAATATTATTATTCCATCCATTGTTAAACTTTTTTTATCATCAAGTTTGAGATCTCATTGCATTACTTGCACAAATAAGTATGGGAACAATGTTTCAATGAAAAGTTCTCATGCCTTACTCCATTTTATTAATAATGAATAAGTAAATTGTTTTGTCTCACACATTCGCTGATTATAAATCATTTACAGGCAACATATTATTGTTATTCTCATGATTTCGGTAATTATTCATATATAACCAAAATTTCTTCGTACCAACGATGTAAACGTTACTTTATCGTAATATTATTGTTGATATTAACTACGTAATATTATATATATATATTTACATATATATATAAATTGTATCCTTCATACATCAGTGGATATTTATTAGATCAGGTGAACATATATTATGCTGTTAATGCGGATATCCTGTACATAAGTTTATCCACCCTTAATATAATTTTCAATTTTCCATAAATCATTGAATCAACAGTTTTAATTCTGCAGTTACTCAAATTCATGAATTATGAAAAAAAAGTTCTTTTCTAATAATGAATGATGCACTCCTCACTGATGCAAGTCATAATTATAAATGAGCAACGAATGCTTCAATTATTTCTGTAAGGCATTATAATGCAATCAACATGAATTAGTATATTACACGGCACTGCTTATGATGCATCACCATTTAGGCAAAAATTATAATGTTGAATAATACCGATGCAACCAATGCAATTCTCGTTTGCATGGGCAGAATGTAATTCATTGATATAGTTGGAGTGTAAACACCTTGTTTATATTATAACTGTTTCAATAATTGTCTCTTCCTCTCGTACCTCTTGATTGATCACTATCACGTACCCTCCCACGATTGTTATATCCGTTTCTTCCCATATTATTGTCGTTGGGTCCACGATTTATTCCACGATTAGGTCCATTTTTGTTACAACCAAAATTTCCAAAATTTGAATTGAAATGATTCGGTGGATTTTGGCTGCCGACATTTTGACCTCGAAAATTTGGACCGAAACCGGGACGATCGAAATTTGGTGGTCCAGAATTGGGTACTCGAAAGTTTGGTGTCCCTTGAAAATTGCTGTTGAAAGGTGGACCTTGATTTGGTCCAAACGGTGGCATAGGATTTGGCCTAAAATGTTGATTTGGACCGAAATTGCCATTAGGAGGTCTAAAATTGGGACCAAAGCCTCCTGGCGGAGGTGGTCCATTCGGGCCAAAAGCAGGATGCATACCAGGATGATGCATCATATGTGGCATTGGACCATCCATTCCTTGAACATTTCCATGCGGCAATTTATTTTGCATACCAGGATGCTGAGGCATATTTGGATGTTGGACGATATTCGGAATTGGTAGTGGCATATTGGGATTAATATTTTGCATATTATGATGGTTCGGTAGGTGGGGGGACATATTATTCCCTATGTGAGACATATTACTACCCATTCCAGGTCCAATATTTAATTGCATATTATCACGTTTATCAAAATTACTGTTTGAAAAGCTACCATCGGTTTTTCTAGAACTACTGCTCATAATTTTTTCATCGTCCCATCGAGATCCATCTCGTTCCTTATCATCGTACAAATCGTTTTCGGAAGATTTTTTTGATAAAAATCCTTGCGAATTCATATTTCTAAAATCTTTGTCCCCGTAATTACTTCTCAAGTCGTATTCCGATCGAGATCCCGGTCTACCAGGTCCGCTAGATGTGTTGTATCTTAAGTCCTCGTCACCCCGTTGCATGCTTCTGGAATCTCCGTGTGCAATCCTTCTTAAATCCTCGTCTTGACCTTGGAAGGAACTATTATCATTCGATTTACTGGCACTATATCTGGTCGTCTCCCCGTCACTCGATTGTACATCTTCCGTAATAACACCACCAAATACTGGTTGATGAATTTTTGAAGTTCGATCACTGGCTCCTCCGTCACTCCAACCAATTAATTGGTCGAACTTTCTCTTACCACCACGATTTAAAGTTTTAAGTAATTCTGGATTTTGTGCAAATTTAGAACTGGGTAAGGGTGGAGGTAAATCAATATCGGGAATTTTAGAATAATCTATTTCTCCTTCGTCCTGTAAATAATCTTCCGTCTCGTCGACAGTATTTAATGGACCCACGACGTCTCTTAATTCTTCTATCTCCCCAGAAAATACTAGTTTATTTATGGCATCATTACCTTTACCAATTGCTTCTGCTAATTTTGAACCAGCTGTAAATCGTATATTGAATATTAATATCTTTGAAATATAACTGAGATGATGTAAATTCGATTTTAAAGATTAAATTAGATTTAAATAAAATTCGTATGAGACAATATTCTTACTTTCAACGGGTATCATTTTTCCATATAATATAATAGCAGTAGGAGTAAGTTCGCTCAACGGTACAGCTCCTGGCGTCGTTTCAATCAATTGATTTACAAAAGCATTTAATGCTTCTACTTGTTCTATATCTTCTGCTTCCATTTCATTCCACTGAGCCTGGAAATTTCTAGGTATTGGCTTACTGTATGGAACTTTCTTATTAGTAAATTTTTTTCCTTCGTCCACCGCATGATCCAAATCCAATCCAGGTATTTCACCACTTTTATCTTCTAGCTCGCCATCAGCATTAATTCTATCTTCTGGTCCCATACCAGGTATTACTGCTGCTTCATCGGCTGTAGAAAATAATAGAAAAAAATTATGAAAGAATTAACTTATGATACAATCTACATCTATTCGTTTATTTCTTTTGTTTTATTGTAGCCTAAAGCTGTAAGATCAATGGTCACAAATCAATAGATTTATTATGTTGATTATTAACTTGCCTATTTCATGATCATCAACTCCTGCCGTTCCTGCAGGTAATGTATTGAGATTATATTTGTCTCTCATGAGATCACCAGGTCGATTACGTGTCCAAAACTTAGAGGTATGATCGTTACTACCAGAACATAGAATATGTCCCAATGGGTGCCATGCTAATGTCCATACTATACTATCGTGAGCTTGTTCTATTGCACCGACCTCTTTATCAGCTCTAATGTACAATAAAAAAAAAATAAATAAATGACATGTGTTAGAAGAAATATGATAAGCATATTGAAAAATAAATAATTGTTAATATTTTTACATACCCGACATGCCAAAAGAGTATTGCACCATCACTGCCGCCGCTACAAAAAAGTCCCTCATGACTTGGATGCCATGCGACGCTAGATGCCTCTTTTTTATGGCCACGAAAAGTTTGGACTTCTTGATTGAGGTTTCTGAGATCAAATAATTTAAGCAAATGATCTCGCGATGCAGTCACTAGCCAATTACCATTCTCATTCCACTTAATGTCCATTACAGTCGATTTATGTGCATGTAGGGTGGCAAGTGATTGTCCACTCTTTGGGTCCCAAAGCTTCACAGGTTGCTGATTATCTTTGCTTCCTGAGATGACTAGACTTTTTTGAGGGTGCCAATGTACACATTTAACATCTGCACCATGACCTAGAGGCAAAAATATCATGAATTACTACTGTAATAAAAAAAAAAGATGATTGATTTTAAAGCATCAATTACATCATCTTCACTGAACAAAAAATATAATTATAATTTCAAACAAAAAGAATATCACATCTGTATGATATTTTATATATATATATACAGATATATACGTATATATATATATATATTTAATTAATTTTTAAAAATCTTTTAAAAAACGTATATGTATATATATACACATATATAAACTATACCCCTAAGAATTCGTTCTTCATGACAGCGTAGGAAGTCCCAAATCCTGACAGTACCATCATCACTACAGGTTGCCAGTTTATGATCCGTTGGACTGAAACTACCCACCCAAACACAAGAATTACAAAAGGACAATAAACTATTAAAAATATAAAATAGTTGTTGTTTTATTTCTTAAATAACATATTATATATCGAATATTTTCCTTCAATATATATATATATATATATATATATATATATATATATATATATATCATTCAGTAGAACTGAATCTGTATAATTACACTAGCTGTAATAATTTAAATAAATATCGATATCATTTTAAAAGCTAATGCAGTAATTATCAATAAGTGAATAATTTTTTTAATGAAATTTGCTATATATTTATACATATGTAAAAAAAAATTTAGGAAAAATAGCAAAATTTCAAAGAAATATCCTAGACTTTCATTTGCTGCCACCGAAACTAATATATAAACTAATAAAATGTATTATCAATTTCTTAATTGGATCATATTTGACATGCATACTCTTTTCATATATGAAATAAATAAGATAAGTAGTACTATGAACTAATTTTTATTGTTTTCACTGTAGAGAAAATATCAATGATTATATATCTACGCATGCACATAAAAATTGCATTAGAAAGGTTTACTCCTTTATATGAAACATCTTTGCAAATAATTGATAACTGATCTGTATATAATCTGATAATAATTTAATCTAATCTGTTTATAATCTGATCAAAGATATATCCGTACATAAAATTTCCACATACTACAATAATTGTTTTCTCTTGATATTTTTATTTGGCTGTGAATTTGCATTAGTAAATTTACACAGAAATAGTATTTCAACAATATGGGCAAGAATGTACCTCCTAACTATCTAAATGAAATATGTTTTTGGTTTAGTTATCTGGTTATAGATATAGCAGTTGCTTAAAGTTGTGTAAAATTTGCATTTCTACTACAAACGCACTTTAAGGAACAGACAGACATCATTGATAAATGGAATGTTTATGTATAAATATTGTAAATAAACAAAAAACCATCTCCAACAGTCATATCTGGCATTCAAGCAAGATCTACCACTTGTAAAGTGGTGAATCGTTTTAATCTTGTAAAAAGAAAATTCTACTCTTATGCCACATGACTGCCAGGCGATGTATTCAAATCGATATTCTGTTTAAAATTTAACATTTATTGTACAAAAAAAATATCTGATATGTACATTAATTGCATTATATCTCTCTGTTACTCCCTCTCTCTCTTTCTCTCTCTCTCTCTCTCTCTCTCTCTCTCTCTCCCTTTCCCTACTTCGTACATACACACCAATGCAATTATACACACACACACCTCTGCAAAAGGGCACAAGTGACATAAATGAAAGAAAAGGTACTTTATTAACAGAGCCATGCATTACTGCAATATCTTTGTTCAATTTTATCGCAACTTGGATGATGTAAAGGACAGAGGATCTTTATTTTTATTATTATTCAATGGGAATCTCAGCTAGGTACTGTGGTATATATATATATTTATATATATATATTTGTTTTTCTTTTTATTTATAAATGTAAAATATACATCTTTGCCCAATAGTAACCTAACCATATAACTCCTTAAATCGAAAAATGTGAAGAACTAGTATGTTGTGACTGTATGTCGCACCTGCACCACATCTAATTGATAATATCAAACACTGAAGATTTTTCAGATGTTAAAAATAAAAAAAAAAAAAAAGAAGAGAGAGATGACTCTAACACCCTAATAATATAAATTGTCAGGGAATGGATGTATTTTTTGTAAACAAAGTTGATAATATTTACTAATTACATCATGCTGACAAAAGTTACAATTGAAGAATAATGGAATCAAGATAATAAAAAATGCTATTGCATATATCCCATATTTACTCATATTGCAAATTAACTTTCATAAAGAAACAATTTGTTCAAATAAATCTGATCATTTATTATGTTTGTTCTAATATGAAGGCAAAAATGTTGGTTAATTAATTCTACATTGAAATGATTATATTTGAATTAAAAATATTGTTCTGTAACAAATAATCCACAATGATATATACTTTCAACATTTCCCATTGAAACACTTTATGAAATCACCTATGTACCCATATAATTATTATTATTTTTCTGTAAATGATATAAAACAAGAAAGAGAAAAGAATGAAAATCACTGTCAATATCCTACCTACTGCAAAGATGAATGAATTGATAACAGTGGCGCAAGAGACATAAGGACTAATGAGGTGGATGCTATACCTGAGTCCTCTAATTGCTTCTTTGTGTGCTTGAAACATCTTGACATTGTTCATGTTGCTCTGCCAATATTTGACATAACCTGCATGATCTCCTGTCACCATCCAGCTCTCGTTATGTGACCAAACCATTGTTCTTACAGGACTGTCATGTGCCTGAACAAACATGTAAAATATTATGATACAAATGTGTAACTTAAATGTCCATATAAGATATACAGATCGTCATTATACAAATAAACAATTTTCTTAATCCTGCAAATTAGTACAATTTGATGAATTCATCAAATTTTTCAATTTTTCAAAAATCAAGTAAAAACTCGAAATATCTACTGAAGTGTTTTGCATATCTTATATGTTATTTGTTATATGGGTAGGCGGGAAAATATTGATGTTTCATTACTCATAGCATACCTGAAGAATAGTTTCAAAATTAAATGTAAGACCATTCCACAAGGTAAATTCACCGCTTGATGCACCAGTAACTAAACGTCTACCTTCTGGTGTCCATGCCATACAAAATATTGGACAACGCATTTTATTCGTTGCAGTCTTTACAAATCTTGTAGTGACTGCATTAATTGGATTATCAACATAACTCGGAGGTGGAAGAAGATCAGGATAATATATGACATCTGGTTGAAGAGCACGTCTATCCCTATAATCTCTTTGCCATACACGATTCTGTATATAAAAAATACACATATGTATATTTTCAATAATTTATCAACTTTCTATATATATCAATTTTATACATCTCTCATTACTATTATATCCTGTTATGTTCATTCCAAATTACCTCCAAACTTTTAATAATAGCAGAATTATAATCTACAGTCTTTCGCATAACTGACTTTCTAAGTCTTTTTCCATCAAATTCGTCTTGTAGACTATCTTGACCACCAGCCACAACTTTAGGGGCATGATATGGTCTGAATGGTTTGAAAAAACCACGATTTCCATCTCTATGATTTGTATAACGATGTTGATAACTCCCAGAGGTGTTTATAGTAGTTAAATTTGGAGGTGGAGCAGATAAATTTGGCGCAGATGGTGGCGGTACTGACATATTAGGCAGACTTATGGCCGGAGAAAGATTTGTGAATTGTTGAGTATTATTAGTTGACATTGTAAAAATATTTATATACAGCTGATTACAATGGCATTAAATATCCTAATAGGATGATTTATAAATAAGATCAGAGATGAACATGTTTAAAAGCAGCTGTTTAAAATTTATACGTCAACGAATCCATATCTTCAATTATGTCTGAAATTAAACCAATTAAACCTATTACAATACTAAAAGAGATCCACATTTTAAAAGAATAAATTTTATTTATATAATATTCATTATATACATGAATGAGAAAACTACTATTATGAGATATACTCTTTGGAATAATATATATTTATTTATTATTATTATACTGTGCAACAATAAAACTTGAACAAATTAAATATCTCGATAACGACAACATCTAAATAATACAGAATTTATTTGTCTGATGTCCAATGAAAATAAAATAAAGTAAAAGATATATGATAAATGTTAAAAGAAGAACCTATGAAATTATCATGTCAATGCAAACTGACGCGCGTTTTTTTCCCCGATATCATAGATTAAACGAAAAGCTTTCGATTTTACTTCAATACGTTAGACAAAATATGACATGGTTAAGGTTAGATCATAAACTTTCGTATAAAGTTAACGCATTGATCGTTAGAATTATTATCGTTCCTGATCGAATAATAAATTTTTTTTTTATATATGACAAGTGATGCTTAAAAGAACTAGCCAAACAACCTGCTGCCTTCCTCGTGATGTAATTTTCTCAGCTTTATACCATACGTTTATGTTGCAATTAATCTCTCCTTCGCAATTTAAAAATATATATTAGTTCTTACGTTTAACACTTAAATCAAAAAAGAAAGAAAATGATTGGTAAAAATATTCAACATCTGCATTGAACTAACTCGAACACGTCGGAGAAACCACAATGGATAACCAGAAGAGAAATATATCTTCTCGCCACGGACGCTACTACAGTTTTCGGGCAACGACATCCGCTATACTTCCTCTATTCATATTTCCAGATCGAGTCTCAAATCAAATTTATTTTTATGTATTATTTGCATTGACCAATAACAACGATCACAATCTACAACTACGTAGCGATTCTTTGATATTATTGGTTCTCGACGTTCTATTCTTTTCATCAACGAATCAGAATTAATCTTAGATGAAATTCTTCTCTACCCTTTTACTATAGTTCCACATTGATTGAATGTTTATTTGTACAGTAAAAAAAACGAAAAGAAAAGAAAAGAACATGTAATTGTTATCGCTTCTACGAAATATGAACTTTTTATCTATATCTATATACGACGTCTCGTGTGTCCTACAAAAATGTAATTATTTATAGTTTCGCATAGGGATTTCTAGATGTCATCGATACATGTACATGTATGAAATATAAAGAATTATAAAATTGTGTGGGTTGGAGGAGATTATTGTCTTGAATTTCTATTAGAAAAATTTATATTATTTCATAGAAAATGATAAAATTCAATTTATAAATGCATCGATTATAAAGTTTATTCATACCAACTTCAATCGATTGTCATAATGAAATAAATATCTACTATATATAAGCAAACTTAATATATGACTCATACGAATAAATAATTCCCAATACCATTAACAAAGAAGAAGAATAAAAGTATATACGTACGAATTTTTATAATTAAACAAATCTGACATTAAAGGAAGGAATCGTATAAATGAAGGATATTAACAGTTCGAAATAGCTTTCTGTGGAGATCCATTCTCACATATTTTTGTAGTCGAATATTTTTGTTTTCTCTTTCCGACATATCGATAAATCTTAACGACAAATTACAACATATTTATTTACGCGTAAAATATATTTTTCGTAGTAGATTCATGTTCTAAATTTGTAATCGTTTATTATGATGCAATTTTATTTCAGCCAATCAGACGAGATTCGGTATATGTTTCGTGCTTCCGCCGCAATTTGGAATGCAGTGGCAGCACTTTACTATTGTTACGTCAGGCAAGGACATGCTAATGGTTAATGGCTTCTGCTTACTCGAGCTACCTTTATGATAAAACCAAATACAATCCAAAAGAAAATACATGAGATATGATGCATCGGCTATTAAAGTCATAAAAATATGATTGTCTAAACATTAAATCGTTGCAATAGGCATACATTCTTATAAGATTTTACCTGTGGCCTACGTAATATGTGTTAAAACTTTAACGAAGCAACGAATGTAACTTATATTCATCGCTACGTTGGATCAGTCCGATGAAAAGGATCTCAACATACAACTTGATATCACAAGGTTTATATCACACGTGAGTAAATATAATCGACTAATGTGTTATCTATGCCTTGTAAAATTTTGTCTAAGTATTTTTTTCCTCTTCGTGAAAATCGGGCAACTCCCTTGCCACTCAGTTCTTCGCAATGGCGGCTGTCCTTCGTCGATTGAAAAATTCCGTTTTCTTGATGTAACTGTTGAAAACTGGATAACTAGTGTTATGGGTACAATATGTTTTACAACTAATTCCATGACTCTTGTATAACATTAAAAGTCATTAAAGTCGATGGCTTTGATCTATGGATGTCTTCCGCAATATGATGTCGAAGTGCACTGCGCGCGCGCGCACCTGTGTGTTTATAGCTCTCATACATTCGCGTGTGTATAACGTGTAAGTCTTTATACGTGATTATCGACTTAGAAATAAAAAAAAAGGGGAGAAGTATGTAGTATACATTTAAAGATACCTTTTGTCTTCGATCTTCATAGCAAAAATATCAATTTTTCATAATCATTAATATTATAGAATTATACTGATTGATTGAGTAATACATATCTTTGAATTAATGTTCAACAATAATTTTTTTTTTGTTAAAGAATTATATCTTTAAAAGTTAAATATAGTCAAAATTAGAATTAAACAAAATGTGAATGATGTGTATATTTAATTGAAAGAAACATATTTTCAAGTATTTGTTTTGAATCAAATTGAAGAATATGATAAAATATATTTGATATTGTGATCACAAAATTATATGATCTTGTAACAAATATCTTTAAATATCTATCTTCTACCTTTATCAATTTTCTGTTAAAATAACTAGCTTATAAATATATATGTACATTTATATATAATCATGTTTTATTTTAAGCTTATAATACGTAATGTTTCTTATTAATTAATAAGTAAGTTTCATACCCATTAAAACAAAAATTGATGTTACTACGTTATGCTACCTCTGAAGTACGGATATTTTTGATTTTAGAAGGTGACATGCCTAGCAGTCGTGACATCGAAAGAGGAGAACGTAATGGGAGATTTCGATCAAGGAGGAGAAGTAGTGCAGGCAGTGATGTAAATCGTCATAGCTTCGAAAGCTCTGATAAAAGCAGACACAGGCGACATGGAAAAGGTAAAAGTTCTGGTAAAAAGAAGAAGAAGAGGTCACGTGACAAATCTTTAGAAAGTGTACCAACAGTAGCTTCTTCTATTGTGAAACCATTGGTTGAATATTCTGATGTAAGTAGTGAAGATCTATCAGAACCGGAAGCTGGAGAAATTCAATCAGAGGATAGCAGAGGTAATAGTTATACGGACGGAGATGTACCTGAATCTGTTCTGCAAAGGAGGTATTACAGAGGTAGTCCTCAACGAACTCTCGGAGCATCGCCGATTAGTCTTTCACCTTCTCCTCCAGTACAGCATAGACATTCTAACAGACATTATTCATCGAACGAACAACAACCTGCAACAAGTATGCATAGTGGTACACCAGAATATGAGGAAGAATCCAGACGTTACGCAAGAAGGAAAGAGAAGAAACATAAACGGGAGAAGAAGAAGAAAAGAAGTTTAAGTCCTTCATCCAGTATTGGAAAAAAGAAAAAAAGAAAATCTAAACGATGCTCTCACAGTCTTAGTCCCCATCATATAACCGAAGAAGTTATAATTAGTCCAGATCATGAAAAACCAGTTGAAAATTGGTCTGAATCACCACCTTTACCTTTGAAGGATAGTACTTCTCCTATATCACCTGCTACTCCTCAGGAGCAAAGATGTCTTAGCGATGTAGAACTTGAATTGTTGAGGCAACCAAGGAATGTTACACCTCCGCCTCTTTCACCTGCCAGACAAACGGAATCACCGCATACACCGTTACTACCACCTAGAGCGACAACGCCAGTAGGTAACAAAACAAGTGTATCTACAAGAAAGCACAGTCCGGAGAGACAGAAGCATAGTCCCAACATACATACAAGACATAGTCCTGCTAGTCCCAATGCAACGACCAGTTCAACTCGTAGGCGTCCTCACAGTCCTAGTCCAGCAAGACGTAGAGATCATAGCCCTCCAAGAAGAAGAGAATTCAGTCCGATGTTGCATAGAACAAGACATAGTCCTAGTCCATCAACGTTAAGAAGAAGAGAATTTAGTCCCAGTCCTGTAAGTCACAGAAGAAGGGGCGATCCTCCTACCTCTCCTTCTGCAAGTAAACGTAGAAGGAAGGAAGGAGGATCTGATCGAAGATATAGACATCATGAAAAAGATAGGAGGGACAAACGAAAATCAAGATCGATTAGAAGTCCTACTGGTAGCAGGTAATATTGATTGCTTTGTATATGTGTAATTATTATGTACACACACACACACACACACACACACACACACACACGTGCACACACATGATGTCACTACTTGTTATTTATTCAGGTTAACTCTTCCACTTTCTCGATCAAGATCTCGTAGTCCTGGACGATGGAGTAGAAAAATTCAATCGCGTTCAAGATCGCGTTCACGAAGAAGAAGTCGAAGTCCTAAGAAATCACGTTCTCCTAGTAAATCACATAAATCATCGAGAAAGCATAAATCAAAAAGCCCACGTCCATCGAGGATTCCTTCTCCATCTCCGCATAGGTCAAGAGCCAGAAGTCCAACTAGTATTACTGCAAGAAATCTTAGGGTACAAGCAAAGATTAGTGAAACTAGTTTGTTTGCTGAACTTGTAAAAGATAGAAATATGAGAGAATTGGCATATAAAAAGCTACAAGCAGCGAAGGAGAAAGCTGTTAATCAAGATGAGGTTCAAATTATAGAAGGCACAGATGAGAAAGATTCAAGTACCGGAGTATCTGAAAATAAGGCTAACTTTGATAACAAAAATAAATCTTTAGGTCACAAAGAACAATCCAAATTGTCAAATGAAACAATGAAATCTCTAGATGTTGTTAACATTCCAGTTCCGGTCACAGAGGATAATAATTTAGCAGGAAGAACTCCACCTTTACCGATACTTTCGACACATAATGCACCTATTAATGTTATGCCAAGGACCAGTGCACAATCTCACACCATTGTGCTAACATCACCCACAATGTCTGTATCCAACAATTGTCATGCTACTATTACAAATAGTCCGAGCATTCCAGCTAATATGAGTGCACAGCCTCCACCACTGCCTCAACCTGAGACTAGAAATACGTCAGGCTTGTCACATGTACCTGTACCAGTGCCTATTCCCGTACCAATTCCACCCACAGTACTTGCAAATTTATCAGTTCCTCCTCCACCTATACCTATTCCAGTTCCAGCACCAAATACAGTTATGTCCAAATTTAATTCACCAAATAATTTAGTTCCTTTGAAATCCGTGGATCCGCCAAAGCCGCCTATTGTAGCGTTTAAGACAAAAAGTTTATCAAGATTACCGTTACCGCCTGGTATTAATCAGAACGACTTGGAGAATATAGATTCACCCCCTAGTCATTCTCCGAGTCCACCCAGTAAAGCACAAATGAAATTCCCATCTTCAACTCCAAAACCACCGCAGAAAAAGAGCATCAAAGATTTACCTATGCCACCAGGTCAGTATTTTCGTGTTTATATCGAAACAATATACGTCGGCAATATAAAAATATCGCAATGATTATATATTTATATTTTAGTCGTTCCTGGATCCGAAGATTTGAGCGGAGAAGAAGATCCAAATGCGACACCCCCGCAACATGTGATCGAACGTGTTACTCCAAAGCCAAAATTGAAGAGGCCAAAAATATTAAAGAGACGAGGTTCGCGAAATTGTCACACTCCTATGTCTGCCTCTGGTGGGAAGGATTGGGGCGAGCGTTGCGTCGACGTGTTCGAAGTTATTGCACAGATTGGGGAGGGCACTTATGGCCAAGTTTATAAAGCTCAAGATAAGCGAGCGGGTGTACTTGTTGCCTTAAAAAAAGTTCGCTTAGAAAACGAAAAGGAAGGTTTCCCTATAACAGCGGTCCGCGAGATAAAGATATTGAGACAGTTAAATCACAAAAATATCGTCAATCTTCGAGAAATAGTGACTGATAAGCAAGATGCTTTAGATTTTAGGAAGGTATTATCGTCTTATAATTGATTAGCGATAATTATAAATATTTTGTTTTTAAGAAATCCATTATATTATTTTTGTACTCTATTTATATTTTCAACCAGATTAGTTTATATGTTACTAGTATGTTTGCATTACAGGACAAAGGATCGTTTTATTTAGTTTTTGAATATATGGATCACGATTTGATGGGACTCTTGGAATCCGGCATGGTTGATTTCAATGAAATGAATAATGCCAGTATCATGAAGCAATTACTGGATGGACTAAATTATTGTCATAGCAAAAATTTCTTGCATAGAGATATAAAATGTTCTAATATATTAATGAATAATAAGTACGTTGACATAGTAGTCGGTATATTTGACTCCGATGTTCGCTCGAATCGAACATTATTTTATTTTATTTTTTTTTGCATCTTTCAGAGGAGAAGTTAAGCTGGCCGATTTTGGATTAGCGAGGCTTTATAATGCGGAAGATAGACAGAGACCATATACGAATAAAGTTATCACATTATGGTATAGGCCGCCTGAACTGTTATTAGGCGAAGAACGATATGGCCCTGCTATCGACGTTTGGAGTTGTGGATGTATTTTGGGAGAACTCTTTTCTAAAAAACCATTATTTCAGGTAACGATACTCGTAGAAACAAATAGAAACTTATGATCAAAAATTTATAATCAATTTTTAAAACATTTTAAATAGGCGAATGTAGAAATGATGCAATTAGAAATGATATCCCGAATCTGTGGTACACCTACTCCAGCTGTTTGGCCGTCTGTCATAAAATTACCCTTATGGCATACGCTTAAACCAAAAAGGTCACACAGGCGACGTCTAAGAGAAGAGTTTTCTTTTATGCCAACGTCAGCATTGGATCTTTTGGATAAAATGTTGGAGTTAGATCCTGAAAAACGAATAACGGCGGCTGATGCACTGAAAAGTAATTGGTTGAAAAATGTCCAACCCGAGCAGTACGTTTTTCTTATACGCATCGATTTTTATTTTTTTATTTTTTTATATTTTTTTATTTTTTTTATTTTTTTTGGTTTTAAGTCAGTCGTATCTTATAATTAATCCTTACGATATACGTATATTAATACGTATTATAATTAGGATGCCAGCACCTCAGTTGCCAACATGGCAGGATTGTCACGAATTGTGGAGCAAAAAGCGAAAACGTCAGTTACGGGATCAACATGAGAGCTCTGCGGGAAGAATGCCTCTTCTTGCTCTTCCAAATAGAGGAGGCCCTCATAGGGCCATTGAAGATATATCAGACGTTGGAGGGTGAGTAGTTCTAGAGAGACAATTAATGTTCCAGAACTTACCAGAAACTAATTGCTTACACACACATAGCTGGCTGTGTACTGCAGTTATGCTTGGCATTTATTCTCTCTTAGCAAATTATGTTATTAGAATAATTTGAAAAGGATGATATATAAATGTGTAGTACCTCTCATTCGCTTCGCTCGTTTGCATGAAATTTCAATTAGTAAATATAAATGAGATTCTTTTAGTTTTCTTATGTCGCTTAATGGCGATAACAATAATATCGAAGATCGATATAAAATAAGTATGTGGACATATACGACGTTGCTTTCTATTTAAAGGTCAGAACTCGGCGAATGACCAAAGAAGTCGACGCCTTTAGATAGGGAAAAATAAGAAAAAGATAAATAAATAAGTCAGAGAAAAAAGAAAAGAAAAAAAAAGGTCAGAGCTACAGAGATTTGATGCCAGCACTCTCTCTTCATTTTGCAGATTAATTTTAGATGATTTAAGATCTGTGTAATTTAGAATACACAGGGGACTGCAATGAACGTTTTCATTAACTGTGTACGTTTTTATATAAATACTTTTATATGTCGCTATGCATTACATGATTTAATAATATAGTGATTTGGAATATGGCGTTGGTACTGTTACACACATATACACATCCTAAAATTTTGTGCTCGCCTATTATGAAAATCAGTTCATTTACTATATCTTTATATAAAATCTGTACCTCTCCCAATTTACTGTGATCAAAACTACCAATTTTGCTATTATTATGGTCACAAAATGTTTCTTATAAAAAAAATTAAGAAATATCTTTTTTCAATTAATTATTTCACTACCAAATATGATTAAATATGTACATATATGAATTTATGCGTGTATGGGCATGCATATGCATACATGAATATTCTTTACATGCAGAGTGCTTAAATAGTGACATATATGCGCACTGCTGTTATTCCAATAAATTTGTATACATTCATAATTTGCATATGTATGCTAAGATTAAAATATATATCAGTAATATGTTTGTAAATATACTATTCAAGCTCAAATCAGAAATAGTCGAGTTATGATTTAGTCAACTCGATTATGATTGAATATTACGTTATAAAAGCTATATTAAAGTGATATCATACTATTATTTTTCACCAAGGAACAAATAAAATTTAAATAAAAATAAGTATGAAATAGGAAAAAAAATATATATATAAATATATATACACGCATATACGTATATATACATATATATACATATATGCGTCTGTGCAGATGGACTGAAACATGTAAAGTCCTTTTAGTTTAAATCAACGAGGGATTGCAAAAACTTATTGCAAGGTCAAGAACAGGGAGTGCATAATGTTAGGATAACATATGAATATATAATGGCAGTTGTTAATCTTAACATCTTTGATAATCAATTTTATTTATGTTATGCCAATTTATTCATTTACATTTATAAACCAGCAATATTTTGATTGGTCATTCTTCAAAACTGTATAACAGTTCGTTAATTTGTACTATATATATAAACAACTATAATAAGTTTCAATATACGAATGGTAAACAACATCTGTTAATATTTTTATTTTCTCTGCATGTGTTTTATCGTAGTACCATTCTTATAATGAAACTTAGATCTTTGCCAGTTTCAAATGTATGTCACTGCAATGTAAAATAATATTAAATTGTTGTAATATACTTTTATTAGATACCCAAAGGTGTTTTTATGCAATATTTTTGTGGAAAATGAGTGAATATTTAATGATATTAAAATAATTTATGATTTAATTCTCTGTAGTCTCCTTTTACGTTTCTTTTTTTTTCTTTTTTTTTCTTTCTTTCTTTCTTTCTTTTTTGTTTTATTTTGTTTTATTAAATTTATAATAGTGATCTTTACAGGATGAGTGTTGATTAAAAGTACACACTGGGGCCTTGGGAAATAGAAATGTTTTTATTATATAAGTGAAAACATCAAAGTATATGTTACTTTCTCTACCAATTCCACAATGTCTACATCAAAACTACATTATCCTCTTCCAGCAATATTATCTGCTATAAAAAGAAAATAATGTTTTAGCATTTTGTAGTTTCAAATTCAACTATATAATGGTACAAATTTTACTAATTTTCCAAGGATCTCCTATCTTTTAAAATGTTGTACATGTCATGTAAGGATGCATTATTATCATTCTCATTATTATTATTATTATTACTATTATTATTATTATCATTATCATTATTATTATTATTATTATTATTATTATTATTATGATTATTATTATTATTATTATTATTATTATTATTATTATTATTATTATAAGAGAATAAAGGATAACAGAAAAGAATCGTATTCTTTAAAGGTATATAGTAAGTTTTGATTGTATGTTTTCTTATACTTCTCTTATTTCCAAAGTCACAAAATATATATTGATTGTTATATAATCTATTTAAATATATATAAAAACATTTATGAAGAGCATCCAAAATCACTAATAATAAAACAATATGTTTTTTTCTTCAGAGAAGTTTACAGTAATATTCAAGATAATACAAAGTTTATAGGCAAGCATTTTTATAGAGAATACTGCTTGTTTAAAATGATATAATTTATGCTAACATTTTTAAAGAAATGTTAAATTAAGTTAATTCTTATATTTAAGCATGGGGGTGTTCAAGAAATGAAAACAATCCCCAATAATATAGACAATTAAAAAAAAAATTACATTGTTCTATAATTCAAATTAAGGATCATAAACTATCAAGATATATATATATATATATATATATATATATATATATATCGATAGTTTATTAATAAATTATTAAATCATAAATTAAATAATCTGTATTGCCTTGCTATATAATACTGTTTGTATTATAATATACATTTATGTAATCTAGATTCTTCTTTTCTAGAATGAAATAAATTTGAGTATTGTTATAATCAATTCTTATATTTATTAGATGTAAATAATATGTAGCATCATATTAGATACAACATTAAATTTACGACCTAATTTGAATTTACTATAAGTCAGTTTTATGAAATAAAAAAAAATATATATATATCAGGTACTACATTATTTTAAACTAAAAACAGTATCTTTAAAACCGTGTACGTGCAATTATTTATTAATAGCTTAAGCTAATAATACCTGATAAATAATTTCGTATCTAAATACTTTTGACTTGATAACAAAATTTATTAATATTACATCGTAAGGACAATAAAGTTATTTAAACAAAATGATTGTTTATACCTTTTTATATATATATATATTATATATATATGTCTTGTTCTTATTAAACTTCATAAAGTGTGACCAAGTAATACTATTTTAATTATTATATTTAAAATCACTTGATCAATACTTATATTTAATAATTGTTATACATATAATACAAATCTATTGGAATGATAAATCATTGAAAGAACACCCACTATGCTTATTTGTTAAAAATCTATTATCAAAATATATTCAGACAACAATTAATTTTTTGTCAATCGAGATATATGATATGATAATCGAAATTATATGCTTTGTTTAAAAAACTAAATATTGGTCTATTGTAAAAAATCGTTCATTTTCAAATTTTTATATTAAATAAAATATAATGAAGAGGTATACATTTATTTGTGGAATTAGCAGATGTCAACATATACTTTGAAATATAATAAAAAAGAACAAATAAATAAATGAATAAAATATATATGAAATATGCAAGCACAACATACAACAAATTGGCAATTAATTCTAACGAACATAAATTATGTTTCAGGAAATAGAATTATTGTGGCTGAATGATAGAGGGACAAATTTTGTAGCACTTATAAAAGTTTACATAGGTAATAAATATTCCAAATTCGTTAATATACATTTACACCCAGGGTGTCCAAATTCATGATTTATTTCTGAATATACATATCCTGTAACAGTACATCTGCTTTCATTTACCTAACTAAAATGTAAACTGCTTTAAATTCCATTACCTTGATAACAATCTAATTTGTTTAGATGTGCTCTCATTATACATGTATACACACTCATCATAATTTATTATACACATGTCAATAATCACTACAATTGAAATCTGTTATCAATTTTTCTCTGTTATATTTAATTTATATAGAGAGTAATTAATTAAAATAAATTATTATTGATTTATATAAAATATAATTAAGTACGTAAATATTTATTTAAATAAAAGAAAGAATTTATATGAATAATATGCAAGAGTCCTTAGCATTCATATTATGTTACTTGTATGTTTTATAAATATATACATATATATATATATATATATATATATATATATATATATTTGAAATATACATATATATATATATATATATATATATATGTATATTGGGGTTTATTACATAAGCTTACTCATATGTACATTTTCAGATATTCTTCATCTTTGCATGATCACTATTATCTGCATGCATATAATACCATTTTATTTATATTATTATTCTATAAAGTATTTTATTCATCAAAAAATTTAAAAATAGTTTTAACTTTAAGTTAAAGCATTATATTACTCACACACATATATATGTTATATTAAAATATTTATATTGTTATTTTTCTTATATATGCAACTTTGTTTTAGCTAATATATTTATGTGAAATATTTGAAATGCAATCAATAATTAATTAATAATAATTGATTTTTGAATATAGCATATGTCAAGTTGATGAATGCTTAGAAATTTTCTTAGCATTGATTAGTTATTGCTACTCTTAATTTTTAAACAAATTTTTTTTCAAATAGTATGTTAACATATATATATATACATTAAAAATATTCAATAGCATATAAAAATTATCTATGCAAAATTATGCAATAATCTTTTAATTTATTATAAAATCCTGATATTATTATGATTTGATTTCAGGTCTTCTAAACGGTTGAAAATGGAAGCAGGCTACAATTCCCATGCAAATCGTCTTAGTACAGAATCTCATTATGGGGAAGATGGATTATTTAATCAGAGTGGTCCTTTTTTGGTTTCTCCATCATCATACTACTATAATAGCTCTCCATCAATTAAAGCATCTACCAATCTAAAGGGAGATATTACTACACACGTCATAGAAGGAAATGCAGAAGATACTCTTGCACGAAAACTGAGCATTCTCACAAATGCTTTAAATCAAGGGAAGCCAATTCGCGTTGAAGATCTTATGTCATTGCGATCAGACAATGAGGTAAATGGATATGAGTTTGTTATTTTCCACAATTAAGATACTTTATCAAATGCTTACAATTATTCTATAGACTGATCCAAAAGTAGTGCAACTGTTAGAAGATCTGCATGCTGAACTACGTCTTGCAGGAAATACAAGACCGAGTGGACAACTGGAATCTCATATTCCTATATTGAATCCACCTTCTATAGGTTAGTTAATTAATAATGTTCATGGAATTGTGATCTTATTAATCTTATTTCTTTTTTTTACAGATACAAAGATGATTCCAGTTGCAAGTTTTGATGCACATGCTGTATATGCAGGTGACGATGCAGTGAGTTCTGGTAGATGGTCACAACTGGCAACTGTCGGTGTACGCAGTGCACTATCTGCACTTATGTCATGTTATGGTTTGGAAACTTGTAATCCTTCCCCTTCTATCACTCGACCCCCAGGTAAATTATCAACCAACCTGGAACATAACCTATTCCATCCCTCGACTTCCTTTCAAACGGCCTTTAGCTCATAATAGCTTGTACATAAAGTGTTGCACATTTTTTAAAATACGTTTTGTATAAAATTGGAAAAGGTCTAAATTACTATTTCAAAATTAAATAGAAATAGAATCACAGTAGAAAGAAATCATTTTAAAATCTTTATTAATGGATATTGATCTATACATACATAATTTCATACATATTTAATGTTATTAAAATACTATAACAGTACTACAGTACTATAGTATATATAAAACAAGTAGTGTTCTTTGTGCTACTACATAAATGTACATTTTAATGTTATTGATAATATGATTTTTCTTTTTATTATAAAAAATGATTTCATTTAACTAAAGTATACAACATTGAAGAAAGTCAACTACTTATATATGTATCTTAAGTTTATTTTAGAGATTACCTTTCTTTTCTTTAGTAAACAAGCAGTATTTGGAATGATTGGATGCACTCTAAGAAATGACTACATAAGCATTTTTAAGATACAAGTAAATAATTAATTCCAATTTACATTACAAAGTCTATTGTACATAATAAGAAAAATATATATGCATAATAAAGACGTGCAATTTACTATTTTTTTTGTCAATAAAATAAGATAATTACTAATTTTTAAATACAATAGGTAATAATTATTATTATTATATATTAATATGTGAATAGTGTGAAAAAAATATATATAATCTTGGATAAATCCAATCATATACAAATTAATCATTGTAATACATAAATACATGTTTAAAATTTCAATATTTCTATTCCGAATATATTTATTTCAATAATTACATTACGAGACAATTTTGAACATGAAATATAATGCGTACAATTAATAATAATACTTACAAATATTTCAGATTGAAGAAGCAACCTACAAATGTGTGTCAGCTAAAGGAATCTGAGGTTAGGTCATCCATTGCCGGTAATGTCCTATCTATTGAAGAAACATGGCGGATCGCTCTGCGGTCGAAAGATAAGGCGTCCCAACGTATCGAAAACATTTTGAGGAAACCCAGATAATAAAATATCTTTTGTTTCCTTTGATGAATTTATTCGTTTATATGTTCAGCACGAAACAGATGTATGCAATAAAATTATAACGGTATAATTAACGATCTTCCGTGGAAAAGAAAATAAAGAGGGCATCGAACTGCCTAACAATACCTAACCTCGTAAAAAGCATTGACAATGTCAAACATTCCACGGCTTAATTATTCCGTAGAAAATGAAACCGCTGAGATTGCTACCAAGGCCTTCGCTCTAATCTTACAAAAGGCGTACGAGCAGTATCGAAGTAAGTAAATATATTTCATTTTCATCGTAATACGTAACTCGTGTCAATTTTTATGTTACCCATCGAGATTTCTTACGTTAATACTTATAAATTGATATATTCGAAACAATGCCGTTTAACATTTTCATTATGCTGTCTTAATATAATATTTTTCATTACATAGATAACGATCATATTTATATTTGTATAATAATATCTATTATTTGTAAACCATTGACATTGCTTTATTATATAATTAGTATTAAGGTTAATCTTTGATCTTTATTATTATTTTGGTTATTTACATTTAACGATGCATTTATAGTGTGTGCACGTGTGTACGTATGTGTGCATAATGTGCGCGCGCATCTATATGTATGATTTATATATGTGTATAATATTATGTATCTTTAGGTTACGTTATTAAAAGAAATGAAAATATCTGATTTTTGCATAATCTTTTTATAGAATTATGGAATAAATATCTGGATTTAGTTAAAACGCATGGAGTTGATAGTACTACAAACAAAGAAATTCAAGAAGCATGGAAGGAAGAGAATGTGTAAGTATATATATTGTTTCATGCATAATAATTTAATTAGAAGATTATAGGTCAGTAATTTTTTTATTTATTATAATATTGTAAGTAATACATGATATTTTATTGTATTTATTTTAGTTTGAAATCTATACATGCATTTGCCAACGATGTTGAGTTCTTAAAAAAATCTAAGTATCAACAAAATCTATTGGACGAAGAAGAAATAATCTGTGACAGAAAAGGAAATGAAAGCTTTATGAAAGAAGATAATGACATGTTAGAAAAATCCTTGTTTGACAGGGATATAGATATAGATGACACTATATATCAATCTCCTTGTAAGAAACCAACAAATCTTATTTTACCTGAAAGCCCAGTGTTTACACGTAAAGATGAAAAATCTGTTAATGCAATTTCTGAAAAAGAAGTTTCTATGAATAGTGACAATACAATTATTCCGTGTACAATTGAAAATGATAACAAATCTGACTTTAATGAACTAAATATTGGCAATAATACCTCTTTTACTATGTCTGAACAATATTTAAACACTATATCTTTGGATAATTGTTCTCCTTTTATTGTCTGTAATACTCCTGTAGTTGATAAGAAACGTAATAAGAAGAACAGAAAAAAATTATTTAAAAAAAACTATCAAGATAAACAACAGTTGAATGATAATTCAGTTAATTCTGAAAGGAAGCAAATGAAGGACCAAAAGCTACTTTTGCAAGAATTTGACAATATTTTGTCTCCGTCGAAAATTAATTTAATTCATGATGATAATCAAATAAATAATAAAATGAACGATAGCAAATCTAATAGTCCTACATATTATAAATTTCATAGAACATCAGATGACAAAAAGTTAAGACAAACAACACTTCCATTTTGTACTATTAAAAAAAAGGTAGATGACACTACTCTACCATCTAGCGAGGAAGATATAACAATAAACAAATCTAAAAAATTTCTATTCAATTATAAATCTTCCATAGAAAATATAATGCACAGTAAAACTATAAATGATAGAAAAATTGGTATTATAAATTTAAATGATGTTAATGATAAAAATGAGATGATATCCGAGGAAGTAATAGGAAAGAGCCCAGATTACAAACATGTACAATTTCAAAGTAGAAGTCAGATAAAGCTAAAACGAAAACTTAAAAAGACTGACCAAATAGAAGTAACTGCCTTGTCCTGTAATAATTCTATACAAATGCAAAATAAAGTATGCTCAACCAAAAATCAAAATATTACTATTGATGATAATAGTTTCTTATCTCCAGAGATGGTTTCCAATAATGTCAAGAAAAAGTGCCTTACATTTTATCAAGATATTCAATTGGAACAAAAACTTTCCAAAAAGAATAATTCTGAGGGAATTGCATGTACAAAACAGGTGAAATTAAATCCACTTCAATATACATACGACGATGAAACATATTTTGAAGAAACATCTCAGAAAGAAAATAATATTAATGTAAATAAAGAAGTAAATAAAAATTTACTTAGGTATAATGTGTATCATATTAAGTTTACTCAAGAAAATTCTTAACAAACATTATTGATTCATATTATAGTACAATTTTTTAATTTATAGACTTGAAAATGTGGAAAAAGATGGCCATAAATATATTGGTACAGATAAACCAGCTAAGAAAGATGGTAAAATAAAAAATCAAAAATGTTGGAGTTGTTGGGAATGTGCTGAGGTAATTTTATATATAGTAATACAAAATTAAGTAGCTTATAGAATTATTCAATTTCAGTAATATTATTTTTAAACATATACTAATTATTATTTTGTAGTATTATAAAAATAAACCTGGTATTTCTGACAAGCAAGTACAAATGTGGAAAAATCGATGTTCACGTCACAAAAATGTATATTATGCCAGAGAAGCAACGCCACCAGGTATAAATATAATTTATATGATTATTTTCATATATGTAAATATTTTTGGATCTTTACAGACATATTAATGTAGGATGTGTGAAAATATCAATATTTATAAGGTATTATCTTTTTAAAGGTTTTTGGGATCCTTTATTCTCTGATAGTGCCTCGGATAATACACAACAAAAATAATAATAAAATTGTAAGATTAAAACTATATATATTTTGTTGATAAAGTAATATGGAAAAATACCATTACTTATATTCGTAAATATTATAAACTGTAACTAATTTATGATTTTTTCTTAATATTTATTTGTTCATTTGAATAAAATACAGTTACATAAGATATGAATTTAGTGTTTATATTTTGAGTAAAAAATTATTTTGCATAAAAATTAAGTGCACAAAGCATAATTAAAAGGGAGCATTTAATTTTGTACTTTAGTGTTCGAAGATGTTTACTTACTTTTACTGAATATAGAGTTTTATCATATTTCAGAATATTATTTTTCTATCAGATTAAAATAATGTTTAACAAATTTTTACACACACACACACACACACACACATACATACATACATACATACATATATATATAGCTAAAAATATAATTAATTATTTGATTTTTAATTACTGATATGTATAATGATGAAAAATACGTTCTGACGCTTTATTGGACTATTTACAAAATAATGTAGTAAATAAAATAGACATAGAGTAGTATTTTATAAAAATATGAACGTTATTTGAAGTTGGTTAATTATTGAAATAGAAACTGATAATCAATACAAATAAAAAACATATTTCACATATTTCGTTTGGACGTACATATTCTTGGTTTCAGTATATTCAAGAATATTACACATTTATATGTTTATACATTGATACAATATTAACATCATTGTAGTTTTGCACATGATGCATAATTTAAACGTATGCTAAATAATTATCAAAAAATAATAAAGAAATATTTCGGATAAAATTTCTAATATTTGTATATATATATAATTATTTGTTAAGAAATTATATTCTTATAATATTATCTTCATATCGTTTGTGATAAAATAATGTCCAAATCAATTTAAGTGACTCTTTTTTGTTTCAATAAAATAATAGAATTTTCATTAAAAATATCGTTTAAAAAATTGCAGTAAAATGTTTGAATCGCATTTGCATGATAAAAACATTTTTTAATCAAGTAGATGATGGATTGTTTTAGAATATTATAATATTAGAATATTGAGATATACATCGTACAGTCTATGCCATTTCTACCACATCAATAGAGTTCATTATCATATCTTTTAATGATAATGTTATTCAACAACAAATAGGTGTACAATCATACTCCAATCATATTCCAATCACTTATAGAGTAATATATATATGTTTGTGAATAAAAGCAATGACAAATAGCATTTTCAAAATAATTGTTTTGATTAATTGTGCAAAGAAATCTGAATTTTTAAAGATTTCGTTAAAATATTTCACATAATTCTAATATATATATATATATATATATATATATATGTATGTATGTATGTATGTATGTATGTATACAAGCTTTTAACACCTTTTTGCATAGTCATTAGAAAATATGTACTAACAGATGAAAGATATTTAGATTAGTTTTCATTAGAAACATTACGATATTAGCTTTTCTAATATCGGTCACAAAAAATTTTAATACAAGCGAATCGTAACAAAGTAATATAAAATAATATAATTAGATATTTATCATTTCAATTTTTTACTTTCGTTTTGTTTGTACAGGACTTAAATAAAAGCTTTTTAATTTTGATTTTAAAATGGCTACGAAAAAGCATTTATTCATTTTCCGATTTCTAATGTAATGCGTGTTTGATTAAATATCTTCATATCAGGGAGCAGAAAAATACTTGATACATAAAGCATCTCTTAGTAACATTTAATAATAGAATTTCTTCGTCTTATAAGTGTTTCTATATGTGAAACGTATATTATTCGTAACTTTTAAATTATGTAACTTTCAATTAGATTTCCCTAGGCCGTATCCGACTTATGCATCGAAAAATATATGCGCACTTAATTATTTTAAAAACGATATACTTAAATAAAGTGAAATAAAATTAGAAGCGTTATTGAGGTAGAAATATTTTCTATACTTTAGTATTTGTTACTCTTGTAGGACGAAGTAGATTTTTTTTTTTAAATATATCAGTTTATTGCAATAATGCAGAGTAATATACTGGGAGCGTTCGATATATTAATTGTAAGAAGCGATACCCTTAGTCAATCGTTAAATTGACAGTAATATTCTAATGGTTCATTTATTTCATGAAATCTTTCATTATCGTATATCCATTTGTTTATAAACCGCTCAGTTGTCTTTTATATTCTCCGATTCTAAAATCAATTAGTGTATGATCTCACAAAGATTGTATATAAGGATCAAGAATAACATTGATTTAAAAAGGCAAAGTGAAAAGAAATTTAGAAGAAATCATTAGTTAATATCCCAATAGAATATCAATATGATTATACATTTACTATAGATATTTGGCCATTTTTCAAGGTACATTGGACTTAATTATATAGTACTTTCCCTATGATCGCCAGTCCGGATTTTCGATGACGGGTCAGGATTTCATTGATCAGATTTCGTAGGCGAAGAGGAACCATTTCCCGTGGTCGTTACCTTTTCGTTCGAAGGAATTGACAAAGCCTTTAAGATCGCGTGTACCTCTTCAGCGACAGCCATTAATACGAATTCGAATTGTTGCTTCGTAGCAACCATATTCGGCCTTTGATCTCTAATATGTTCTAAAGCAGCCGCAATATCAATTTCCTTTGTCCCTTTTGCTATACGATTTAGTACCATATCAATCAAGCAGTAAGTACCAGTACGTCCAGCACCATCGCTATAAGACAAGCGTCTATGTATAGTTCTGATAGATCATATATCGTATATACATATAATAATAACGAATTATTGCGATTTCTAATCCTTAAAAATTATCATTATTATATGTATTAGAGTATAAAACTCTCTGTATAATGAACTTACCTGCAATGAACAACGATAGGGCAGGATCGACCTCTATACGATTTATTGATTTTCCTAAAATATTAATTCGATTAAATATATCAAATCGAAGTCGAAGAAAGGAAATTATTCGAAATATATATATATATATATATATATATATATATCGTCTATGTGCGATGTACCTGCGAAATTCTAATAGCGCCTTGGTTGAGTGTGGTACACCATTTTCTGGCCAAGAGAGGAAATGGAATTGGGTGACCGTACGTGTTTCGCTAGTAAGAAGATTTTTCAAATAGAATGACCTGACCAAATAGTCGTCACACCATGGATGCTCCGAAACCAAATGCACTTCGTAAATATGATATCGTTCGGATCCTTCCGTTTGATTTGGCCAGTAACGATAACACATGGCACGACCATCTTCGGTAAGTCGAGTTAACGAGACGATAACTACGCTACCCTGTTCCCATATAAGTTGCCAAAAATCTGCTGCCGTTTGTGGCAAAGGTCCTTGGGTCGCTATGTAAGCCGGATTTCGTGGATCATGATCCGTCTAAAAAATATTAATTAACGATCAATAGATATCTTCTTATAACGTTCCTATGGATCAGCATAAATATCTTTAATATAAGCAAGTCACACGAAAGCTTTTGTTACAATGCATACAATAATTAATGATTTTTAATAAATTTTATATTTATTTTCTAATCTTTCAAATGTCTTCTACGCAATACCTGATAATTTACCCTTCGTAAGTAATTGCTACTTACCTTGCGTCTCTTTGCCGCACGTTGTAGTCGTTTTATGACTATACATGCCTTATACGTGTGCATTTGTAAATAACGCATATGCTAACAGCGAATGAACTATCATTTTACAAATTAGTGTGAACGATTCACGCAACAATTCATTATTCATGCCCCTCAATGCTATGAAACAAATGTTTGTTTTCTTTTTTTTTTTATTCAAGCTAGATTAACGATATTGCTTCTTTCCCTATTCATTAAGAATAACTTTGCTGCGCTTTTTAAAAAGATCCTTCATGCCAATCGTGTGACTTACCGGTTTCTTTGTTTTCACGTGCGGCATCCGAACAAAAATAAAATACACGAATGTCGTGCGCATTTTATCAAATTATATTATATAAGAAAAATGGAATAATGAAAAAAGGACGGACAAAACATTAACGAGTATTATTTTGTTCCATGCGATCTCGATATACTTACAATCGTCGATGCGTTTATATAGTCGGAATTATTAGCGTTTGTAAGTTCGTTTAATATAATCCTAGAATGATTATAAGGAAATGGTGCATTGGGACGATTATATTTAGAATTGGTATTGTTTTCTGTGACATCGGTCGAGGTTGATCCGTAAGAACACAGTGCAGCCCATTCCTGATCTAAACGATCTTTGTTTTTCAAGTGATCCTCCATATAACTCTGTAGTTACGAATATCATCGATTAGGTAGTCATAGGGGGGAAAAAAAAAGAAAAAAAAAATTCTTAACATAATATATCTTAAAATCATTTTTATTTACTAGAACCATATGCCCGGTTGATATATCCATATTTGAGAAAGTAGGCTCCTCGGTCCACGAAGACGTACTGGAACGATCGGGTACGAAATTGTTTCCTTCGTTTTCGCGCGACGAGCTAAGACGCCACGGTTCCTGTTTTTCCGTAGGCTGTTTAGCCTGCATCCTTACTCTACAAAGATCTTGATAATCTTTCGACGCCTCGGGATCGGGTGTAGCCAGACCCGCGAGCTTCTCTCGGGATTTTGCGTGTCGGCGTACTATTACGAGAGTGACTATCGCAGCTGTTATTGCAGCCGCTATTCCAGCAGCCACTATCGCTCCAAATATCGTCGAATTCATTTCCATATCGTTCGGCACCTCCAAGGTCGCCGGTAATTTTGCCTTAAAGTAGATAAAGTTTTTTTTCTTTATAATTTTTTTTTTTGAACAAAAGAAATAGCCGTTGTCGGACATATGGGTACCTAAAATTCGAATTGAATCTAATTACTGAATTCGACCCGATTCGATATGTATTTTAATACATCCGCGCTCATAGAACGAGGTTTATTTAACAATAAATATATAATGTATTATTCACGAAATGTATCTTTCATTTATAATATAAGGATAGTACGGAACCTTATCTCCAATGCCTGCACGAATCACATCTACACCTAGAATTTCTCGTAAATTGTTTCTTATGTCATCTAAAAATAACAAAAAAAAAAAGAAAAAATTATCGAATCAATATCTTTCGCTATCTTTTTTCTTATCGTGTATATATACATATATATATATTTCTAATAAATGCTCACCGATTTTATTTACAACGTCAGTAGCGTTATAATTTTTGTTATTTTTTGTCACTTTGAACGTCACTTCTGCGCGTCCAACTCGTATGTCTTTCAATGTTCCAGGATTTAAGCCTAATAATTTAGTAACCTGTGAAATTAAAGCTTTCGAATATATTTAATTTTAATCATATTAAATTAATGTTAATTACGTGACCCGAAGTAAGAGTACCTCATCAACAACGCGTTCGCCTTTCTCCCAAGCATTAAACTCTTGTTGAAATTCAATGTAGACATGATCGGTGTCGACATTTTTATAAGACTTTTCAATAGAAGGTATGTTACTTTTCCATTCCTTCTTCACAGGTAACGAAATTGGTAAATCGTTCTAGAAGCAGGATATACGATATCATAGTACATCTATAAAAATATTATTAGTCATTTAAACTTACATTATCGTCTTCTTGTTCGGTTGTAGCTTGAATTACGGAATCTTTTTGATCGGTGGGGGGGTCTTCCATTTTAAATATATGATTATTCGCTGAAAACAACGGACCCGGTTTCTTGACATCGAGTCTTTCACGTCGCTTAAAACCAGACAATTCGCGTCTCAATAAAAGTGCATTCAAATCATCGACATGAATGCCAAAAGGTGTTTCTATATATAAAAATTAAAAAAAAACAAATTAAAACGAAATTTCTATTCGTACAGTTTCAATTGTACGATCTCGATAAGATTTGATCGATATTAAATATTTTTTTTTTTTAGTTTAATATTAACATTTACCAGCAGTGTCCGTTGCTTGTCTCAACGACTGCACCATTCCTCCTTCTGTAAACAATGCATCCTCGTCCGGCAAATCAACGTCCTCCTCGCCCTTTTGCAAATCCATCTCGATTCTAGCGAGATTTTTATTGAGATAATCAATTTTCTGATCGATATTTATATGTCGCTTGGTGTTATCCCTCCACAATGGTTCCTCGTTTAAAAATTCGATAGCAGCTACCGTCGGGTGTTTGTACTTTCTCGAAAAAGTTTTCTCATATTCCTCTTCGGGAACTATATCAAAATTACCTTTGTACGATTCGTCAAAGTCAAATTTATCGTTGGCTAATATGTCCAGATCGTTTTTAGATTTCATTCTAGTTTCTCGAAAGTCGATGTCACTGTTAAGCTTTCTTAACGGGGTATTGTCGTCCAATGTATCCTTAAGTATCTCGAAGCCCGCTGTATCGCGTGCCTTCGAGTTTGAACGATACGGTTCAGATTGATAAATTTCTTCCTTGACATCGTCCAAGGTTAAGGATTTTTTACGCAATTTTCTTTTATAGAAATCATCGTCATTAATCAATGAATATTTGTCGTAGGGTACCGATCCGTACGTTAGTTGATATAATTGACGCATATGTTCCGATTCAGGATCATTTTTAGGTAGATCCAAAAATTCTTTATCGTTTGAAAATAATCTTGTTGATTCATCGGCACTACCAGGTGGATAATATATTTCATTAGCAAATTCACTATAAGAATTGCCATCGTTCGGTGTAAACTTCACTATTGCAAAGGGAACCGTTTGCTGCAATGAAAATCGTTTACTTCCTTCTATTATCATTAATATATATTTTATAAGCTATATACAAACAGGTTCCTTTATTTGTTTATTTATCTTTTTTAATCAAAGTTGTATGGGGTACTCTTTGTACAACTGACCGATCACTTACTCTATCCTTATCTCCGACGACATCTTCATCCTTCAAACGGTATCTATTATTTTCCTTTAAATATTGACAATTTCGAAGATCCTGCGTTAATCTAATAATAAATATTAATAATTATATAATCTCTCTTTTATTTATTTCTTTTTTTTTGTTAGCACGAATTAAAACAAATCATATAGTGAATTATTTAATAAATCATTAAAAATACCGATATCGAAGATTATCTAAGGACGTTCGTAAGATACACTGAGTATACGGATGCGACCATCTATATCCTTCAATTTCCAATCTTTGCAATTCCAATCGTAACACGTTCAATTCCTCAGCGTCAAATTTATACCTATATTAAAAACGTACGATGGATAATATCGTTTCAATTTCAATAAAATTCTTGTTTTTTTTTGTTTTTGACAAATATCAAATTTATAACGTATGAAACTTACTGATATAGATCATCTTCTTCAAAATTGGAATACAAAGGTATACACTTTCCAAAAGCTAAATCTACGAAATAAATAAAATTGCAGATAATGATTCAAGAAAGATAAAACAAAAACAAAACAAAATCAAAATAAATATTTTTATATAACAAAAAATCGTTTAGAAACTCACCGTCATAACATACTTCCGTTTGAGAATCGCAAAGATCTATATTAAATCGACAGCCTACGGATAAGAATAATGAATATAAATAATGACTAAGACGATTTAAACCTGACGATTAACAAAGTGTATACACACACACACACACAAATTATTATAACACGAATCAAAGTGAAAATCTTTACATCTGTCAATAAAAGATAGATAAGAAAGGCTAGGATAACTAGCAGAGCTTATGAATGAAATAACAACCCCCTGTCATGTTTCAATTCGGTTATTAAATGATGGGCAACAAGTGGTGGTGGTCAACTGATTTCGCAAGTAGACCGTAACCTGGTTGCATTAGACAAAAGAGGAAAATATAAATATATATAAATATATATATATATATAATATAAATATAATATATATATATATATATATATATATATATATATATATATATATATATTCAAAGATACGATAGGTAGGAAAAAGAAAAGCGTTGGTTCGCACAATTTTATGGTTTCCCACGTAATATCGATAACTCGCATATTATTATGACACCAAACAAATATGAAAATATCAAAGAGGTATCCTATTTATTAGAAAGTATTATGGACATAGAGATCCGTGATAAGAAAGTGCAAAAGTAAGATATAAAAAGAATTTCGTATACGTGGGATCGTGTATATAATGAAAATATGAAAGGAAACAGAACAAAAATATGAAAGAGCATGGGCGTGGAAAATGGCCTAGAAGAGAGAGGGTGAGAGAGAGAGACACCGAAGTCGAAGGCGGTGGCTGCTGGCTAACTGCGCTAGATATACGGCTCAATAACCGTTGCTAAGAACGTGGGCGAAAATCGAACTCTGTCTCTCATTCGGTTCATTTATTTTAAACATTGCTATTCCAATAGTACTTACGAATTTCTCTCTTGCAGCTCGTGCAACGATATGTGTGAGCCTACACTATTTACCTCGAACAAAATCTACCCCAACGAGATACATTCCTAAGCATGTATGTACATGTATATGTATGTATATATGTATGATACGTATTACTGCATTTGAACAAAGCCTAGATCTTAGGCTATCGTTTAACTATTTTCCGATATCGATTTCGATACGATGAAAGTTAACTCTCTCTCTCTCTCTCTCTCTCTCTCTCTCTCTCTCTCTCTCTCTCTCTCTCTCTCTCTCTCTCTCTCTCTCTCTCTCTCTCTCTCTCTCTCTCTCTCTCTCTCTCTCTCTCTCTCTCTCTCTCTCTCTCTCTCTCTCTCTGTGTGTGTGTGTGTGTGTGTGTGTGTGTGTGTGTGTGTGTGTGTGTGTGTGTGTGTGTGTGTGTGTACTTGAGAAAATATACATACATGAGATAAATATATGTAGGAAAAATAAAATATAAGTGCGTTTAATTCATTCATTCATTCATTCATTCATTCATTCATTCATTCATTCATTCAAACGAACAAATCATTATGAATAATTGTCGAGGATCGTTAAAAATTGTTCCTCGATTTTTTGTTGTTTCTAACAAAACATTCCTCTCAAATCAAAGGAATGAATTTTTCATTTATTTTGTTTATATTTTCCAGTCGTTCGTATGATACACCACATTAGCATTTAAATTGAAATGAAATATATATTGTTCGTGTCGTCGGGAGATTAGATAAACAACAAATAATAATTACGATAAACAGGTATGCGTGAAGGAAAGTTCTAAATATTCTGAATAAAAGGTCAAGGTGGACGAACGTGACTCTCGTCGAGAGGCAATAATGGAAATAGAAAACTTTGCGTTGAGTGGATAGAAGTTAAGCTTATGGGGGGAGGAGTGGTTACAAGTTTTTCACGACAATCTTTCGAAATACGGTCAATATAAAAACGACCGTAAAACAAAAGAAAACAAAAAAATATGTTCTTTTCTTTTGAAGAGATGCTTTGAGTTTTATTCTCCTCTCATATCAGTGAAATTAAAATAATAATGTAAATTTTTATATAGTCTCGTTGAGAATGTGTGCGAGGGGTTTGAAAGAATTAAAATGAAAGAAGAAATAAAAAGAGAAAGAGAGAGAGAGAAAGAGAGTTTGTGGAACAACGAGCTTATTTCCTATAAAAGAATGGAGAACGCACAAGTAATTTTTCTCATACTTTATTAAATCCATCAATCGATAACACTACTTATCATATACGCGACCTAAGAAATGAGATTCTTAACGTACGTTCCACACGCATCACTGAGCTCTCGTAGCTCGACGACTCTTCAATTTTAATATAGAAAAGAAAGAAGAAAAACCGATAGGGGTAAAAAAAAAACATAAGTAATGCGAAAGTTCTTTCTTCGCGGGAAATATTAATTTTTAAAAGAATAAAAAATATGTTGATACCGTCGAAAGAAGATTAAAAAAAATTTTATATCGATTTTATTTTGTCTCCTATTTGAAAATTTTTCTTTTATAAAGAAAAAAAAGAAAAGACGACTGACGTATAGTAGTACATCCCTATTGCAATTTAATCGCAATTTATGTGATAATACTTGCTCTTTTAAAATCCCCTCAATCTCATTGCAATATAAATTCGTATTTTAGATTCGTAATTTAAATACTCGAACGAGTTTGGAGCATAGTATTAAAATAAATAAAGTTAAGCTAGAATTAATTAGCGCAAGACATAAATGAAATTGAATTTGATCGTTTGACCTTTCATCATTAGTATTAATAAAGTAATCGTAAATTATATACTCACCGACGTCACCGTCAGCAAGAATGTCATGATGGAGGATACAGAGCAATAAAAGCCCTAATCCTCCTTGCCAGAAATTCTTATACCCCATAGATATTCCTCCAATTTTCTGCCCAATTTATAGAACGTTTACCTCTTAATCCCCCTTGTCCAAAGGGCTAGAAAAAAAATTGTGTCAATAGGTATTATTATATATATGTGTGTTGGGGGGGGTGATTCTTAATAATTGATATATTTTAGGATACAATAAAAAGAGCTGCGTGACACGTCCGATCATTACGATGATGGTTCGGAAATCGTTTCAGTATCTTTATTTGTTTGTTTGTTTATTAGATAGCTACAGGTCGCTACATATGTGTTTGTGTACATATATATATAAGTATATATACATGAAAATGCTTCCAAAAGAACCCAGCCTAAAATAGGAACCACAATGTTACTTGATCGATTAATAAAGATAGTGAATGTCAAACAGGGTATATAAGCGTCTTTTCTAAATTAGATTAAATTAAATTAAAGAACGAGCAATATAGGCGAACCGTAGCATAGAATTGTTATAATAGCAGAGAAAAGCACTGAAAATTGCACAAATTATAATTTGTAACGTCAATTACATTACTCGTGCTCCGTTCGACTGCAATAACTCTGAGAATAAACTGATTAAGAAAATTGCGAGATAAAGGGCTGGTGGGTGTTAATGTTCGCATAATTTATATGTTTATAATGATATTTACGATGACCTCCTCTATTGTACTCCGATGTACGAATGCATTCATATTTTTACACAGTTTATATATATATATATAAAATATAAGTAACGATATACGCATCTCAGTTAAGTATCAAAGTAAAAGAAACTTATGTTTCAAGTACTTAAATGTTAAAACATTCGAAATGAACTTTAAATTGTTTTTAAAAAGTTTTACCCGTGCTTTTGTCGCAGTGTTAAGAAAAGTTTATCAATTGAATCAGGTAAAATCTGTGACAAGTAAAAAAAAACAGGTAAAACTTGTGACTTTACTTTGAGAAACAATACTTCGTTAGTTTCATTCATTTTCGACGAATATATATATATATATATTTAAAAATTAATATTCACGAAAAGAGATCTTTCTGTTTTGTAAATAATTTGGCGTGATCGATTTAAATTGATCGGAAATCGTACAACGAATAAGTATCGTATAGGCACGACAACAGCTGTTGTCTTTCCGAAAATCAGAACGACGTTCGTAAGCTCGTATTTTAATGGGTTTTTCGCTTTACGATAATTTCCCCATAAGACACTTCCTTTTTTCCCCTAACTACAAAATTAACTTCGAATGAACGCAACGAAATGAATATTTCGAAAGAGAGATCAAACGTAATTAAAAAGAAATTCGTCGTAGAAACATTTACTTCTCTCTCTCTCTCTCTCTCTCTCTCTCTCTCTCTCTCTCTCTCTCTCTCTCATACTTTTTTTTACTCTTCTTTACTTGTCTATTTGTTTTTTTTCTTCAGACCCTCCTCTTTTAATCGCGCATCATTTGACTTTCGTTTAATCGATCGAATTAATTCAATCCTTCCGACAATGAAGAAACATTTAAAGGGTCGAAGCATCAGGTTGTCATCGGTCTCGCCTCCTTCCCTCCTTCAACCCTTGTCCTTTCTTCCTCAAACTGCGTGGTACACGGTGTGCATCTCTCTCTCTCTCTCTCTCTCTCTCTCTCTCTCTCTCTCTCTCTCTCTCTCTCTCTCTCTCTCTTTCCGGTTAATAAAAATTTAATTAGAGATAGTACTCACCTGAGGATTGGACAGCATGCAGATATTATGAATTGGATTCTTGCAGGGTCGTTAGATAGACGACCGTCTCTCCAGTTTATAATCACTTGGGATAAATAATAAAGCGGAGGACGACAAACTTTTATACCATGACTCTTTTCTAAAGTACGTATTTGGTCTGATAGCTCTGATGCCACTGACTGAGTGAACAACTCTTGCCACGATAAACGAGGAGGGCATGCGTTGGATTTCAAATCGATTGCTACGTTCCTCGAACAGGGAGAGAGTACGAGTGTGAGAGAGAGAGAGAGAGAGAGAGAGAGAGGGAGGGAGAAAGAGAGTGAGAGGGAGAGAGAGAGAGAGAGAGAGGGAGGGAGAAAGAGAGTGAGAGGGAGAGAGAGAGAGAGAATAGGGAGAAAGAGAGTGAGAGGGAGAGAGAGAGAGAATAGGGAGAAAGAGAAGGACATTCTTGGATAAAATAGCGTGTATATGAAAGCGAGATATACTCTTGATACAATAAAGAGGATCGTTTGATGATACCTTTAGCGGATTTGTATCGTGTTATTTAATACCGTATCTCAGATCTACTCGAAACTGTTTTGAAGTATTTCTCTCTTTCTCTCTCTCTCTCTCTCTCTCTTTCTCTCTTTCTTCTGACTCGTTATATGTTTATTTCACTGTAACGTGATCATTACTACATACAACGTTTGTACTTTCATTGCCGAAAGGATTTTCTTTGTATCGTTAATTTATATTCATAATAATTAATATATATATATATGCTAATATATATACTATATATGCTACGTATATATATATATGCTATCTGTCTCTCTTTGTTTAAGCCCTCTACATCTATCGTCTATTATCGTTTATTTATACTTCATATTTCAAACTCATTTTTGTTTTTTTTTTATTTGATTATTTTTATTATTTCTTTTTTTTATTATTATTCTCATCCCAAGTCCCAATTAATTAACAAATCGATAAGTTTCGGCAAATTGTATATTATTAGTATTTATTTACATTCGAGAAAAAAATTGTGCAGCACAGATTTAGTTAATAAATAGTAGTGTTTATATACTTACACGCTTATACGTATATTTGTATACATCGATCAGACACTTGTTGCAGATTAAGCCGAGGAATAAAGAAAATGTTTTCCAATCAATCACGTCATTTACTTTCTTCTTTTTTACGATCCGTTAAATCGTAAAGAATTAAATCAATTTTCATTAATTTACGTGAACGTTATGAAGAATCATATTAAATTTTTATTGTTATACGTCGAACACGATTAATAACTCCATCCCTACAAAATTATCTCATACACACACACACACACACACATATATATATATATGTATCATTACGTATATAAAAATAGTTTTCTTTTTTAAATTAACAAAAATATTTATATCGACTAATAACAAATATCAATTATCGTGATTAATTAGGAATGCAACACGCCATCATTTCATTCCATATCGTGACATTTTTCTTTAACTTATACAAGATCGATCATAATTCGTCAGATTATCACCCAATCGCATTGTAGTTTTATCGAGTTCTTCTAATCGTAACGAAGCATTCGTAAGTTGCATAAAAACCGTCGCAAAAATTATTTCTCTATTAAAATAGGTCTTCATCTAAATCGGATATTACTCGTCGAGGAATATATTTTTTTCCCAAAAATTTGTTGTCAAATATATATCTAACGTTTGCACTTTCGGTGGTTTCACCAATAACAATGTATTTCAATGCGATAAATTCATATTTTTAGTGTATTTATACTTCTAATCGTAAACAAGTATGTTGTTAAATAATGTATAAATCGATTGGGAATATATTTTCGAGGGCAAAACGTTTAGAAACTCGCATTATCTTCGACGAATGTCAAAATACGATGCTACGAACTAATACGTCGATATAACCTAATTTCATAATACTCGAAAGGTGTTAGAAAGGTGCCGATTAAATTAAATAATAAAGATAGAGTAATCATATGACGAATGATAAGAAAATAGTATTCTACATTTGAAATAGTAAATTAATTCTAGTAAAAATGAGCGTTGTAACGGCTTTAAAGCTTTATATTACAAAAATGACAGATGAAGCAGGACCGAATATGAAGGTTCTTCTAATGGATAAACAAACGGTAAAACAACGATAAAATGTTTTACAATAAATAGATTATTATCAACTCTCTTTTTCATATATCTCGTATATATTTTATATATATCTATATATATTTTCTTTCAACTAGAGATTATTCAATAACCTTTTTAAGATAGTAAGACCGAAATATTTATTTTGACAGCTGTCAGTAATATGTAAATGTTATATGTAAAAACTTGATTGTTTCTTTGATCTCCCTGTTAAAGTAGTTTTTTTTTCAGACAAGTATAGTCAGTTTATTGTATAGTCAGTCTGAAATGTTAATGAAAGAAGTTTACTTATTCGAAAGAATAGATTCTGGTATCCGTACCGATAGTTTAATGCATTTAAAATGTATTGTTTTCATAAGACCAACCAAGGAAAATATTCAATTACTTTGTAATGAACTAAAGTTCCCTAAGTATGGTGTTTATTTTATTTGTAAGTAACAATTACATATATATTCCAATGAGTATTATCAAAATATATTTATATAAAATATTTATATATGAACGTAATTTCAATATATAGATTTTAGTAACATTATTGCAAAGGCTGATATCAAACTTTTGGCAGAAAGTGACGAACACGAAGTAGTCAGAGAAGTTCACGAATATTATGCAGATTATTTAGCAATTAGTCCACATTTATTTTCGCTTGGGATTCCTGCATGTTCTAAAGGTATTTATAGCATGACAAGCAAAATATATCCTCTTTAATATATTGTAGTTTAAATAATAATGAATATTAATTTAAAATATGATTATTATACGATAAATTTAACTTTAAGGTTTGGTATGGAATCCGGAACATTTACAAAGAACAGTACAAGGCATAACGTCAGTTTTATTATCACTTAAGAAATGTCCATTTATTCGTTACCAAAATAGTTCTGAAATGGCAAAAAAGTTAGCAGAGAAAATTCGTGAGGTATTAAGTAAGGAATCAAGTTCTTTTGAATTCAGACAGGAATCTAATCCTGTGTTACTCATTGTCGATAGAAGAGATGATCCGGTTACACCATTATTAAATCAGTGGACATATCAAGCAATGGTCCATGAACTATTAACAATTAATAATAATCGTGTTAATTTATCTCATGTAAAAGATATATCGAAAGATTTAAAAGAAGTTGTTCTTAGTGCAGAACATGATGAATTTTATGCCAATGTAAGAAAGATTAATTAGAATAATAATTAACGGAAATGTGTATTACATTTTTTTTTATTTACAAATATATATTTTTTCAAATAGAACTTGTACCTAAATTTTGGAGAAATTGGACAGACAATAAAAGAACTGATGGATGTATTTCAAAGAAAGGCAAAAAACCAACAGAAAGTGGAAAGTATAGAAGATATGAAAAATTTTGTAGAAACGTACCCACTCTTCAAAAAAATGTCTGGAACTGTAGCCAAACACGTAACTGTTGTGGGAGAACTTTCTTCCCTCGTTGGTAAACATAATTTGTTGGAAGTATCGGCATTAGAACAAGAACTCAGTTGTCAAAATGATCACTCAGCACAAGTACGTTATTTTTATTGTGAATATTGTATAATTGAATGTATGAAGTTTTATGGAGAGAAAAAAAAGAAAATTATTTTACCCTTATAGCTCCAGAGAGTAAAGAAGCTTATTAATGATGAGAAAGTAAGAGAAGTTGATGCTGCAAGATTAGTCATGCTTTATGCACTTCATTATGAGAATCATGCAAACAATCAGATTTCTGGCTTGTTAGATTTATTAAAGAAAAGGAATATTTCAGAGAGATATATTAAGGTAATAAATCATTATATAACAAATTAAGTACAAACATCACAAAATTTCTCTCATGCACAAGTTGATAAGTTAATAAATAATTATTTTCTTCGTTCTACAGCTTGTTCATAATGTATTAGAATATAGTGGTATCAATAATAGGCAAAATAATTTATTCGACAAAGAATCAGTTGTAAAAATTACAAAAAAGCTGTTTAAAGAATTGAATGGAGTAGATAATGTATACACACAACATACGCCACTAATAAACGAGACTATTGAAGACTTGATAAAAGGAAGATTAAATACACAAACATATCCATTTTTGGGAAACATAGTTATGTCTAAACGGTAAATATCAGGATTTTCTATGGCTATTTAATGAATTCTCGATGATTATAAACATATCTCTAATTATTTGCTAATTTCATAGGCCGCAAGATATTATCGTATTTATGATCGGTGGAACAACATATGAAGAAAGTTTAACTATATATAACTTGAACAAACAAAATCCGGGCGTACAAATTATCTTAGGTGGTACTACAATTCATAATTTTGAAAGTTTCATAGAAGAAATACAGTGCGCTACTTCTGGAATTTTTCCAAAACATAGATCAAGAAAAAATTAATGGCAGTTTATAATACCATTTATTGTGCATTTAAAATGCAAAATAATAGCTTATATTTCCAAAAAAAAAAAATAAATAAACCGGTTATTACTGTGAAATATAAAACCATATATTTATGACACTGTTATTCAAAATTTTTATTGTTACTATTTGAATACCTTAAATAAATCTTATTCATCAACTTCGTCTTCTAATATATATTCATCAGCTTGGCTAATCATTTTATTATCCTTTATAGGTACCTAAAATATATTTTTAGTTGGCGATAAACGAATATTCATTAATAATACAATTTTCTGGAATTTCTATAATTTACCTCCAATTTGCCAGTTAATAAGGCATAACCAATCATAGCTACTGCAGCAAATATGCCAGCCAATACTTGATCACGTCGTTTATTTGGAAATTCCGTGTAAGAATCTTTTCTCATTTGATTTACATTATTTTCTGATTTTACTTTCTCATATTGTTGATATTCATCTCTAAAATACTTTTGCGATATATGTGTTACAAAATCGACCAAATTCGTACATGCTTTCAAATGATTTTGCAAAGGAGGATTAACTAAAGGCGTTTTCAATAAAGGTGCTAAATAAGAGTACACAACTGCATCCAGCATAGTATGAGATTGGCCAAGGAAATACTTAGAATTTCCTAGTCTAGTGGATAATGCTGTTAAGCATTTTTGAGCCTCTGAATACACCTAAGAAAATAATGTTTCTATCAAATTATAAAAAAATTCAATCGTATAAATGAAAATAAAGTAGAATTTTTGTTTAAATTACAATTTTAATAAGTTGACATAAAAGTATGACATAAAAAATATTATATTGTAATATTAATTAATCTCTTTCAAACTCTAATATTTTTTCATCATTTTGATTATTTTACAATGTAGAAAATCAGAGGTGAGCACGTAGCTTACCGGTAACTTAAGAAGTACCCTTATTCTTTCTCTCCCCCTCTTTATTTTTCTTTATTTAAGAGATTATGAGGAACTATATTGTCACTTTTATTCATCTTATTATGCCCTTGCTATGTATTTAACGGAGATAAATAAAATATATCATAAAAATATACTGTATTAAAGCTGCATAAAGTCAATCATATAATGATATATAAACAGAGTGGACCAAGAACAAAAGAATTTCAAAAGTTACATAAATTGTCAAGGGGAAATAGGCACAGAAAAAAATTTATTCCGTGCCCACCTCCGTGTTAGAACACTTATTTTTGCGTATATATTAAATTTGATATTTTTCCAAAATTATATGTTCTAATTACCTTATTTTCTATTACAGTCATATTATCCTCCGTAGGATATAATGTTTCTATCATAGCTTTTGCTTGATTTTCAAATTTACTTGGATAATAATAATTCAAAGGAAAAGGCACAGCCTTACAATACCAAGGCCTCACTAATTCATTAAGATTTGTTTGATCTAACCACCTATGAATATATAAATATATACATACATACATACACATACATATATATATATATATATATATATATATATATTATAAAATAATACATTACTAGAATAAAAATGATTATAGAATTAAATATATCTCCAAAGAGAAAATAATATAATCAAAATGTATACCATATGAATTGCATTGCAGGATAAAGTTTGTCTTTTAGCATAGTATCATAAGCTACAAATTCTGCATATTCTTTTGAATTATTTCCAGACGTCGAATTGAAATCTGTTTTTTTAAGATACTGTATTATTTCACTAACTTTATCCAAGCTAGTGTGTTTAGTTCTTAATACAGGTAATCGACCGTTTGGTGTTCTAAAAGGATTATTTATTGCTTTTACTTGTAACGGTATCCCATTGAACCTCGCATAGGCCTAAGTGTGTAGTCATATAAAACGAATTATAGAAAATTTAATATAACGATAACAATTGAGATTAGATTCAACAAGCATAGATGTCAGTTTAGGCAAAGATCACAAAAAATGATATGAATATGAAGTTGATATTAATTGCCATGATATTAAAACATTTCTATTATTATCGAATAGTTGATATTTATATATACCAAAACTTGCAAACATTCTGTGTCAACTGACGCCAAACCCCAATCACCTTTCCACACATCCAATTGGATTTTTTCACTAGTACTCATTTCGAGATATATCTCCACACAAATTTTCTGTTGAGGTTATAAATATATTATCACTCACGTGGACAGATCAATCGTTTGTAGAAACTTATACCGGCTTTACGTCATCGCATCCAATGCGTAGACATTATTCTATCGTATTTTTTTTTCCTTTTGTTAGAAAAATAATTTAATCTTATTGAAATATTTTTCAAGGTATGAAAACGCATATATATATATATATATATATATATATATATATATATATATATATATATATCTAAAGCTCGTTTGTTTTTTTTTGAACAATGAGACGCAAAATAATAACAAACTGTGAGATCTTTTTTGGCTTTTTTCATTGGTTTTCATTCAAAATATTATTGACGCGGTGGCGCTCTTTCAGCGTTGCGTTAAAATACGTGAAGTACGTTTCATGAATACATCGCCCTATACGAATGTAAATAAGCGTTATTTTATATGATTTGTATTACAAAATTATAATGTTCGTTATAATTTTATATTGTAATTACATTTAAAAGTACAAAGATTCGATATAATACAATCAAATGATTAAATAAGATAATCAAACAATAATGAATCATCTTGGTGCAAATGACAATAACACGGAATATTGTAAATTGTGAGTATATATTTAAGGAATTGTATTTTATTATCAAATTAATTGAAAAAATTTTTATTTCTATTTATTTGTCCATCAATTATATCTTATAATTACAGATGCAACAAAAATTCTAAAATTTATACTTGTCCAAGATGTGAGATAGGTTATTGCAGTTTAACTTGTTATAAATCAGAAAGACATTTAGATTGTACAGAGAGCTTTTACAAGGAATGCGTTGAAGATGAACTTAGATCTTCTCAATATGATCCTGAAACAAAACAAAAGATGCTTAGTATTCTTACAAGGATGCATGAACAAAATTTAGAAAACGATTTGTTTCTGGACAACGAAGATGAAGAATTAGATTCCGATGAGGAATTAGACTCGGATGATGAAACAAATGTAAGCTTAATTCATAGGTTGATAGATATACGAAATTTGTATAGATTTCTTTTTTTCTTTTTTTTTTAGTTACCTGATTTAGAGGAAAGAATAAAGAATGTAAATTTGGATAATCCGGATGAAATATGGGCAGTGTTAAGTAACGATGAGAAACAACAATTTAAAGCTTTAATTAAAAGTGGAGAAGCATCTAAATTGTTGCCACCATGGATACCATGGTGGGTGACTTATAAAAAGCCATTGATCGAAAGTTTAGAAACAACCGAAGAAACTAAACAAAACAATAAACAAGAAGAAAAATATCCAGCAATAATAGATGTTCAACCATTTAACCAACAGAAGGTAATATTACAACGTATATGTATATCGTTAGACATTGTATTTCTTTTTTTATGATCTTATGATGTAAATATTTTGTTTTCATAACATATAGGTGGTTTCTTCAGAAATATTATGTTGTACCATCGTTAATGTGATTTATGCTTATACATATATAGCACTTTATTACAATGGTGATTATTTGAACTTTGCGGAAGAAGCAAGTAATAATTTTCTTAGTATCTGTGACAGCATGAGGATAAACAAAATATTCAATGATGAATTATCTGCTCTTCAATCTATTATACAAAATGTCATGCAAACAGAATATTTACCAAAGGATCAACAGACGTTAGAAGGCTTTGTAGAGGCTGGTATTTCTATAATAAGAAATCCAGAAAAAGTAAAAGATACTTTGCACACATGCGCTGCTCTTTCTGAACTTTGGCGATTATTATCGGCTGCGCGAAAAGAAATAAAAGTTAATAAGCATAAAACAACGGAAAAACAATTTTCAAAAAAATCTACTCAAGATAATGAAATAACAAATAGTAATCTCTCAAGAAAAATGTTGTTTGCGTGTATGAAGAAATTAGAATTTTATGTATCATGGATCAAATCTTATGGCAAAGATACATTCACATGAAATGTACAAATTTTTGTAATAAATAAATTAATAGTTATTAAAATTGTATGTGTATGAATATGTCAATGAAACGAAAGAATCAGTATTAAGGACAGAGGATGAAAATATAGCGAAAATATAGAAATCATTTCTTTTATTAATTCGAAAATAATAAAATAAAATAAAAAATATATACATATTAAAGAATGTTGTCAATATTATACAATTTTGCATTATTCTTTTTTCTGGATTATCTATATCAAATTTTTGTGTAGACTAGAATTTTTTTTTTTCCTTTTTTGGTACATGTTCCAAGCAAGAAACTTTAACATTTAAGAATGTCAAGCAAGAATAACAGTGATGGTGAACTTTCAAGTTCTGAGGATGAAATATCTAAAGAGGCTTTAAAAGAAGCAACGGATATAAATTTTTTAAAGCCAACCTTATTCGCTACTCAAACAATTATAAAAGATTCTGTAATTACTAGAAATCTAACCTATTTTTTATTTCATTGGGTTTATATGTTGGTTCTATTTAATAGTATTATTTCTTTATTTTAGGAGGAATTTAAAGAAAAGTTTGATAATACAAGTGCCAAATCATTGAGAAAAAATTTACAGGAGGAAGATGATTTTTGCAATTTTGGAGTTTCGACGACATTCAAAGCTTATGTTGCCAAAAAATTAGATGCTTTGTTGGAAAGGTACGGTAATAAAAGAAAGTTTTATATATAAATATTAATAAATGTATTTTATTTTTTTTCTTTCTGTCTTTCTTTCTTTCTCTCTCAGAACAGTGAAATTGGACAGTAAAACGAATTCAGAAGACAACGTTATTGATAAAAATAAAGATGAATTAAACAAGAACCATGGTATAAAACTTTTGAGCTCTTCGATAAATCTGTTAACGGATGAAGATGTGGTTGTGGAATTAAAAAATCATAAAAAAAGAAAAAAAAATATAGATAAAGTAATGGACATATCGCAATTCCAAGAAGCAGCTGTAAATCCAGAATGGATATTGTCTAAAGTAGAAACTACATTTTGGGCAGAAAGACATAAAGGATCAGTTTTCAAATATAAAAAATTAAAAGATGGTACTTTAATGGAACAGAATTAAATAAAAATTTTTTTACGATCTATTCGTATAAAAAGTATTGATCCTATTTGTGTAAAAAGTATTTTATATAAATATAAAAAGTATACCAATCAATAGACATTTTGATTTTTAATTAACGCGGGATTGGAGGAGTATTGGCATCTATCTGATAATTGTTCATATATATATATATATATATTCTTTTTTAACATCTTCGAAAATATATAACAATAAAAATTTTAATCGAATTTAACGGATTATTTTAATTCATTAATACGACGTAATTGCGTTTATTTTTGCACTTTAAAATGCAATAACGTAGAATCTTGAAGTCTCATTGGCTAAAGGGTAACCATTTGTAAATAATAGTTTCTAAAAGTAATCCAATTGCGTTTGGACTGTTGATTTGTTCGATTTATCGAATTATATATTGATGAGCCGACACGCGAAGTCAGCAGAAATTTGTATATGCAAATTTAGCAAGAATATGAGATGAAGTATGTCAGAGCCGGTAAAAAAAAAACAAAAGAAAAAAGGATTTAAAAATGTATTTCTAGATTCAGTTTCAATAGAGTTTTAAAATCGATAATCTCTCTCTCTCTCTCTCTCTCTCTCTCTCTTTCTCTCTCTGCTTTTTTTTTCTCTCGTCTTACCAACCTTAAACACGATGTTTTTCCGTTAATCGTTTCGATTGATTCGACCATAGTCGACACGTCTCGACATAACTCGACGCAACTCGATATGAGAGTCATCGAAATGGAAAGCACCCATTGTATAATTTTGTAGGTAATCATCCCGTTTGAGAAACTCCGAGTATATTGCAAAGGAACTCGGATCGTATGAAACGTGAATCTTACTGAAGTTTGTTAAATTGATAAAAAAAATCTCTAGGATTTTACGTATTGCAAGTGTTTTTTCTTTGTGAAATCACATAAAAATCATATAACATAGGAAGGATTACGTGCCGAGAGAATCCAGGATTAGTATGATGATACGGAGAGATATTTAGTATTATATCATTTATATTATTATGTAAACTTATTGAAAGGACACGGAACTGAATAAAAAAAGGTGCGAACATTTTTATTTTCTCGACGGTACCAAGGCTAAGACGAAACTTTTTAAAATGTCTGTGACCTTTGCTCAACGCGGCAGACCATCTCTAACGCCAGCACAGATACAAAAAGTAATGTATAATGATTTAATTTATTAAATATTATATTTATCCTATGTAGAAGTTTGCGTTTTTGCCAGATAAAGATCCTTATAAAATATTAATATTTCAATATTTTATAGATGCTCGATGAAAACAGTCAGCTTATACAGACCATTCAAGAATATCAGAGCAAAGGCAAACCACAAGAGTGCATACAGTGAGTACATCTTAAATTAATCCTTGTATTTAAATATACATGAAAGATAAATTAAAATGTATATAATGTTTTGTTTCTAGATATCAACAACTGTTGCACCGTAACCTTGTATATTTGGCATCAATTGCAGATGCAAATCAAAATATACAAGCATTACTTCCGGTAAGATATGTGATCATTATACTTGTATTATATTTACATTATTTCAAAAGATGCGTAGGATTAAAGAGAAATTTCTGCTTGTTTTTTTTTTTTTTTTTTTTCTAATAAGCCACCACAAGGAATTCCAAATGGACCACAACATCCAATAATCAGTCCACAAGGGCTTCCGAGTGGTCCAGGAAATTCAGCTGGTCCAGGAGCAGACATGCCTCCTAACACACAACCGACATTACCAATGTCTAATTTTAATCAAGGACAGCCTATGACTCAGGGTGGTTATCGTGGACCCGTAATGCCTGGTCAAGGTCCTGCTATTAACAGTACGTTTTTGTTTATTAAATTTTTATTGTGATATCCATATCCATATAAAATTATTAAGTAATTAGAAAGTATTAATCATATTTTTGCTTATCAAGGACCCACTGCTGCACCTGGACCCCAACAATATAGAGGTGGTCCTCAATATTCTCAACAACCAACGCAGCAAGCTTATCCTGCTCAATATGCAAATCAAAATCCAGGATCTAATTATCAAGGACCTCAAGGAACTGCGTATACACCAGGTCAACCAAATCAATATGGACCACCAAATGCTTCTCAGCCACAAGGATATAATACATCTTCACAACCAAACTATGGCCCTCCAACAACAGTAAATAGCTATGGTCCACAACCAGGCTATCCTCCTCCAGGATCGACTCAACCACCTGCTGGATATGGACCTCCTCCACCAAATCAACAAGGCTATCCTCCTTCTAATACATCTCAACAAAACTTTCAATCTAGTGGTCAACAACAACAAACTGGACAATATGGCAGCCCTAGCCCACAACCAAGCTATCAACAGGCTCCATCGCAACCTCCGCCACAAAATGCATACGGAACCGGTCAACCAGGAAATTATCCTCCACCCTCCTCCCAAGCTTACGCCAATAATGTACCTCCGCAAAATTATCCACCTCCTCCTACATCTAGCACAGCTCAACCCCCACAACCAGGTTCACAGCAAACTTCTGGCCCTCAATCCAGTTATGGTAATCAATCGAGTCCTGGTCCTGGTCCGACACAATATGGTCCAGCTTCTACATCTCCTCCATTCAGTACTGCAGCAGCAAGTGCAGCCAATACATACGCTCAAAGTAGTCAACCAACTAGTACACCATCCGCTTCCACGCAAACCTATTCGCCAAGCAGCGGACCACCGCCTACATCTCAAGGTGGAAACTATGCTCCTGTTCCCACGCCTTCTGTTTATCCAGTTCATCAAACGCCTCATCCAAGCTCTCATCCAACGCATCCGTCTTCGCATCAATCACCGATCGCCAATACATACGCTCAAAGTAGTCAACCAACTAGTACACCATCCGCTTCCACGCAAACCTATTCGCCAAGCAGCGGTCCACCACCTACCTCTCAAGGTGGAAATTATGCTCCTGTTGTTCCTACATCTTCTGTTTATCCAGTTCATCAAACACCTCATCCAAGTTCTCATCCAAACCATCCGCCTTCGCATCAGTCACCTCATCAGCCTCCTCATACGCCGCACCAACCACCTCATCAACCATCTCATCAACCATCTCATCAACCGTCTCATCAACCACCTTCCCATCAACCTTCTCATCAACCTCCTCCACAGTCTCAACAACAATCTCAAAATCCTCCTCAATCCCAACAGCAACAGTCCCCAAGTCCTGCTTCAAGCGGATTTCAACCATCATCAGGTCCACCCCAGGGCCCAGCACCACCACCGGGACCGCAGCCACAACCAGGATACGGACCTGCGACAACACAAACGTATGTCCCACCAACTCCTGGCGGTCAACCACAAGTAATTATAATTTAATAAATAATTTATAATGTAAACGTTCTATCTTACATTTTTTCGTTCGTTTTTTATTACATGAAAATAAAAAATATATTATAGGTTTACACTCCACATCCACCACAGGGAGGTCAGCATTATGGACATCCCCAATATCCTCCACAAAGCTATCCACCTCCGCCAACAGGACAAGGCTATCCACAATACCCACCACGACCACCCGGTGGACACATGCCTCCTCCACCCGGACCACAAGGACCACCACCACCTAATCAGTATGGAGGATATGGCTATCAACCCCCTCCTCAATAGAATAAACTATTGCAAATTAATCTATAGTTAAAAAAAAAAAAAACAAGTGTTTCACTCTCTGAGAAATATTTCTTGTAAAATTTTATTTTTATTGAAACAATTTTACATGGTACTATTGTTGGATGGAAATATTAATCTAATTATTCAATATAATATTAAGAATTTGTTTTTCTTTTTTTTTTTTTAAATATGTTTCATTAGATTAAATGATAATGACATTAAGGAAATCAATAGAATATAGAATTTTTCGTTGATTTCGCGATATATATATATATATATATATATATATATATATATATATATGTGTGTGTGTTTTGTGTTATTGTCTTTTTTCTCAACATTATGTTATGTAAGATTAAGTTCTATTAAGATGTACTTTAGCTTTTGTACTTGTCACCATTTAATTAAACATTTCAACTTATGAGTTAATAATGAGATATTATTTTGTTATTAGATTGAAAACGATAATGTTTCTTTCAAGGATGTAATATTTTGACTAAAGCTTTTGTTATTCTATTATAAAAAGAATACTTTTTAGAGGGAACTGAATATAGAAACATATTATTCCTCTTTTTTCTCTCTCTACTTCAAAATTACAAAGGAGATGATAATGTAATTTATGAGAGCACATAGTTTATCATGAAATAATGTAATATAGTAAAAATAGTGTTTATAAAAATAACAAAATAAAAGAAATATATTTAGTGTCTTAAACTTAATGAAAACAAAAAAAAATACGAAGTTTATAGTTAAAGATTTCATCCATTGATTAACAATTAAAGTTCATCCTTTAAATTTACATCATCAATATTACATTTGCAGGAATGCTGTGGTTGTAAAACTTCTTCCATATTATCTAAAACCTCGATCTTATTAGTAAGACGTTTACTCCATTCCTAAAATAAAATGATATGAAATGATAAAATGAAATGATATTTTATTGCAGATAAGAATAAGGTAGAAAATATAGTAAATAATTTGTATAAATGATTATTAACTCGTACTTGGAGAAGCACGCTGTAGTAACAAAAGACATGCTGCGGTAAAAGATTATCTCTTGTGAATTGTCTAGCAGTTTTTGAAATGTTTAAAGCGACCCTATCATTTTTTTTGGCCCACTTAATTTTGTCAACTAAATTCGATAAATCCCTTTTTACAAGTACATAGTGCGTTTCAGGTATCAGATCATTATAAAAAAATTCATAATACTTAGATTTTTGTTTTAGTACTAAAGAATCTCCTGCTAGTAAATATGGAAATCTGTATGCTGCCACTGTACCATCGATGTTCAACTGATACTTGTGCTATAGTAACATTGAAATTATAGATGATAAACGTATCAATATTTTTTTTTACACATAAAGTTTTTATTTAAAAAAAATAATCACTTTATGTTAGATTCGGATATGTTTACCTTAAAAAATTGAAAAAATGAAATATGACTTTGCGCAGGACCATATTTCTCTATCTCATTCTTAAAAAAAAAGAAATTAGTAAGTGATACGTTGAATAAGTCCGGATGTTTCCTGGATATGTCAATGAGATCAAGACGTTCTCTACGGGCATCACGTCCACGCCAAAATAATTTTTCTATTTTCTTTTCCCATGGGGTATCTGTATTACCTTGTACAGATAACATATCTAGCATTACTCTTTTTAGTAATGCATTCATATTACATAAAAAAAAATTTGATTAAATTATATGTTTGTAACCGTAGTAATTGTATTAGAGTAATAAAATTATTTTGTTTGCTTTTTCCAACGATCAATCAAACAGGTGAGTAGAAAAATAAAGTAAAACAACATTACTTTATTAATTCAATTTTACCTTCCCATAGCTTCCAAAGATGATTCTGTAATGTCATACGTCGGCATGACAATATCTTTTGTATCTGTGGATCCGCACCATGAAAAAATTGGATAATTCACTTCTTCATTTGGAACGAGCGGCCAATCTCCCAAATTAACAAAAAATTCAACATCTGGTAGGATTACTTTGCGTGCAAGCGAAAGCAATATCGCATCCATAAATATTTTAAATCCTACATGTTGTCCATAGCATTGCCTATAAATCTAATATAATTGAATTATAGATAGGACGGAAACAAAAAATATTTTGAAATAAAAGGAAGTGCTTACTTTATTATTTTTTATAACATAATGACAAAGACTAACACTGTTAGGCTTGTCATACTTTTTAATTAAAAGATCACGTATTTTATTAAAATCAACGCTTGCGAAAGGAGTAAGATCAGAAGTAATTTGTGCATAATTACTAGGACATTCATAATTATTTAACCAATCGTTGAAGTTAATATGTGGACAATAGCATTCTTCCTCATACACAGGACCTAAAAAGATCTTTGATAAAAATTTCTATGAAAATTTTTCATTTTATGCAAGCCTACCTATAACTTTTAATGGATGAATTTGTAAATCTTGTCCATTTACTTTTAAATAGAAAGTTACATTCAAACAAGTGTTGTGAAGTTTATAGCGTATAATATAACTACCATCTTTACAATCAAGAACTTGTGTCCATATATGACACGATTGTTTGTTCCAGTTTTGACCTTTTATTACAGCAGTAACAATGCCTGCACCAGGTGAAACAGTTAAGCTGCAGCATATGTCATTAACTATTTTATGAATCAATTTATTATAATTAATTTAACTTGTTAGAAATCGAAAAATTCTGCAAGTTAGATTGTTAAGACTAAAATTTAATGTTTCATATACACATGCTCATAAATTTATAATGATTCAATATAAAGAAAAAACTTTTTTGATTATTTTTTTTTTGTTTATTTTGTAATTAATGTAATTTAGTAAACACATTAACAAGTGATATAAACAAAAATATTTACTAACTTTTGCCCTTGTGCGTCTACGAGCTGTAAAAAAAAATATCTTGCTCGCATCGTAATTTTATCGGGCTTCAAGCCTGGCCCCCAAATTATTGTTTTCGTTGGATTTATTTTAATTTTGGATGATAATACGGTATAATCCATTTTTTCAAAAATAATTAATAAAAATATACATGCTATAAATTTCATTGTTAACGATAATTAATTCTAAAATGTATCACGTATACGTGTATATATATATATATATATATATATATATAATAAGGTTTATAATAATTAATAAATTTAAAAAAAAACTGAATACACACAACTTTCTAGTTAGCTTTACTAATCAATTTTTTGACATTCTTTCGCGCTATAAAATTTCGCTACTTATGGCACGTGACTACTGTACACTAGAACTTTAGTTATCTACAAATGTAGATGGCGTAGTACGTAAAAATAAATGGAGCGAATTTTCACGGATTTCAAATAAGACAGACGATTATTTTTCTACAAGTTCAGTGGAGAAAAATAATTTATTAATTTAAATTAAAAAAATAAGAAAGAAAAAAAATGTTACAGTATTGCTGTGATACAAAAGATGTCAAAATAATTGATTTTGGTGAAGTTGAAATGGGTAGAACGGTTATCAAATCAATTAGGATAATGAATGAAAGTTGTGTTAGTAGAATTTATTCTTTCTAATTACCAACCAAATTACTATTTAATTCGCTATATTCGTAGCTCTCATAAGTCGGAGTAACAATCTAAATTTATATTTATTTCAGAAAGAACAATTTTACGAAGCACAGAGGGATCCTGTAACTAATCCTATAGATCATGTTTTTAATTTGAAGTCGTATACCTGGACTTTGTTACCCGAACAATCTTTCTCCTGTGAAGTACAATATCGACCTGTTGTACCATGTTCCAAAAATGTGGATTATTTTATTATTACTGGCACCGCTTCTACGTATATAAAAATTATTGCTCATGGAACTTGTATTGGTAAATGTTAAGTGACTAGATACAATTTTTTGTTGTTGTTATATATAATAAATAATAATAGTCTTAATCAAGATTTGGATTTATATATTTGTTTATTTTAGGTCCTAAAATTTCATCGTCAGCAAATAAAATTATATTAAGGTGTTCAAAGAAATATACGCAAGTGAAAAAGCAAATAAAACTTTTAAATCATTCAAAAGTAAAAGCGTCATTTGCGTTTGATATTGATATAGAACAAAAACATTTTAAACTAGATATCAGACAAGGTATACTTAATCCTGGCGATTATAAATATATAACAATAACTTTTATACCGACTAAAGAAGGAGTTTATATATATCATCTAACTTGTTTAATATTGTATCAGGTAAATTAGTTTATCATAATGTTATGTAATTATATTTTAATACTAATAATAATATAAATATTTATATATATATATTTATGTACATAGAGTCCTATTATTATAAAATTATATGGATTATGTACATCAATTCATCAGCAGACTCAGATTAACTTTGACTCAGATAAATTTAGTTTGCAAGAACAAAATGGTTTCGAAGAATATATGAGCGATAGTATTACTATAAAGAAAGGAAGTCTAGAACTAGTATCATTATCTAAAAATTATTTCGATTGTAGTCAAGTCGATACAAAAACTAAAATAAATAACGCTCACCAAACTGTTTGTTTTACAAATCATAGTAATACAAATTTATTACTCAGGTGGGAGCAAGGTAATTCTATTTCAATAATAAATAATTTTAATACTAATATAAAATGAACATTTTTTAGATGTTACCGGAGTCTTTAAAATAGAGCCACGCATTGCAAAAATATGTCCAAACCATTCTGCTCTGTTTGAAATCATTTTTCAGCCTAACAAAGAAAATAATTTATATACAAAGCAATTCATTGGATATTTTTCTGATGACGATCCATGGGATGAAGGAAAAAAAGAAAACAACGTTTTTGCGATTCCTTCTTTTACATGTATACGAGTAATAGGTGAAATATATTTATAAAAAATAATTTCTTCTGATTATCTACAAAAAACATATAAAAATAATATATCATATTCATAGGGCATTCCTTCCCTACTAGTTCTGCAGGATGGATTCCTCAGTATGAATTACCATCAACGATTGTGCTACCACCATGCGTTCCATCGCTATCAGTATATACTACATTTGTAATCAAAAAATTTGGCCATTTGCCTTTAATGTTTCGCTTTTTGCCTCCAGCAAATAGTCACTTCGTCGTAAAACCAATGTTAGGAATTATTTATGAGTAAGATTTTAAGATGATAATAACGATTTAATAAGATTATAAGATTAAATAATTTTTTAATATTTCAGCGATTATCAGATAGTGGTAGTTCAAATGTGTCCTGAAATGATTGGAGAACATCTATATATGGAACAATGGGCCGTATGTTTTAATGGAAATGCAAAGAACAAAGATTACATTAGTTTCAAAGGATATACAGAATATGCAAATATTAGTTTTAATAATAATCCAATAACATTTGTAACAGCACATCTAGATACTCAGCAAAAAGAACAAATACTTATAAGAAATCTTACTCGTCACATCATTAAGTAATATGTTACTTGCAACTCAATCGGTGTAAATGACTAATTTGTTTTTATAACAATAAACAATTTACAGGTATCAATTTTTAAATGTACCGTCGCATTTGATTATTCCACATTTGAAGGGTCAGATCTGTGCCAATGATATCCATTCTCACGAATGGATATTTCATCCTAGTGAATGTGGTCAATATAATTATGACATTAAATGTATTCTGACTATCATACAAAATGATTTACCCGTTGGAACAGAAGTTGACATAACGTTAAACGTTATTGGGAAATGTGAAGCTGGTTTACTTGTGGTAATTCGTGTAGCATATATATGTTTAATAATTTAACTTATTAATATGATTCATATTTGCAGGGTATACCTGACGAATTGAATTTTGATGTACAACTGTATGGAAGCACAAAAACTAGAAGTTTTTATCTTTATAACTTCAGTTCTGTCAATATACCTTTCAAGATAATATGTTGCCATCGCTCTTGGCCGATAGGATGTATAGAACGCGATGTGAAAATACATCCCCTCTCTGAAACTGTTCTTCCAGGAAAGTCCCAAAAAATCGTTGTATCTCTTACTCCTTACACATCAGGTTTTTATGAAATAGTAATTAAATATATAGTAAGAATAAATTCTTGGACGGATAACGTAAGTAACATGCAATCACCTCGAAAAATATGCAACGTATCTTGTATGTGCGAATTGCCCACATTAAAGGTAAATATGCATTACTTCGAGATTTTTCATTTTAGAGATATGATTTAAAAATGATTATAATTTTATACGACAGATTGAAAATGTACATTTTTATGGAATTTGTACATCGATATCTAAAATTAATTTATGGAAAATAATAGAAGTAAATAGGTATGTTGCATTAAGTTTATACATCTATATTTAAAGATTACGAAAAGAAGAGACTTTTGGTTATCTTACGTTTCTTTATATAGATTGAATATTATTTTGAAAGATATATTGCCATACGAGAAAGAAACACAATATATATTTTTCCCACCAATGATATTACATGAAAATCCTATATGTATAAAATTATTTATATCTAATCCAACATCAGTGAATGCTACATGGGATATTAAAAGAATGCAATTATGCTTTTGTAAAATGATAAGTAAAACGCGAGGTCTCTCATTTCGATATGTGGAATTTGATTGTATTCACAAGAAAGTATGTTCTATTTATCCACAATCAGGATTAGTGAAGGTAAACAAAACGATCAACTACACTTGTTCCATATAAACTAATATAATTGAACTTTTCTCTTTCTTTCTCTCTCCAAGCCAAAAGGAATAATCGCGATTAACATAGAATTACGTTACTTATTATTGGGAAAAACTCAAGTAAAATGGGATTTAAATATTGGCCATGAACGCCATATTTTTTTGCATATGCAAGTAGAAGCTTTATCTGGATCTGAAAAAGAACTTTATTTACTTTATCCACAAAGTGTAAAATTGGATACTTATTTTGCCGATAAAAAACCACAACATCAGGTTAATTATTAAAAGATTTTTTAAATATTATTTTACTCTTTTATATATATATATTTTTTGTTGAAATTAATATTGACTTTTAGATACATTGGATTTATAATTATACAAATAATTATTTACCATATACTGTGGATATTACTGACCTAAATAAAATAAATCAAATCTATCATTCAGAAATACTGGCATGTTTGAATCCAGATGGTATTGCAGAGCCACAATCTCTTACGCCTCTTATTTTGAAATATCATTTTAAACAATTTACAACGATTGAGGTATCAAAATATGACCTTTTTCAACATCGTTTTTTAAAAGGGGCATATTATTATTTTTAAATAAATATAAATTTCATTCAGGCACATCTTCCTATTACTTTGGGCGATAAAAAAACAGAATTATTTATAAATAGCCAACCTTCTATTGTATATCCTCCTAAAATGATAAAAGAAATTTTACCTAATTTTGACGCTTTTGAAATTAATGAATTACCAATATATTTTTCGACCGATTGTATACAGTTATACGCAAGCATACACAGCCGTGTTATTAAAATATTTATGATGTATAATGCTACAAAACATGATAGATTTGCCTATATCTGGAAAAAGTTTGTAATTACGTTAAATCTTCAAATTTACATTATAATAAATATTCGTTAATATAAGTCGTCTCTTTTTTTTTTACAGTAATAACATATCAGAATTATGGAATATAGAGGTTCATCCAAGAAAAGGTTGTATACAACCCAGAAAACATCAAAGTTTTCGTATAATAATTAATACAAAAAGTTTGACGTGTCAAGTAAACGTTAATGTGACCTGTGAATTTCTTAATATTAGCCAAAGACGAATTATTCAAAGGAATATTTATGAATATAACGAGATATGTAAGCAATTGGAGTCAGAATTTATTTTTACAGAAAAAGGTGAATACTTTCCAGTAAGGATTTGAAATAATAGATGTAATAATTATTTGTAAAATAATTTACAAATATATAATAAATATTTAATAAATGATAATTTCTTTTATTCTAGCGGTTACCATCAAAACCAGAAGGAAAGCCTGACACATTTTGCAAAGTACTGTCCATACATTGTAACATATACGGTCCGGAAGATATTCTTTTAAGAACTAAATTAATAGAAGAATTAAAAATGCCTCCAATAGATGAACTTCAGATACAAAACGATATAAAATCCTCTAACAATTATGGACATACTAAAATGATGATGTTTATTTTGGAAGGAATGATATGGTAATATTTGTGATAACATTATGAATTCTGTCTAATAATCGAAAGGTCTATATATTTTTCTAGGGATATCCTTAATAGTAGAATATTTAAACATACAATTCAAGAATACACACTTAATGAACCACGTTTGTATTATTCACAATTTTTCACAAATCCATTAGATAGTGAAAAATTAATAATGAAATCTTATATAGCACCACCACGAAAGTTGATCGCGACTATATTAGAAGAGGTGAGATAATGTCGTTTGAAGCGTTTGATATATTAATTTTATTTTGCAATATTTTTAGATGCTGTTTCTTATAATACACGAGGAATTTCATTTGGAAACTGGAAATTTATATATACAAAAAGATATCAGGCACTTAAACTATAGAAAAGTAATAACCGTATTACAAGCGAATGATAAAAATGAGGATGACTCTCGTTATATCTCAAAAAATCGCCTCAAACAATTTAGAGTTTCTTTTACGGATTAATTTTTATCGGTTATTTAGGTCACAATATAAACAATGATATTTATTGAAGCAGATACATAGCGCATGTTAGCTTGTTTTTATAGCATTTGGATCTGCAATTCGTTTAAATATAGCTAAAAATTTATCTCCTTTATTTCTTGTTACCTTTTGGCCTTCTTCTGTACTTTCATAAAGTTTCTCAACTATAGGATCTTTAGCCTTTAATATAACAAAATATTTTTAATTATTGATAATATTAAATTATATTGAATTATAATGAAATATGGAAATCTGAAGTGAATATATGGTTACAAAAAAAATATATAAAAAAAATTCATTGACAATAAAGGATACGATTATTCATTAAGTAGCTCTTACCCATTCTTCTTCAGGTATACTTTCAAACAACGGATGTTCCTCGAAATGATGTATCATCCATTCATGTAAATCTTTTACATCGGTTACCGTATATATGATAGCCTTTAAATTCGTATTTATATTGGATTATTATTATTATTGTTATTACAAGAAATATATTGGAATAAAATAACGAGTACTTACGCCCTCAGCAAGGACATACGCATATTCAGCTAGAAGGGTTTTGTTTATTATCCTCCATTTATGTTTTGATCTTTTAAAGTGTGGGTCTGGATATAGAAAAAACATCTTCTTTAGCTATACAAATTGTAAAAGTTGATTTAGCTATAGCTATAAATTGTAAAAGTAAACAAATAACAGACATATCGTTACCTCTTTGATGAAGAATCTTTTGTTATTAAAATCTCATACCTGTCCTTTATAAAAGTAGTTGGGTAAATATTTCATGGCATTGGTCCTTAAGCAAGCTATATTTTCATATTGTCCTGGATTTTGAGATCGCAATGCACTTATGCGATCTGTTACATAATCAGATACTTTCACTCTGATTTCCATACCAAGTATTAAATTATTAGGGAACATTGGTGATAAAGTAACTATTTTACAAATACATTATTTTCTTTTTTTTCTTCCCCCTCATCTTCAATTTTATTAAATCCATATTGAAACATAGGCAAAACCCACCAAGAAGGCCTCCGTAACCGCAACCGATATCAGCAAATTCAACGCGCTTTTGATTAGTATCCCTGTTTTTTTCATCATCATCATCATCATCATCGTCATTGTAGTCGTCGTCATCGTCGTTAGAAAAGTATCGAGGAAAATACGTGCTCCAATCCATTAAATCTGGTCTTATAGGACTGTTTTGATACGTGTCAAAGGGCCGGAGGTGCGGGGTAGAAAAAGAAAAGAAAAAAAGGAATAAATTAAAGCGGACCAAATTAATTTAACACAATCGACATTTTTAATCAAAATAATTCCTTACTATTCTATGCAATGATCAGCGATCGGATTGGAGTGTGCACGTTGTCTATAATATTTCTTTTGTGGTAACGAGATTGACGTTGACATATCGAATAATGTTGTTGATACGATATCAATTGGTAATTTTTTAAAGGATCGGAATGGTATTATTTTACGTACCACGAACACTTCTTTAAATAATACAATGCAATAAGAAAAATTGTACGCCAAGAAGTAGAGTGATCGTTGTTCACGATCGTATAGAGATAGAGATAGAGATAGAGATAGATAGAAATAGAGAGAAAGAGAAAAAGAGAGAGAGAGAGAGAAATAGAGAGAGATATTTGCGCGATATATCACGTTATATGAAAGGAGACACGTGCGGCGAGATATTAAGGAAGGAAAAATCAGCTGACAGAAGGTGCGAAGCGCCTCCTGGTGAATGACGCTTTTGTTCGTTTCGTTGCAACGAACGGAAGTGGAAGAGCGTGCCAGTTTGTCGTGTATTACATTGTAAACGTTGGTTTTGTTTTTTCCTAGTGCGCGCCAAATGTGATCGTTTCGATGAAAGAGAACTGTCCTCGTCTGATGTTCGTTAACGTTCGGCCCTATTAAGAGGAAAGAATTTAAAACCGTGTCTTATTTTCAGGTGAGGTTAGAATTTGTTAATAGCAAGAAAGGAAAAAAAACACACACATACACACACATCCTGCGTAGTAGGGACGTACCCGACTCTTGGATGTATAGAGAGAGGAGTGTGAGAGAGAGAGAGAGAGAGAGAGAGAGACAAGCTTGATCGATAAAGTTATATTGTAAGGATTCTGTCGTTAAACGTAAATTTCAGATTCTTTTGAATATATTTCGATGAACAAACGTTAAAATTTCAACTGATATACGGATACCGAAATACTCGTCAATATCGTCTTTCGTATTCGTTAGAAAGATAATTATTACGAATGGTATGGTGCAACGAAAGATTTGCAATTCCTTTGTTACCGACGTGCGTTTTTGCGAGCGTGCATTTTTACAAGGTTCATTGTCACGCCTGCGCCTTCTATATATAAATGATTTTACAATTCGAAAAATATCATAGCACTCCAAAGGTAACATTATTGTTATGATAACTTGATAAGCATACAAAAGAAAACAAAAATATATATATATACATATACAATATATATATGTATATATGTAGAGAGAGAGAAAGAGAAAGTGAGTGAAAGAGAGAAAGACTTTGTTCTTAAGATACGTCTTTTCTCTACGAATTTCTTTTCTTTTTTTTTTTTATACCTTCAACAAATATTCAAAAATAAAATGTATTTCACTTTTTATTAGTCATATATACGTGCGTGATGGATAATTTTTTGGAAATTTCATCGTTCATTACGTTACATCGATCGCGCGTAACGTGCCAATGAAATGTCACTTTTAAAAACTTATTTTGTATGGACGAAACAATCATTCTTTTCTTCAATGGAATTGTTCTTTTATTATTATTATTATTATTATTATTATTATTATTATTATTATTATTATTATTATTATTATTATTATTATGATTATTACTATCATTATTGTTACTATCATTATCATTTTCTGTCTATAAGAAAACCAAAAAAAGAAGACCATTGTTTCATCGTTCAATCAATTTTATTCCAAAATTATTTTATTGTTCTTTTTCTTTACGGATAAACATTAATGGCAAAATCGCGAATTCACGAAATCGCGAAATCGCGAAACGTAAGCGAATGAACGATCGCCTTTAGAAAAATGTTCCTTTCTCTTATTGGTCCGTTCGAAATCTCTCGTTATTTCTGTTTGTTCTTTAGAAACATTACTCATCGTGTTATAGAACGGTGATGTCGATTAAAAAATTCCATATGCATCGTTACGATTAAGAAAGTTCTTCTCGTTGCTTGCTCGTTTTTAGTTTGAAATATATAATCGAGAAATCAAGAAAAAGAAAACGAAAAAAAAAACAAAAAAAAACAAAAAGAGGTGAGTATTTTATAAGTCTAGACGAACTTCACGTAATTTTCGACGGTATAAGCAAAAATTTTACAAATGTGTATATCTTTGTCGGTTGGCTTAGACTTTGCTGAAATCATCGTTTTCAAATATTCGACAATCGTGCATCAAGAATATAATGCTTGAGATTTTTATTATCCGTGAAAGACAAGATCACGATGTTTAAATTTTTAGATTTTTTATGGTATATTACATAACACGCACGCACACGCACAGGCAATTCATGAACTTTTACAAATTATAGAATTTTACAAATTATAAATATTTTTCAACGTGAGTGTTATATACAATATATACATATATATATGTATTATATATATATATGTATTATATATATATTATATATTATATATATATGTATGTATATAAATTGTCTCTCAATCGACGTCTCGTAATAACGTCCTTGTATGGAAATATCATTCGAAACACGTGTTTCTTATCTTTGGTAGGTTACCATTATTCGGTCAAATTAATACGGGGCTTCTAAGAGATTTCTTCATTAACTTAAATTAATATTGATTTAAGTTTTAGCTCCTCAAATAAATTGTTAAGTTTCAACGATTAATCGAAAGTGAGTTCGATGTTATATTCGTTTGTTTGTGTTTATCGATAATATTGTATCGATGATTATTTATTTTTAAAAGTATGTATACTTCACATTACACACACATGCGCGCGCGTGTACATATATACATACAAAGATATCTTTTTAACGGTTATAACTTAGTATCTTTTTATTATCGGGAAATATCCTCTGAAAAGTGAAAAGAATAGGTTATATTCTGTTAGATTCTTATTTTGAATTTAACGTATTCGTATAAAGGTTGATCGGAGGAATGTTCTTTTTATTTGCATACGTATTTATTACTTATTACACACATCATATATACATACGTTCATATAAAGAGTGTGTGATGTGTGTGAGAGAGAGAGAGAGAGAGAGAGAGAGAGAGAGAGAGAGAGAGAGAGAGGGAGAGGGAGGGAGGGAGAGAGAGGGTCTTAGCAATTCACTTATCTTTCTTGCGTGCGTATCGATTTAGATAACAATCGTAATCGATCGAGATTGCAGAACTATAACCTGGTAATTTATTTAATTTCGACTTTAATAATAATAGTCCATTTTCTATTGCAGTGGTTATACGTAACGCTTCGCAAGGCCACTTCGTGTTCGATTAGTCCCCATAAATATAACCATAATGATAATAATAATAATAATAATGACAATGACAATGGCAATGACAATAATATTATGTCATTTTCGTTTTTCCTTTTTTTCTTTTTTTATTCTCTCTCTCTCTCTCTCTCTCTCTCTCTCTCTCTCTCTCTCTCTCTCTCTCTCTCTCTCTCAAACAACGAACAAATTTTTTAAAATGGCCACTTAAAATCGTTCATTACGATCTTGACCTTTTGATATTTTTTTCTTTTGTCAAAAGTTTGTTTTTAGAAAATGTGAATGAATTCTTGAAAAGATAAGAATGAACGTATGTACATACATCATATACATACATATATATATATATAAATGATAATGGTCAATACGTTTGGAAATACGCTACCAAGTAAAGATAGTGGATATCTTTTTAACTGTTATAACTTAGTATCGTCTTATTATCGGGAAGTATCTTCTGAAACGTGAAAAGAATCGGTTATATTCTGTTAGATTATTATTTTTAATTTAACGTACGTACGCGTATAAAGGTCGATCAGAGGAATGTTCCTTTTATTTACATACGTATTTATTACTTACTCCTCCTCCTCCTCCTCCTTTATTCTCCTCTTCCTCCTCCTCCTTTATTCTCCTTTTCTTCCTCCTCCTCCTTCTCCTCCTTCTCCTCCTTCTCCTCCTTGAATTAAAATCGGAATTGCATTTAAATGAAGTACATTTTTATTCATTTTTCAAATGATTTCAATGTATGCGGACAACACTATAAGATAACAATATATTCTCATCGAGTGTTCGTTGATTCTTCTCCGTGTCGAGTAAACAACATCGTGGCTCGTGACTTTACAAATTTATCGTTCAAACTATAATACCGATCGTCGATGAGAAAGAAAGAGAGAGTGTGTGTGTGTGTGTGTGTGCGTGCGTGCGCGCGAGAGAGGGGAGGGGGAGAAAAAAGAAACAAAAATTAAACAAAATAAAAGAAACCAAAAAATGTTTTTTCCCCCAAGTACATTGAACTTCACATATATATATATATATATATATATATATATATATATATATATATATATAGAGAGAGAGGATCGCGAGTAGAATATCGTCATATTCGTTCGACGTTAGATCGTTTGATTGAGAGGATTAAATTTCATCGGGATCGGTCGTATCGGAATGTGAAGAAATTCTTTTTTCAACGTGGTATAAAATAATTACTCTCAAAAAGGGTGAAAAACGACGACAACAGAGAGAGAGAGAGAGAGAGAGAGAGAGAGAGAGGGAGAGGGAGGGAGAACTGAAACGTCTTACGCGTTAAACGACATTATTTTCTTTATAACGAAAGTGGGAATGTATATATTTATATATATATATTCGTATACGTATTTCTCTCTATATATATATATTTAAAACATTTATACCAGTAACGTTCGAGAGTGTCATACGAAAAAGTGTCATTGTTTCGTGTATATTATTAATTTGTGGGATTTTTTTCTTATCTTCGTTTCTTCTCTTCCGTTTTATTCTCTCGATGCCACAAAAGAATTAATCGGCCACAATGACGCCAAACTTGTTCCCCGAAATATTCGATGATATGCCACCGGATAGTATGAGAGACGAACTGTTTGTATTCTTTCTAGCTTTCACTATGTTCATGTGTTATTTAAGTCTATACATAATATATAATTTTTATAGAACGAACGAACGGAGAGAGAGAAGGAATACAGATGATTATTAGGAATCGTAATTCGAATTATTACGTTGCATTGATTTATATGTGAATGAACGGTTTGAAATAATGAAATTTTGTAGGGAATCTCTTAGTGATATCTCGACATATGATGAAAGTGCGTTTTGGAAAACGAATAACGACCGTTTCGCGTGTTCATTGGGAAAATAACGAATTCTTAAAATACGAGATATCTATAAACGCGGGGAATGATGTTTAAAATAATTCGCTTTACTTGTTTATTTATTTATTTACTTATTTATTTTTGTATTTATTTGTTTTATTATTTTCTTTTCTTTTTGTCTTTTTTATACCGAAGAATCCAATCCGAAGGATTTCGAAATCTCATATGATTGATTATATTCGTAGATGCGCAACGATATTTATCAATATATTTATGACTCGACGTTCTTTTTTTTTATACGCATGGAATTATCTAAAAATATGTCGTGGAACATCATCGAAAATAGAAAGATACGATTTCAAGGAAAAGAAATTATTTTTGCAAGATCATTGAGTTTTATTCTGATTAGGAGGAGGAAGAGGAGGGGGAGAGATCGTACTAATTCCCCTTCTTCTTCGGCTTATTCGGCTTCTTCGTCTTCTTCGTCTTTTTCTTATTGTTGTTATTATTATTTGTACGGCTCTAAAGATTTAAAGAAAAAAATGTCATCGGATTTTAATCAGGATATCGATGAGAGAACAAATTTGTTATCAACGAATCAACAATGGAATACGATATTTTTTTCATCCTTTTCTTCGCCAGGATCTAATAGAAGTTACGGTTCACTGTCGTCCTGTCACAATATTTTCCAATCGATTTGGAGCAGAAATAAACAGGTACGCGTGCCAATACACATACACGTACATAAGTACACATCAGGGTAAGAGACTCACCTACATGTAACACACACACACAAACATGTATACGCGTACACATATATATATATATATATATATATATATATATATATATATATATAATATGTATGTATGTATGTAAGCGTATACTTGTATGATACACTGTCGCTAATAAGAACATTTATTTTCGCGATGACACGTTTCTACATTTGCTCTTGTGTTCTTGAACAATTTATCTCATTCGTTTTAATTCCGTGTTTTTGCGCGTTGCCCCATTCAATTTATTATTATAACATTCAGCTAAGAATACGAAGCGAAATTGCTGTTGCAATCGAAGACATCATTTTCTCTTCTTTTTTTTCTTTATACATAATATTTTCTTATTTTCACTGCATCATTTTTTTTCTACAAATACATTATATATATATATATATATATATATATATATATATATATATATATCACAGCTTGTAATAAATAAACTCACGTCAGCGATATAATAAATTACGAAAGATATATATATATATATATATATATATATATATTTATATTTAAATATATATTAAAAATGTGTAAGAAGCAAGATATTTTCTCGTACATACGTATTCCACAAGTAGCAGTGGAAGAAAAAGAGAAAGAAAAAGAAGGGGGTGGGAGGAAGGAAAAAAGAAAAACCTCGTTCTCTATTTTTATAATACATCACCCATCGACGAACGGCGATGCGATAGTGTGCAACATAATTGCATCCAATTTCTTATAGATCGAGTTGCAGAACCTTGAACTTAACTACGAATGTAATCGAGAAGGTTCCATTATAGTTCATTATCGGTCCGTTGCCTTTTTACAATCACCCCCACCTAATGGAAAAGTTACATCATTTTTGTTCTTTTTCACGAGAATCGATTTTTTTTTTTATTATTATTAAAAATGTGTTTTATTGTCGATGCGTCATCATCTTCGTAAATTCACCGATCCTAGAGGTTATTATATTATATTTTATTTTTTTTTATTTTTTAATCGAAAATGAAATTATTTTTTATTTGAATTCATTATATACGTATATATATATATACGTATACGAGTGGTCTCTTGTATTATTATTATTTAAAACTTGTGTGTATGTGTGTGTATATATATATATATTTTTTCTTTTTTGGAACCTTGTAGAATATCGTGCGTTACAAATAAATCGTTAACTCTCCCGTAACTTTTATTTTCTCAATAGGACAAACCAATTCCTCGTTGATCATTCCGATCACAGAGCTTTAATTGATCAAAGTGACTCTCTACGTATCGTAAGAGAGAATCTTATTGCAAGATATATTTTTTTTTTTTCATTCTTCGGTGGGGGTGGTGGAGTGACGAGATAGAGGGAGGAAGGGAGGGAGGGCAAGAATGATGCGCATCTTTTACATAGGTGTACGTGATAGATGCAAACATATGCATACCTATTTTATGTTATATATATATAACAGTTTTCCGCTTCGATCATTCGAGTAACTTATAGATCGATCGATGCTCGAATCGATTTATTGAAATTTATACATTTTCTTTTCTTTTCTTTCTTTTTCTTCTTCTTCTTCTTTTCAATTTTCAATATCACTTTTGGTTATTTAGTAATCAATTACGTCAATTTACAATAAGAGCTGCAAATAAACGTTGCAAAAAAGCGAAATAGTGTTTGCGATGAATTATAAATTACACGATGAAATCATCTTTACCTAATCCACGTGTGTACACACATGCACGTAAACACACATACATAGAGAGAGACAGGGAGAGAGAGAGAGAGAGAGAGAGAGAGAGAGAGAGAGAGAGAGAGAGAGAGAGAGAGAGAGAGAGAGAGAGAGAGAGAAGGAAACCATCTATGAGTGCAATTAGCAAGTTGCAATGCTTATTATTTATTTGATCGCTGCTTATCGAGCGCGAAGTACCGACATTTTGTATTTAACTAACATTTTCCTTAATGCTTTTCGCGTTAGACGATCTCTTTATATATATATATATATATATATATATATATATATATATATATATATATCTTCACTGATCTGCAGTGCTGACAAATGCATCTTCTAAAAACGATTTATTTTCGTTAGATCTATAATAATCATGACGAGGTGTAATATCGTCGATCGAAATTTTACTTCGTTCAGTTACTCTCATATCGTTTGTCTAGATCCTTATCGTATGTATATTATACACTGGCGTAAAAATATCGTTACGAATATGTGACAATGGCGTTAAAATTTGTTTGTCCAACAAACAACAAGTGTTTCGCAGGCCAGTGTTTTTATTATTCTTCCGTTACGTGTCGAAATAATGACAGTAAAATTATTGAAGTAATGAAGACGCAAATATAAACGCGTTATTGCAGCTCGATTCATATATATATATATATATATATATATATATATATATATATATATATATATATGTTATACAAAATCGTCGTTATAATTGTTTTCTTTTCAAAAATTATACTTTCGAAAGGAACACAATTATAGCGATGATCCTTTTTCTTTTTTTTCTTTTTAATTATAAAAGATTAACGGAAACATTATGAAAATTAATTGGCCGCGAGTTATTTGACTCGAACCCTCATTATTGCCTTTTTGCTTACTCTGTGACACTTTTATTTGTTTCGCCTCGGCAAAAGTTGTGTATGTTTGTATGCATGTATATGTATGTGTGCATATGTATGTATATGTATATGTCGCGTTATAATTAAGATATAAATTGTTGTTAGCTCTTTAACGCGGCTCGTGGTTCTTGGAAGTCAACAGCACGGCACTGTTGGATTGCAATGCGCGCTATTACGCACGGAAAAGACGATTCTACTCCACGCTGTGTACACGACTTTAGAGAGGAGAGATCCCACAGCGATATATAAATGCCGTACGCGATGTGTTACGCGATGTTCTTAAGCTATTTGCCGGCGTTACCGTCCGCACCGCGTTATAAGATATCTACCATGTGATTCGTCATTTCGTTTCGTATCGTTTTGTATCGTTTCATTTCGTTTTCTTTCGTTCGCGAGATTTTATAGTATCATTTTAAAAGTCTCAAAAGAATATATATATATATATCATACTCATGTATATATATATATATATATATATATATATATATATACATAAATAATGATAATAACAATAATAATAATAATAATAAGTGGACAAGAGAATAATAATTATTGATATATAGCTACGCCATCGAGAGAGGGAGAGAGAGAGAGAGAGAGAGAGAGAGAGAGAGAGAGAGAGAGAGAGAGGAATTGAAATAAAGTAAAAAAAAAGAAATAAAAAGTAAATAAATAAGAAACACGAGGATCAACGGAACAATTTGGAAAAGATGCTCAGATTCACCACTTTGTCGAGGGTCCGTTTTTCACGGTATCGATTAAAATTAATTAGCATTTGATATGTTTTTTTGTTTTTCTTTTCTTTTTTTTTGTTTCTGTTCTTTTCTTCTTTTCTTCTTCTTCTTCTTTTCTTCTTCTTCTTCTTCTTTTCTTCTTCTTCTTCTTCTTTTCTTCTTCTTCTTCTTCTTTTCTTCTTCTTCTTCTTCTCTTCTTCTTCTTCTTCTTCTTCTTCTTCTTCTTCTTCTTCTTCTTCTTCTTCTTCTTCTTCTTCTTCTTCTTCCTTATCGTATTCGATTAAAAGTAATTATACGATTGGATATATGTATGTATGTATGTATGTATGTTCATCATGTATATCACAGCACTCATGATCGTCTTATTTGGAATATATAATTTGATATAAATTTTCGTTACTGTTCTTTTTTCTTTTCTTTTTCTTTTTTAATTTTTTTTTGTGTCGTACAAAACTTTTACAAGCTCAATGGGTATCATATGCACATCCAATAGCTATTATTCACACACACACACACACACGCGCGCGCGCGCGCGCGACACATAGTTGCTTGATCGATGCTAACGTTTACGAACTAACGCATAATATTATATATACACGCTTTGAAACTCCGCAATACGACGATGATCTATGAAAGGCAAAACATGAAACAATCAAAAGGAAGTTCATTGTTCCGTCATCGGTGTATTTATCGTCACGTTCACGGTTTCGTTATATTGTCACGCATATGTATCTTCAGAGAAGGTTTTCTATTATTCAAAGCCAAGAGAGAGAAGAAAGAGAGAGAGAGAGAGAGAGAGAAAGAGAGAGAGATCGAAGAAGGAAGTTCGCGATGTCGTCTACGTGTCTACTTCTGTCAATCCTGGAGAAAAAGAGGGGAAGATAAATTGGAAGAGTGAGTGAGAGAGAGAGAGGGAGAGAGAGAGAGGGAGAGAGGGAGGGAGAGAGGGAGAACGAGATGTTCGAAAAAAATCAAGGACGAAAATAATGAGATAAAATTAATACTCGCACTTTTACGATACTGGAAATAATTGCAAGAGAAACTTAAAATCAGATTAAGAAAAGAAAGAGAAAAAGAGATAGAGTGAGAGAGAGAGAGAGAGAGAGAGAGAGAGAGAGAGAGATAAAGATAGAGATAGAGACGAAATAGAGTAATAAAGATAGCATCGGTATCGTCGTACTTGGCGATAAACTATTATAGAAATATAAAACGTACGAGAACATAGAGAAAATGAGTAATATCGAGGAAGAAAGGGATAAGATTTCGGAGAATAATGAAATGGAGGATAACGATGATAATAAGAGGAGTAGGAAGAGGAGGAAGAAAGAGTCGGAGATTATCGAGGGATATCGATTGAAAAACGAATTGTCGATACCTAGAAGGATAGACGAGCGAGGATCGATGTCGAGTGAATCGGAGGAGCCAACGAAGTATACGGATGTATCGTCGGGTACCAGTGTGAATCCAATGAGAAGATCGAGCATAGCGAATGCCGCCATTTGTTCGAGTTTGGCGCCAAGTTTGGCAAGTGCTTTCCCTGGGGTGCCGAGTAATTTTTTGCCAACCACGAAAGAGAATAATTATCCGTTTGAATTGAGAAGAAGCGCGACCGTCTCGAATTTATCGTACAACGACGGGACGAACGATAACGGATTAAAAAGGGATAACGCTAAGAGCGAGGACGACGTTAACACGGGGAGGAATGAAAATGGTGGGAATGGTGGTGGTGGTGGTATTGGCGGTGGTGGTAAACGTAAATTAAAACTACCATTCTTTCATCTTCAAATACCCGAAAGCACCGGTTGGGACATCGATGGCTACCATCATCATCACCACTATCATCATCATGTATTTCCACATATTCACGTACCCGTGATCACGTTCACTGCCCCGGCGACCGATGGAACAGGTCGCAAGTTCAACTTCGGCATACGAAAACACTCCCAGACGGTTAGTCATTTTAGTCGACGACCAATTCGAAGCGCACGCCCGCGTGTTTCCGCTGTGTATATTTCTTTTCTTTTTTCTTTTTTTCTTTTTTTCTTTTTTTACTCGCTCAGCTCCACTTTACTTCACTTTACTTTACTTTACTTTACTTTCTTTTAATTAATTTATTTTATTTTTTATTTTTTTCCTTTTGATTATTTCTCTTGTGGTTCTTTTCTTTTCTTTTCTTTTTTTTTTCTTTCCCTTCCCCGGCTCGTCGCTCCGTTCGTTCCGTGCTAGATCTCTCGATATAATATCTCATCCCTTCCTTGGACTTCCTATTATTTTATTTATTTACTTTTGTTTTTGTTCTTGTTTTTTCCTTTTTTCTTTTCTTTTTTATTTTCTGCAGTAACACCTCCGCCCGATAAAAGAAGGAATTTGCGAAGTAGTTTATTACTTGGATTGACGTTCCCAGTGTTCTTTTTTAATTTTTAATCTTGGACGCTGCCTTTTGTTTTTATTGTCGCTCGATGTTTTGAAACCTTTTTCTTTTTTCTGTTGTCGTTGTTAAAATCTCCTCCGATTAACTTCATATAGCCTTATTTTTCTTTTTCTTTTCCATTCAGTTCGATTTTATTTTATTTTTTATTTTTTTTTCCTTTCCCACGTCCAAGGTAGAAGTACAAACGAGCTATAGGATTAATTTCATTTTTTTTTTTTTTTTTAATGACGACGAATCGATACGGATCGCGCTAATAAACGTATTATATTTTGTGTACTGAAACTTGTAAAATTGTTATAACAGTAATAATTAATAACAATTATTATTTTTTTTATTTTTTATTCTTTTTCTTCTTTTCTTTTTTTTTCTTTTTCTTCTTTTATCTTTCTTTCAACGTATGCGCGCAATATAAGAATTTCGTTGCCTAGATAAAAATTATTATCTGCAAATCCAACGATTCATCTCACCGATGATCCCTTTTCACGATGGAAATTAAATTTTAAACGCGCGACGCAAAGAATCTTTTAGTCGACGACAGTTCGTCGTTCTGCCCGTAGGCTTTCCTCATCTTTAAAAGAACAACTGGATCGCCGAGAGTTTATGGAAATTAAATGTCGGTTGTAACGAGGAGAGATTTTTGCAAAGCGTGCAAAAACTTCTTGACTATTTTGGAAACGAATGAACGAACTAACAAACAAACAAACGAACGAACGAACGAACGAACAAACAAATTGTAAAAAAAAAACAATTATAACATAAAAATAAGACAAATCTTTGTTCGCGATGCTGTCAAAAGCATTCTTACTTTTATATGCGGTGAGTGTTGTTCATAATGACACTGAACTTTTTATCTTATCATTTCGTAAATTTTAATTATACAACTTTGTTCGTTTTGCGTCGATTCGGTCGTAGGTATCATAAAGTTTTTTTTTTATTTGTTTTTTTATATATATATATACATACTTTTTTTTTCTTAAACCAAGTTGCATTCGAAGGACTGCGTTTTTGTTATCTCTCTATTTTTTGTTTTGTTTCTTTCTTCTTGTTTTTTCTTTTTTCTTTTTCATTCTCCGTAATCTTCGTATCTAACGCTATGAATGAAAGAAAGGATTGGTTTGTATTACATTTTGTGGAAATAAATGTCGTTAATAATAATTACCTGGTATATATATATATATATATATATATATATATATATATATATATACATATAAGATTAGTTAGGATTAGAAAAATCCATTTAACGAATATGCTCCTATGCATTCTAACGATGCGCCGCGTTGTGCATGCGATCGAATATATTAATTTCTTCCTTTACGAAATAAGCGGTAGAATAGAAATATAAGTGAATCCTTTTTTCTTTTCTTTTTTTGAAACATACATAAATTCATATTTCATGCGATTTACGAAGGCATTGAAATGTGTATGACCAAAGAAAAAAAAAGAAAAAAACCATCGGAAATATTACTACACTATATTATACGATCGTAACTCGTCTCAATCCCCGGAACAGACGTGTACGATCGATGATTTATTTTTTTATCATAAAATATGATCGAAACCGTTGTGCTTTGAATTAATACCTGCTTGCAATTACGCTTGGTAAGGACGAAATAATTTTTGTTGTTGTTGTTGTTGTTGTTGAAGAGTGTTCGATTATGCCTTAAGATGTTAAGGATTAATTCAATATGAAAGATTTCAAATTGCAGCGCTTTAGATATAAACAAATATTGGAATTGAAATTGCCTGGAGTGCGTTAAAGCGAGATTAAAGTGTGTTTATTTTATTTTCTTTTTTTTTGTTTTTCTTTATTATTTCTTTTCTTTTTTTTATTGAACGAAGGAAATCAAATAATAGCATGTTAACATTTTCTTATCAAACTTTTCACAGACTTTGCATCGGACTGACTCGATGGTATCGCTTTGTTATCGGTCGCTTGCCAGCTACATCACGGATGACAATCTCGCTGGTTTGCAAAACTTCCTTGAAAATAAAAGAGCACAGGTCGATGACCGAGATGAGGTAAGGACGAGGAGACACGCCGGTCGATCTAATCCTATTTTAAAATCAGCAAGTTTTCCGGTTTTTTTTTTTTATGAACGAACGGGTTACATTTGTCTTCTACCTTTCTTTTCCTTTTTCTTTTTAACGATTTTTTTCTCTCTTTCCTTTTCTTTTTTTTCCTTTCTTTTTTTTCCCCCCTTTTTTTTCCTTTCTTCACGCAGAACGGTAGCACAGCCCTCATCCTTGCAGCAGCCAAAGGCAAGATACAATTTCTTCGGGAGCTCATTAATTATGGTGCCGACGTCAACGCTGAGGACGTGGTAAGAGTCCAATTTTACATTTTGTTTTTTATTTATTTATTTATATTTCTTTTTTTTTTTTTTTTACTTGAGAACAATTTCGGGTATAACACACGTTTCAACATTTTTTTAGGACAATTGGACGGCATTACTTTGCGCGGCCAAGGAAGGTCATACGGAGATCTGTTTCGAATTATTGGATCATGGCGCCGATTTGGAACATCGCGACATGGTACGAATAATGAATCTATTTAAAGAGCGCAAGAGCAATCGATTCTCAACGCCAAGTTATGCATTATTGTTGATTTTGATTTTATTATTATTATTATTATTTTTTTTTAGGGAGGATGGACACCCCTTATGTGGGCAACTTACAAGGGTAGATCGACGACGGTGAAGATGTTAATAACACGCGGTGCCGATGTCAACGCACACGGGAACTTTCATATTTCGTCGTTGCTTTGGGCTGCCGGTAGAGGATATTCTGAAATAGTTAAAGATCTAATTGCTCACGGTGCTAAGGTCAATGTTGGCGATAAGGTAAATTATTATCAAACGTTCGTGAAAGGATTTACAATTTGTTTTTATCTGTATACAACTTTTTGATTTTTCTTTTTCTTTTTTTTTTTTCTTTTTTCTTTTTATTTAGTATGGTACTACGGCTTTAGTTTGGGGTTCTAGGAAGGGAAACGTGGAGATAGTTGATACATTGTTGAAGGCCGGCGCCAACGTAGATACTGCTGGCATGGTAAGGCACAACTTTTATTCGTTGATATATATATATGGAACAAAAAAAAAAATTAAAAAAATAAAAAAAAGGTAAGAAAAATATAAGCTTTTCTTTAAGACAAATGAACGGTACGAAAATCTGCTACGTTATAGTATTCGTGGACGGCTCTTCTTGTGGCGACACTCGGTAATCATATAGACGTAGTGCTGTTGCTCTTGGAACACAAGCCGAATGTAAATGCCCTCGACAAGGATGGATGCACGGCCTTGGCTATAGCTTGTCGAGAAGGTCATCACGAGATAGCCAATGCACTTTTAAATGCCGGTGCTTATGTCAATATTCAGGATAGATCCGGCGATACTAACTTGATACATGCTGTGAAGGGCGGGCACAGAGGAGTCGTCGAATCGCTTCTCAAAAAATATGCGGACGTTGATATAGCTGGCAAGGTATAAACGATAAAATTGTTTCCCCCATTAATTTTATTTTTTAGATCATCGATAAACATTATTTAACGCGAGAAAAATTATTCCCCCTCCCCCCTCCCCCATGTTGTATTTTTAGGATAGAAAAACTGCAACGTACATAGCCGTGGAAAAGGGTAACACGGCAATATTAAAGCTATTGCTAAGCGCTAATCCGGATTTAGAAATAGCTACGAAGGACGGCGATACGCCATTGCTGCGGGCAGTAAGATCGCGAAACGCCGAAATCGTGCAATTATTGTTAGACAAAAAAGCTAAGGTCTCTGCGACCGATAGAAAAGGCGATACCGTATTGCACATTGCCATGCGCGCGAGATCTAAGGGGATAGTTGAAATATTACTAAGGAATCCAAAGAATAGTCAGTTACTTTATCGCCCAAATCGTCAAGGAGAGACGCCATATAATATAGACATCAATCATCCTAAGACTATTTTAGGACAAATATTTGGTGCTCGTATGTGAATGAATTTTATATGCGTTTTTTATTTTTTTTATATATGTATATATATATATGTGTGTGTGTGTATAACGCCAGACATTGGCACGTGTATAACGAGATATGATTAATTTTTATTACGCAGGTCGTCTTAATACCAACGAGGATAATGAGAATATGCTCGGTTATGATTTATACAGTAGCGCGTTAGCGGATATACTCAGCGAACCATCACTGTCAACGCCAATAACAGTCGGTTTGTATGCCAAATGGGGTTCTGGTAAATCATTTTTATTGAATAAATTGAGAGGTAAGTATTCTTCGCTTGGAATTTTTATTTATTTTTTTTAAGCCTTCATGCCAGTCCAACAACCTAGATCGATATATATCTATAATCTTTTACTTTCAGAGGAAATGAAAAATTTTGCACGTCAATGGATAGATCCAGTATTCCAATTTTCTACTTTATTGTTCGTAGTAGTTACCCACGTGTCCTTGTTAGTCGGCGTTACGACGGGTCTTCTTGTACAATCGTGGATAATAGGCCTCGCGTGCGGAATTAGTCTTATTTTTATTATTTACACGTTCTTGGTGCTCGTTTGGTACGCCAATAAGAGGTAAAGATATATTAATCGCACGGAGACTGAAATATTAATTGATTTCCATATAGTCGTCCTCTTCCTCCTTCCCCTCCTTCTCCTCGTCGTTCAAGTAACATACTATCGACGGATTCGTTTTACAATAGATACGACTGGTATTGGCCATCCAATTTTACGGTAGCGTTTACAACAAAATTGAATTCCTTGAAGTTACTGTTGCAAGTAATATTTTGCCATCCACCCGGTGGTAGTGTTCACGATGGTATTACCGTACAACCGATCAAATTTTATTTCACGGATCAAACGAGAGTCGGTACCACGGCCGCCGGAGAAAATGCAGTTGTACAAATGGTTGGATCACTTTATGATTCGATCGAGAATGATTTTGGTTCATTATCAACAAGATTATACAGAGCATTTAGACCAAAATTTGATAAGTCCACTACTACCTGGAAGTGGAGGCATCTTTGTTGTTTACCATACGTTGTTATATTTGAATTCTGCTTCTGCAGTTTACTTATTGGTATATCGGTACTTACAGTCTACCTCATAGATATGTCTAATAACGAGTAAGTATATTATATTTTAACGTTTTATCGTATATTTAACGAATAATATATTAAAGGGAATATATATATTTTTTTTGTTGTATTGTATTATTATTATTATTTCAGACCAACCATCGAGAAGGTCACGGCGCATATCATTATGATAACTGTTGCCTTAGTATTAATTATCAGTATTATAGCAAATTTATACACATGGAGTCGGACGTTAAAAGCGCTTGTGTTCTCGCAGAGAAGACATCTGCAACATAGTATATCAAAATTAGAAACATTAAAAAGCGAAGGTTTTATACAAACATTAAGGAGTGAAGTTAATCTAATGACTGAAATGGTATATGCACATGTAAACGTATATATTGTTATGTAGTGAAAATTTAGCTTGTTTTTGAAAATAATCCATATTTGTTCTCCCTTTTTTTTTTTTAAATTCGGAACAGGTGAAATGCTTAGATAGCTTCATGTCTCAACAAAGTAGACTAGTTTTAATAGTAGACGGTCTAGACAGTTGTGAACAAGATAAAGTTCTACTCGTTCTAGATGCCATACAGGCTTTATTTAGTGATAATGGGTACCCATTTGTGGTGATATTAGCCATCGATCCACACATTATAGCTAAGGTGAGACTTTTCTTTTCTTTTTTTATATTTCGCAAAGCTTCTAATTATTGTGAGAATGTACGAATATTAACCCGTGATATATATGTATATTTTTTTATTTTATTTTATTTTATTTTAAAGGCAGTAGAAGTAAACAGTAGAAGATTATTTACCGAGTCGAATATCGGAGGGCACGATTATTTACGAAATATGGTTCATCTACCGTTTTATTTACAAAATAGTGGTTTGCGCAAAGTGAAAGTTGCACAACAAACCGCGCTCCATAGTAAGAAAACCACTTGGTCGGAGGCCGAGGAGAGTATTAACTATGCCGCTACAAGTACAATGCATCACTCCGTTTCCAATAGAAGACTTAGTACGGAATCAGCTATAATGAATAGTAATGAAAAATTAAAGCCGCAGAGTTGGAAGGGTAACAGAAAATTGCGAATGAGTGAATCGATTGCCAGCAGTATCGGTAGTAATCTAAATCGATTAGGTGGCGCACAAGATCTTAACAAAATGCTTCTGACTGATGATTACTTCAGCGATGTAAATCCACGTAGCATGAGAAGATTAATGAACGTTGTTTATGTCACCGGAAGGTTATTGAAAGCATTCCAGATTGATTTTAATTGGTACCATTTAGCCAGTTGGATCAACATAACAGAACAATGGCCTTTTAGAACATCTTGGTTGATATTACATTACGATATGTATGAGGATAGTTTGGATGATTCCATGTCGTTGAAAAGTCTTTACGATAAGTATGTTAAAATGATTAAATCGATTGCTTGATATTACAATACTAATTACTCCGTTCGATATGTTTATTTTATTTCCTAGAGTACGCCCACAAATACCGGTGTTAAAAGATGTTCAGCCTCTGCTTGAAATGGATAGAGATGAACGTAAATTGGACGTTTTCCTTACCTTCCATCGTTCTAGCTTACATGTCAGCGACATGAAAATATTTTTACCGTTTACGATTAATCTTGATCCTTATATTAAAAAGAAAATAAAGGAGGAACAGCAAGGATTAGACGAAGAGATCAATTTAACTCATTATAAACAAGTCACACCGTGGAATCCTCAAAGCAATATTTACAATCCGCCTAATTTAAGCAAATCTACTGTTACAAATCGTGGTGTGAAACTTAACAGAACACCCAACTTGCCGGGACAACACTACATTCCACCGGGACCATCGTGGACCTACCAGCCAAATTTTGATTGGCCTGCTACGCCTTGGGTACCTGTACCACCACCACCACCTGCAGAACCCGCACCTAAACCACTCTCTGCAACCACTGCATTACCAGTAATGTCCTTTATAAATAATGAGATTCCATTATCTCTCATTATAAATTTCGAATTTGTAATATTACTTTTTCTTTTTTATTTACACACAGTCAGAAGTTCTTGAAACAAAATTATCTTATATGGGTGTGAATGAGATTTGTGATCTTCTCGATAAAATCGAAGGTTTCAATACAAATCAAGCGCCTCAATATAAAAACGTAATCAGAGACAATAATATCAATGGGAAAGTTTTGCTTCATTGCGACTTGCAAGAGTTAAAAAAAGTAAGTATCGCGTGGGATGACAATTTAAATGACAATTTTATTAATGTATCTCTTGAATTATCGAAACGTGAAATATGAGAATGCTTTTTATTTATTTTTTTTTTTATTTTTAAGGTTCTTAAAATGGCGTTCGGCGATTGGGAATTATTTCGTATGATAGTGGTATCTTTAAGAGAATTAGAAGTATCGTCGTTCGGTACACAGGATGAGACTTCTCGGAGTGTAAGATTTACGGTAGGACTTGAGCCTATCGCGCGAAAAGGTAATTGCGATAATTCGTCCTATAAAAACATTTTGTCAGATCCAGCGCGATTCTACGTATATATCAAATTTTTTACATTTTAGAACACACTTTGCAAACTAATTCCGTTCGCGTGCCTGTCCATAATGAAAAAGAAAAGGGAATATCCAGAACTGATGCACCACCGCGACGGGATCAGGCCAAACAATCTATTATGGAAAAACAGGTAAATAAATTATATATCCCCCGTAAAATAAATTTTTTAATAAATAAACTCATACATATACAATACAATATATATAATGTGTATATATATATTGTCTTTTACATTCGTATCTTGGCTTTTATAGTATCAGGTGAGATTATTTCTACTATTTATATTTTTATTCGTAGAATATTTCAATTTGTAATTCAGTTATTTTTTTTTGTTATAATTAAAAAAAAAATAAAGAGAGAAAATACATGATATTGATCTGTCGTAGGTAACTTTGGAAGAACAAATGATCTGCGGTGCTTTACAAACCTTAAATGAAGAAGCTTGCGAAGATGTATTGGATCTTCCAAATCCACCAACGGCACCAACAGACTCACTTTCAGGTGAGCCCTCTTCTCTACCACTTTCACTGCCCCTGGTTGTTATTCAAGAGCCACAGCAACCTTGCTGATACTGCGATACTGTCAATAATAGTAATGGAA
>OU426853.1:4347351-4372460 GCA_911387685.1 Dolichovespula media
ATTAAGTACGAATCATTTGAATGAATTAATTTTGAAAGCGAAAGGAAACAACTATACGTCATAGATATATCATTCATTATTTCGATCTGTATATCTAATAACGCAGGAAAAAGTGAGAACTTCCATAAATATTTATTAATGGAACACATATTGTTATAGTAGGCATTGGTTAAATTGAAAAAAATTTTTTGGCCATATCCGTCCATAGAAAAGTTTTCTGATACAAACATGATTTATATGCTAAAAAAAATTAAAAAATTAAAAAAAAATAAAATAAAATATAATGTAAGCTACAATGTCCGAAATTGACATTAATAACGAATAGTACGAATAACAAATTATCCAAGTGAATTCTTATGGAGATAAAGGATTTTTTTCTCATTTTGAAAGAAAAGTCATTTTTTAATTTTGCCAATGGATCATAGTGACAAGTATACGTATTTATAAGCTTGCTATGTTGAATGTTATTCAAAATTAAAATATGTAATACATTTTTTTTAACGATTTACTTCACTTATTAAATCTCCAAATTAACAGCTTTATGAATATGCATATATTTGTATTACTAAAATCGCTTTCTTTTTATATATATATATATATATATATATATATATATATATATATATATATAAATGCAGTATACATTATATTACCAATACAATGTATTACTTTACATTCTTATTAGTTTGTCTCAGTAATTTCTTTTAAAACGTAGTAATATATATTCTTCAATAGTTTATTTTTTTTCTCTCTTTTTTTTTTTATTTTTTTATTTTCTTTACACAACAATTTTTATCTAATATACGAAGAATATAATACAGCCTTTCCAGTTTTATGGTGTACAATTAAAAATATTAAGCAATACTGTTAAGCTGCACTTATGTAATAAGCAGATTGTGCAATATTATCTCAAATGCTTATATATATATATATATATATATATATATATATATATAAATTGTTAATATAATTTAATTAAAATACATTAATTCTCATAAATTTTAAATATCATTAAAATGATTTGCTTATATTATATCTTTTTACGAGTGTTTTATAAAAAATTGTATATAAAAATTTTCTTAAAAGGTAAGTATCAGTCTCTTATTTGTTATAAAAAATATTTTGCTGGAAGATTTAACCAGGAATTAAAATTTATTCAATCTCATATTTTATATAATATTGAAATAAATATCATGATATTAGTCTGTCATCTGACATGTTATAAAAGTAAAGTATTATTAATTATAAATGAAAATAATCAAATGTATAATATTGCACAATCTATACGAGTCTTGAATAAAAATCTTGTTTGATTAGAATCATTATCGTTCTCACGTTCGTAGTTGTAAAAATATTGTCTGTAAGAACTTCCCTTCTTTATATAATTTTATATATAATTTGCAATAACATGATGGCAATATCTTAATATTAATAATAAAACTATATACATATATATATATATATATATATATATATATATATATAAATATATGTATATATATATGAAACAGTTGTCATATATAATATATGTTGTTCTAGTAAGTAACAGTATACATGGCTCTTAATTCTTCTTGCTTCTGGAAATATGTCTTTTAAGATACATATTACTTGTATCAATCTGACATATATATAATAACTCCAGAATAAATTTATTTTTTAAATGTAAAGGCACATTGATATAATATATAAATGCTTGAACCTTTTTTGTTCTTTATAGTCTTTATGTCGAACACAAGCACCATGTTTTGTCTGGTATAAATGCATATTCAATGCACATTTACTGAACTGTAAGGACACTTATTTATAATATATTATTAAAAGATCTCTGTGAGTTAGTATCATAATACTATGAAACATAAAGCATATTTAAATGCAATGTAAATATACGGAAAATGTCAGTTATGCATTTGTTTGTTTGTTCGTTCGTTCGTTTTTTTTTTTTTCCTTTAAATAATATATAAATGCAAACTTCATTTTAAAGTCATACTGATCTATGAATACTTATTTATTATAAAAAAAATACCTTTTTCTTCTGTCAAATACTTTATCACACATATTACTTTGCTTATTTGGAAATTATAAATTTATGTGATCTATTTATATATATAAAAAAATAAAACAAAAAAGAAAAGAAAAAAAAAAGAAGAAAAACTAAACAAGATGAAAAACAAATAAATAGACTGAAAAAGAAATCATATTAATTTGCTGCCATTATTTCATCAAGTATATAATAGGAATGTGTTGCGAGTAAAAATAAAAGGAAATAACAAAAATATATAATTGTTAATTTATAGCTGTGTAGTTATTACCGTTTTTCTAGTTATGACTGTTTGTTTACCTGGAGGAGATTGTTCTGTCGTTGCGGCTTGAGATGGATCTGCTACTAACCATGGACTGATATCAGATACAGCTGGGCTATCATCCTTTACAATAGACAGAATAAAAAAATCATATGATATCACTTACATTACGGATGATATCAAAGCATTTTTTTTTTTTTTGAATCACAGAAATTTATGCATACACATAATTGATATATAAAATGAAGCCAAACGCATAGCTAGCATTATAGGTCTTAAATATAATTTGCAAGCACCGGAGGGATGATACTAACCTTGTGTGTAATAGTTGTTCTTATAGTTTGAATCTCTTCAGTTTTAACGACTCTTGCTTGAGCCGTTTTATCAGTAGTATCTGGCTCATTTTTCTTTTCCACTGTTGGTTGTAATTCTTTAAATGGGTTTAATAAACCCAAAAATGGATTAGAATCTATGAAAGGATTTGTATTCTTTTTCTTTTCGTCTTCTGCATTGACTGTGTCGGTAGTATCAGAATCTTCATTAGTTGCTTCGCTCTTACTATCGGTAGTAAATGGATTGAACGGATTTTGAGATTGATTTGATTTTGGGTTCAATGGTGTAGTTGTTTGTTCTATTTGGCCCCAATTATCCAAGGAGAAATGTGTTACGGTTACAGTGGAATCTGACGATGGGCTTACTTCAGCTCCACTAACGGAAAGTGTTAATTTATCTCCGCCCTATAGTCAAGGAAACGCAAAAGAGAAGCAAACAACTTTATAGCTGAAAGCTGATTATGCGAAACAATACATAGGACATGATTTCAAAGGACTAGACTTTATCATTTTCTTGTGTACCTTCTCCTACACACACATATATATATATATGTACTTTACAAATGTATACATTTGCAAAATTAATTTTTGATATAAATAGACAAATTCACAATACGGTTAAATACATAATAAGCAAGATAAATCCTATAGCAAAATAAGAATAGCAAGATTTTCTAATTGTGACAATTCAATTGAACTTACCACTGAAACAATAGTTGCTGCATCAGTATGCTGACTGTTTTTTACTGTAACTGCAGATTGATCCATAGATGTAATAGAAATTAAATTAGAATTTTTACCCTGTTCAAGGGATTTTGCTTTCAATATATTACATTTAAGTGATTCTGGTGGTATTGGGGTACGAGGTGGTAAAGATGAAGTACCACCGACTTGATTATTAGGTACTAATTGCACTTGATTAGCTACATTATCGACGGGTAATGTAGATTTTACAGGCTCAGATTCTTTTTCCGTATTAACAACTGCTGTTTGATTTCTTGGTTCGAGAGGTTGTTGATCCTTAGCAAGAGATTTTAACAAAGAATCTACCAGAGGCGATGATGCCCCTTGCACGCTCGAATCTGACGATTTCGTACTACTGTGACTCGGCTGGCGTTGCAGAGGTTCTTCTTCGGCTAAAAAACAAATTATAATTTATAATTTCTACTTACTCCGAAGTAGTCTAAAAACAATTTCAAAGAAAACGTATTTATTACTGACTAGTGAGCGGTTGCTGTAACTGATCTACTTGTTGGCGTTGACGTTCTCGTAAAACGTGACTTTGTCGACGGGCGTATCTTTGACTCGGTCGGCGTTCAAACTGAACAGTACGGCGAGCTCGATTTAATTGAGTAGTTTGGAATTCTGTTTTTCCGCTATAACGAAAACGTGATCCCATGCGGAAAAAGTTTTGGCGACCGCTCGTACCTTTGACAGGTGCACGTAAACGAAAGAAGGCATGATGTTCCACCGCACATTTCCACAAATGCTTGCATGCCTTCTCATTGACTAGCCTAAAAACGAATGTATGTTCCTGTTCTCCTCTACCTTCGTCGTCCTCCTCTACCACTACCAACGTTAACTTTTTCTTTTTGAAATCCAAACGACCAATTTTTGGCCAGAAAAATAAGCCAATTTTCTGCATCCCTTCGAAAACAAGTATCCCGGTCGGCGTTAAACCCAATGAATATTCGCATGCATCTTTGCCAAGAACCGTATGCATATCGACTCCGTACATATCCAACCACTTTGCCTTACTGAGATATGCTGATTCGGCTTGCGCTGGACTGAGACCCGAACATTTAGCATATTCCTCGAGTATCTCCAATTCCATTTGTTCTGTTTGACCCGGGACAAATCTGAATTCAGATACTGTCGCAGCACTATGCATTGTTGGATCATAGTCGCCTAATTCAGCTAAAATGATTATCATTGTCATTATATGCAATGACGTTCCTTGTTATTGAACGTAATCAATCTTCTTAGAAACACTCACATTGAAGAGCCAAGGCAGCTAACTGAACAGCCACTTGATGCGGACAATGAAGTTTACCTTCTAATACATCCTGTTTCAATTGTAAAAAAAATTGATACCGAGTTAATTCTTCTCGCAATGTGTTGGGTTCTGAAGAATAAAACTTTACTTTGAGTCTGAGCGTATATGGTGGTCCAACTATATGAAATTAAACAGAAAAAGAAAACAAAAATAAATTAACTATAATACAATCTCATGTTATATAACAACAATACATTTCTTATTTATTCAGGCATTAAAATTTTTAAACATTCTAATTTAACTATAGACCATTAAAATAACAATGCTCACTTTTTACTTGTTTCTTTATCGGTTTTGTTGGATCCAACCAATGTTGGACGTTATTACTATCCGTATATTGTAATCCGAAGTAATCTTTCTCTATCAAATCTAAACTATAAAATACCTGTTCGTATAAATCACTGGCCAGAGCTTTTTTCTATAAGAAATGAATAAGTAAACAAATAAATAAATAAATAAATAAATATATATATATATATGCGCAAACGCAATCGATTATTTAAATATAATAAAATGTATATAAATACACGTGTACATATAAATGAAAACATACCGATAATTCAATAGGCAAGTCAGTTCCATCTAATAAAACAACTCTACACACAACATTTTTATTGCTAAGTAACCTCTGATTTTTAATCTGGGACGAGGTGTTTTGCCCAGTTACACTACGTGCTCGCCGTCGCGATAGAAATCTCAACATTTTTCTATCTCGTTTGTAATATATATTACACTATCAAAAGAATAATGTAAATATTTTGTATGGGTAGTCTTACAAAATGCATTATAAACTGTAATATGTGTTGCGATACGGGAATTCCGCCCAAGCTACGCTTGGGAGGGGGGGTTAATTTTGAGGCACTGAAAACTTAAATGGCTGCTTCGTAGATAAGTCAGTTTGACTTATAACGGAACTGCTGGTATATTCTTAATAAAAGTATATAAGCAAATAAAATACCACGGAGTAATAAATACAGTTGGTGGTAACGCAGATCATTCGGAATATTTAAAAGACTTAGGATCACGGTTTTTTCATGAAACGTAAACAAAAAAATATTTCAAGAAAATATATTTTAATAATTATTACAATATGATACGTATAGAAAAAAAAAAAATATATATATATATATATATATAAATATAAAGAGGCTGAAACAAGTTTTGAAAAATTACAGTAGAGTGATATAACCGATCGAGTTCGCGTTCGTCGTTCGAATACAAAAAACTACTACCACCATGTAGATAGGTGACGTTGTACCAATCCCGCGAACAACAAAAGTGTCATGGCGAATGTGATTCGATTGGTCGATTATTTGCCGCCAATGGACCACATGTTACGAAAGATACGAATACGTAATAACGGTTCGATTTTTAATTCAACGATGATAGGACGTTTGAAAATGATTAATACTGATCATACCAACGCGCAAATCTTAAAACTCAATATACTTTTGGAAGACGTGTTAACATTAAATAATTTGAGAAATGAGTAGTACGCGAATAAAAAATATTAAGAGTGGGAGGGAGAAAGGAAGATGGGTTAATGATGTTTGACGCCTCGAAGTTTCATAATCGACCGACCGATTTATTAGAGCCATCGAGCTTGTTATTGTTTACTGTTTATTAAAACATACGTATTTCGAGTGTACCACAAATAATACACGATACATATAAATGAATTTATCATTGAACTCGAATTTTAAGGTTACGGGTCAACGACCAATGTATATACCTATGTACGTACATACATCATACATATATACATATGTTTGTACATAAAGTATACAAGGGTATATATAAGTTGAACGTGCATATTGTTTGTCGTTCATCGAGTCATTGTATCCGGCATAGGCTAATCGTTATTACATATGCACGCTACATTAAGGCAGGTCGCTGATGCATATCGAGGAAGGGCTCGACAGAAAAAACGAGAGAGAGAGAGAGAGAGAGAGAGAGAGAGAAGGAAATAGATGGATAGGTAGAGATAGATGGATAGATAGAGAGAGAGAGAGATGTTTAATGAAATACGTCTTTTCATTATCTCTCTCTCTCTCTCTCTCTCTCTTTCTTTTTCTCTTTTCATATAAAGCAGTAATAAAAACGAATTCTTTTTGTTAAAAATTGAAATCTACGGTTATCGCCCTGAGGCATAGGCATATCTGAGAATCAGCATTTTCTAATCTCTCGTTTTTTCCTCTCTCTTTCTCTCTCTCTCTCTCTCTCTCATTCTTTTCTTCTTACTTTTTCATCGCGTTCACTGCTCGTTCACGATTCACGTGCGTCTTTGCTAACTTCCGTTCGTACATTTGAATGCAGTCTAAATCGATTACCGTGGCTCATTGTCGTTGGAATCCATTGTCGTACGAAACGAATCAACAGCATAGGACAATGACGTATACCTTCGCACGGGGACTAATTAGTTCTTCTTGTCAGACGAGAGTGATCCTTTAGGTAAACTATATATATATATTTATATATGTATTATATGTAATGTACGTACATTCGTAGAAAAATATTTCCTAAAAAATTTCAATATTATATTTCATACGTACATACTTTTTATTTATTTATTGTTTTTTTTTAAGGATTTCGCATGCGCGTATAATTTTTTTGTTCGTTACAAAAAAGGGTTACGTTCAAAATTCAATAACGTTGCAATACGAATCGTCGAATGCATAAACCAGAAAGAAATTCCAATTACGTGAAAGAAGGAAAGAAAAGAGAGAGAGAGAGAGAGAGAGAGAGAGAGAGAGAGAGAGAGAGAGATAAGACGCAAGATCGTTGATAATTAGCTAGTAGGATGATAATCCCCCGGATGGGATTCTAATCTCTCGATTCTAATCTGGTTAATCGCTTCTCTTCGATCTCGTTTCTCCCGATAAGAATTTCTAATTCGGAAAATAATACGATTACCTCGTAGAAATCCATACACGCGCGTTTATACGTTATATATGAATCATTCGCGTGATTCTAACCAATCGAAGAATGATCATTATCGTTGATTGTCCATTTTTTTCTCCCTATCTCTCTCTTTTTTTTCTGCAAACGTTCTCCTATTCGTTGGTCTCACACGAGTCATGAGATACGTTGCTGCTCTACTCGACTCGACTCGACTCGACTGACTGGCAAATCGAACTGCGATTAAAAGCGGATAAAGTTCTTTGTACACAGGCAGATATGTAACACACGTGGATATATCTCTTCGCATTATATATGTAAACGCACGTATGTATGTATGTATGACGTATGTACGCACGTACATAGAGCAGAGAGAACCGTTGTTTCCTTCGATATAAACGATTCGGATATCCCTTTTCTCTCGCTCCACCCAAAACCAACGATATAACGACAATACGATCGATTCGTATTTTCGTTCTCGTTTCAACTTACTCGTGCCTTGTCATGCATATTTTCGAATATCGTGAAGAGAATGGGACGAGGGACGGGGAACGGAGCATGGGAAACAGGGGACGGGGGGAGGCTATTCGAACGATTATTTACACTCATTAATAAAGACAACGTGCCTTCTTCCTTCATAAAGCTCACGTATCACGCGTAATAATGATAAAGATCTACGATATAACACAAATTGATGTATTATTTTCTATCTGAAATTGATATCAATCGTATTCTTCGATCATCGAATAATAATCATCTCTATTGAAAAATCGTTAGACGGATATACGTGTTAACATCGTACCTATTAGTACCTCTAGTTTAAATCACTAGGTATAATAGCACAAAGAGAGATGGATAAATCATTCTCACTTTGGACAGGTGAATCACACGGTATTTATCCTCTCTCTCTCTCTCTTTTTTTTCTTTCTATAAAAGTGATCGTGACTGGCGTAAATTATCAATCGAATACATACATGTACACGTGTGTGAGCGCGTGTATGTGTAAGTATATTTGTATTTATTTATTTTTCTTTCTTTTTTTAAACGAAGATATTCAGTAATATTAAAAAGAAATAAAAAATATTTTCTTTTTTCACACAACTCACGCTCGTTCATTTAATCGACAATACAACATTGAAATATTTTTAATTATAATTTATTATCACCTTTCAAAAACAAAGGCATATATATATATATATATCTTCAAGGTACAGTAAGCTAGACGATGACGTTCGCTTTTTTTAATAATAATAATAGTAATAACAATAAAATAAAAAAAAAAACAAATGTACTCGAACTCAGTTGTTCTCAAAAGAACGATCCAAACGCAATAATAGTTCTGTGATGTCTGGTTTCGACTTAATCAAATTTTATGAAGCATTACTCGTAATCGAAGAGCATGTGACACGTGTGTCGTCCCTCCCCCGCCCCGGTACGCTGTTGAATACATAATAAAAGAGTACGATTCAAGGATCTATTTATAAATACTTGGTAAATATTCAGTTTTAATTTGTATTCCGTATATTTCGTAGAATTTTAAAATGTAGAGCCGATCGTTGTTTTGGAATTTCATGTTTTAACAATTGAGATGATCCATCAAAAATAATTGAAGGATTTGTTCGAGTTATAATTTTTCTAATTAGGTTTAATAAATTTATTCTTTCCATCGGAAAAAAACAGCATCTTAATTATTTCTGAAGGAACTTTAATTGGTTTAAGTATTATTAACTAATAATAAGTTGAGCAATTTTTGTTATCGCCTTTGTTATATAATTTGCTATAGTCTTTAACGTTGGCGTTAAAAGATAAGGTATATTACTTTTTTTTTTCTAACGACTATCGTGTCGTTTTTATTGCACCCGATATTAGTATTTGTGAAGTAGTTGTATTTTATGGTAATGACAGGTACTCCATTTGTCAAAGTATTGGCTATCGGAGAAGTGTGTTTGTAATATGATCTTCAATTTCACAGTTTCCTGTTACAATGGGAGATGTATCTAACAGTCGTTAGATATTATCTGCGATGATGAAGTATTGATCAGAATTATTGTTCAAAGTAGCATGGTAATTGAAACTCGTTTATTGATTGATCTCAAGCCAATTAATCTCTTAATCATCTCTTAATCAATTAATCTCTTATCATATAATGCAAATTATCCTTAGTTTCATTGGGTTTAATGTCTGTTATTACTATACCTAACTTTGACTGTTCCAAAATTATTCTCTTTGTATTAGAATTGTTCCTTACTTCTAATGCTTGTCGCCAGATATTAATAGTTTGATTTTTTTTAAGCATACATTTCCTAAAGTTAAACTATTCACTGTCATTTAATTTTACGGTTTCCTTATTAGGATAATCTTCCTGCGTTTGCCATTCCTGGTAGTCTCATACATTTGGACTTAAATGCATCACTAATGCTTGCTGTCATCATTATCATCATTTCAAACTTGAGCCATTATGAAACCAAAATTTTCATCTATAAAAGTGTCTTGCGGTGACGCTTGGTTTACATGTTCTGTTTTACAATTATCATATGATGTAATTTTTATTGTATTGCTGATACAACACCACCAAGATCATGTCAATATACAATCCATTTGTTCATGTTTATCCAAATAGTTAAACCTCAGGAAGCTGCTAACTCTTAAATGAAATGAATCATTCGATAATGATTTTAATCGTTCTATAAAAAAAGGCGACGAAATCACTTTTATCATCGTCGTCGTCGTTGTCTTTGTCTTCATCGACTATCAATTCGTTGGAATGTTCGAAAGGATCTCGAATGTACTGATCTTAAGTGTCAGTGTCGTTTGTAAACACGTTCAAATTTGTAAATAATTCGACAAATTAAAACCGACATATTTCGCGGATTGTACTATATTCATAAAAGTAAAAAATCGTCGAACAAATATTTTATCAATAGAACTCACATTCGAACAATTCCCGTTGCGTTTAGGGAACGAACGAATGAACGAACAAAAAGAAAAAAAAATAGAAAACCATAAACCATTATTTTAAAAATCCGTAGGTCACATAACTCCCGTTCTGTCGTACGTATATCGAGGGTCGAGAGAGAGAGAGAGAGAGAGAGAGAGAGAGAGAGAGAGAGAGAGAGAGAGAGAGAGAGAGAGAGAGAGAGAGACAATAGAAAAAATAAAATAAAATAAAATAAAAAAAAAGAAAAAAAAGGTGAGAACGGTGATCGAATGGTAGCGAGGAGTTGATGGTGAGTGGTGGGGTGGGGAATGGGTTTGAAATCGAAAAGTTCCTTTTGAGAGAGAAAAAGAGAGAGAGAGAGAGAGAGAGCGAGGTTTCTTACACTTTTTCTCTTTTCTTTTTACTTTTCAACGCTTTTTTTGTGTTCGAACTCGGTCTTACTCGGTTTTACTCGGTGTTACTTGCTCTCAACTTGGGATCGACGTTGAAAGCTCTCACCTTCGCGAAAAAAAGTGATGGAAAATACTGTGAGAGAAAGAGAGAAAGAGAAAGAGAAAGAGAGAGAGAGAGAGAGAGAGAGAGAGAGAGAGAGAGAGAGAGAGAGAGACGACGCCTCGGAGGATCGAAAAGTCTCGTGCACCGTTGGATAAGAGGTTAGGGTTCGTTCGACTCGCGTCACGAGAAAGAGAAATACATAATGTGTTTTGGTGAGAGCGAAAGAGAAACGTTCACGAAGTGCGCGACACGATAGACTACGAAGAGAAAGAGGGGTGAAGAAGGAGAAGGAGGAGAAAGAGGAGGTGGAGGGGATAGGACAGCTGACTGTCAGAAGGGGAACGATACGCAGAGCCGATACTGTTTCAGGCAGTTTGCCTTTGACGGTTGAACGTTGTGCTATTGAGGATTATTAACATTCGTCGTTCGAGGTTAGATTTTGAAAAAGCGCGCCAAAATCTTTCTTTATTCTTTTTCTTTCTTTCTCTCTTTCACTCTTTTTCTCTTTTTCTCTTTCTTTCTTTCTTTTTTATCCTTTGGATTTAAGTTAACGGTCAATCGACATTAAGACAAAGTGCGTTCTCGAGTGTTATCGATTTTAGGATATATATATATATATATATATATATATATATATATATATATATATATATATATATTCTTTTTCTCTTTTCTTTTCTCTTTCAAATTGAATATCGATCAAAGAAAATTCAAAGTATTAAAAGTTTATTGGACGTTTATATTGCGAGGAATCATCGCAAGATAAAGTTTGTCGGTGTTAGAAGTTTTTGTTCTTTATTTTTTTTTTAAGTTCGATCTTTACGGTTATACAGAATCTTGATTTTTCTCTTCCAGCTCGAAAGATTTATTTTGCTCCTTCTTTCTTACTCGCTTCTTTTACTTTCTCCTATCTCTCTCTTTCTCTGTTTCTCTCCTTTGAAAAAGTGATTTCAAACGATTCATCGCGAAAGGATTTGTCAAAAGGATTTAGAAAAAGTTTCTTCGAACTCGACGTTTCCTTCAGCTGTTAGTGAATCATGCCACGGGACTTCTTGATTCGATGGGAGGTAAATAAACACGTATCTTATACGTACGTATATAGTATTTGGAATCTCTCTTTGGTCGTATTTTTCCTTTGAATATTTAATCATCGATCTTCGATTATATCCAAGCCGTAAGATACCAAAGAATCTGCTTATCTCTCACGTCAAAGAAATTTTTTGTACGGTTTTCGTATTAAAAATTTATGTATAGTTATTTATATATAAAGTCGTTTATATAGTCATCACTGTTCGTTTTCTTTATTTATTTGTATTTTATCTTCTTTTTTTTTTTCAACAAAATTAACAGTTCGCTTAATGTACGTGTCATGTCGTCGAGAAATCGAAAAGAATTGGATGGACAAATTTAAATCAAAAAAAAAAAAAAAGAAAGAAAGAAAGAAAGAACAAAAACAGAAGGAGAATAGCCATCACAGGAGGAATATATCTAGTTTGGTCTATTTCTAAACAGCGATCGTTCTAAAAATTGATGTCGGCGCCATTGCATATCCGGTATTTTACGATGGTCAGTCAAGACATCGTTTCGTAAATATTTGTCACACGATTATATATATATATATATATATATATATATATATATATATCGTAGCGAGATAGTAATTGTAATAATATCAAACAGGATTATCGTTATTATACAACGACGATCCATTACAAGAAGTAGCGGGCAATCGTTGCGAGGGAAAAAAGAAAAGAAATGGAGTTGTTTCGTAATGCAGGTTTTATTTATTCTTTCTCTCTCTCTCGCTCTCTCTCTCTTCTCTCTCTTCTCTCCCTCTCCCCTTTTTTCTCTCCCTCCCTCTCTCTTTAGACCAGAGAGAACGAGTTGATAATGATTTTCTAAAGAAGTGGGGGAGAATAGCTTCTTTAATTAATTTTTTCTTTACTTGAAAGAAAAAAGAAAAAGGAAAACAAAAAGAATGAGTAAGGAGTTCGTACTCGACGATAAGAATCACTCGTTTAGAATACTTTTCACGTATTTCAAACGCGAGAGAGAGAGAGAGAGAGAGAGAGAGAGAGAGAGAGAGAGAGAGAGAGAATGAGGGAGAGAGACAGAGAAAGAGAGGGATTGTTATCACCATCTCAGTGAAGTAATCGGGCTTTTTCTTGGAAAAAAAAAAAGAAAAAAAAAATATTGAAAAGATAGAGAAAGAGAGAGTGAGAGAGAGAGAGAGATTACATGGTAAAAGATCGCATTAGCGTGCCAGTTCCGCAAGGTGAGCAGCGTCCCCCTGCGGAAACGACGACGCGTTCTTTCGTTTCAGTATAAAAGATTTACGCGGAATCGATTCGTGTCGTTGAACTCACAAAACTTTTATTTATACCGGTGTAAATCATCCGATCAATTTGCTTTGCGGAATTTTTCAGGATTCTCTTGGATATCATTTTCTTCGTTTGGTCAAAGAGAAAAAGAAAGAGAGAGGGAAGGAGGGATACTCGCCACGTCCGCTTGATTCTTTTCGCGTTTGTTTTTATGCGGAAAAATAAACGAAAGTTTCCTTCCTCGTAGACACAATTTTTCTTTTTTCTGATTTTTTGGATTCTTAAAATTATCGAATTATTTCCACATCGATATATTCCATTTCAATTTTAACTTGCGAAATTTATTCACGTAACTCTTCGCTCGCATTCGATCTTAAATATTTTCTTCGAACGCATTCGAATTAATTAAACAAAAAAAAAAGAAAAATCTATAGATTTTATTCTCTCTCTCTCTCTCTCTCTCTCTCTCTCTCTCTCTCTCTCTCTCTCTCTCTCTCTCTCTCTCTCTCTATACCACTTTCTCTTATCGTATCACTTGTCTCTCATCTGTCGCCATGATTTAAACGTACGAATTTATTATTTGACGTACGGGAGTACCATTCGATCGATTCTCACAACGTTCGCATTGTACTCGTATACTCGTATGGTACTCCTCGTGGTACTTATACGAATAAAATCGATTCGAAAGAAGACGAGAGATTGAACGACAGGTGTTGAGAATCGCTATCAGAGTTGACAGATTATTTTATTATTTTTTCTTTTTCATTTTTTATTCGTCCTTGTCTTTAGGACGACATAGGAGAAACCGCGAAATACCAGACGAACGTGCAAATCAAGCAAAATTTTTCCTCCGCCGGCCGTTCTCGATTATTAATTTCATTTCGAAGACGATTTGCGCGTCGGCACGTTGACAGAATTCAAATTACTTGGTCGCAATTTTTCCTCTTGGCCGATTAACTCGCGTCCTGGAAGCTTAAAGTAACCGCGGATAATACGACCGCGATGATAACAATCGTATATCCTTTTTTTTCTTTCTTTCTTTCTCTGCTAACTGTCTATTCCATATATCATCATCGCTTTTTTTTTCGACCGTGACATTCTATTAGAATTCGCGTGTTACACGAGTAATTTTATTTTCTTTTCTTTTATTTTCTTCTTGGTTTCATTTACTTTTCATTCGAATTACTTCCGGACTTGTCTTAATAGGTAATGATTAATTAAATAACAAAAGATATTTAATGTATCTAAATGTTATCCGGTAATGACAGAATCTAAAAGAGATATTTCGTGAATTTATTATTTTTATTTCTCTCTCTCTCTCTCTCTCTCTCTCTCTCTCTCTCTCTCTCTCTGTCTCTTTCTTTTCTCACGACTACTTGTTATAGTTTCTTTTTTTTTATGACTACTTTTAACAATCGTGCATCCTATTAATTTCATTTCTTCTTTCCTATTTATTCCACGTCTAATCATCGCACTTTTTGGATAATAAAATTTAATTTGAATTATATTTGTCGTATCATTTCTAGTCAAATTGTTTCGAATTATTTCGATATATATATAATATTAATAACAACTACGTGCAAATATGACGAACGAAAAAGTATTAAGATTTGTTTTAAGACATTGCTACAAAAACAAAAAGAAAGAAAAAAAGTTAATCTCTCACTCGTTTAACGTAATTATAAAACTATCTTGAAAATAATCCTTAACGTGTTAAATATCTTCCGAGGAAGTGAACAAAAATCTCTCCCATTAAAAGTTCGACGGTTTCTTCTCCTCCGAGTCGAAATAGCCGAGGCTTACTCGGTTAATCGATAGTTCGATATCCGTTCACTAAGGAAGAGAAAATCTCTTCTGGCTTTTCTACGAGTAACTAGGAAAATAACTTTTGTCACAGGGACGTATTTATCGTAAGGCGTACCAGACGTTCAAGTTGAAATAAGAGCGTCTCATTCTTTATGGGGAGCGGCGAGGTTGGGGCGGGGGAATATATTTTAAAAAATCATACTCCTTATCGAACGACAATATATATTTTTTAATTTAATCTATTAATTTATAGTCATGCGAGTAATTTTTTTTTTGTTCTATTTTCTTTATTAGAATTACTTTGATGCATTAGTAAAGATTAGATGAAGATCCGTTTTCAAATATTATCTAGTAATGAGAGAATGTGATAGGAGGTATTTCATAAATTTATTATTCTTTTTTCTTTTTTTTTTTTTATGACAACTTGTAATAATATTTTCCTTTATGACTACTATAACGATCGTTATATATTATTATTATTATTATTATTATTATTATTATTATTATTATTATTATTATTAAAATTTATTAAAATTAATATTATTGTTATTATATATAATATAAACAGCTTGACATTTATACTTTCAATAAATTAAAAAAAAAAAAAAAAAAAAGAAAGGAGGGAGAAGAAAAAAAATGTCTCAAAACGAAGTACGTATATATCGCTAAGAGCAAACTTGTAAATGCGATCCAAGTAAATAAAGTTCTTTCACGGGATATTCGTACGAACGTACATATATTATATTCAACGATTTATAATTAGTAGAGCAAAATTATTCTGTATTCTAGGGGCACGCTTGGTCTCTATATTCGTGGGGTTATGTTAGCGATTAACAAGTAGGTCATCCTACACGTTCGAGAGCCGTCCCAACCGAATTCCATCGAATTCGGAATTCGATTGCGTGAGTTCCATGCAATGCGATAGTAACGATATTCTATGGAAGAGGAACGTAGAGTCACGCGATAGAGGAAAGAAGAGAGGGTTTGCCCTCTCTTACTCGTTATACCACGTACATATAAATATATCATATACATATATATATATATATCTCGTAATAAATTAATAACCGTAAACTTTACCCTTCGAGAATTTTCTAACGAATGAGATCTGTAAAATACGTATACGCGACGCCTATATATATATTTTTCTTTTTATTTTTTTATCATTATTATTATTTTTTTTCTTTTTCTTTTTCCTTCGATCGCTCGATCAAACCTTGGAAAATCGTTATCGCGTACACTCATCTCGTTATTGTTATCATCGAACAAGTAACGGTAGGAACAAAAACAGACTTTTTTTCTTCCATTTTTATTTTGTTTATCGTTTCCTTGTTCTTTTTTTTCTTTTCCTTTCATTCATTCATTCATTCATTCATTCTTTCTGCTTTTGATTCTTTCTTTCTTTCTTTCTTTCTTTCTTACTTGCCTTCAAAGTTTATCCGTAGTAAACGTATAAAAATAATTTTCTTCGGGGAATTCTTTAACGATAATGCTTCCACCGAAGTTTTCTCATAGCAAAGAAAGCCACGAGAGACAGTATCCATTATACGAACATGTGTGTGTGTGTGTGTGTGTGTGTGTGTGTGTGTGTATGTATGTATATATGTACGTACGTACATACGTACATAGATATTTTAGAAAGGTTTTAAGAAGGTCCAAAGCTCTTCTTCTGATCCACCATCTCGCCATCTCCTGAATCCCCACCCATTAACCCCCCTCCCCTCTCCCACGGGTTTGAAAAAAATTTATATGTGTACGTTTAAACGAGCAAGAAAAAATACGTCGACTCGTATTCCTTCAGGTTTTTACTACGTGCAACGGCTGATTTACGTATAACCATGGATCCTGTAAGATATGGGGAGGGATAGGAGGGAGGGAGGGAGGATGGGGATGGGTCCACCACTTTTCCCTTCTCCTCCATACGACGAAATATACGTTTATATATCGTGTAATAAATTTAATTCAATACTCTTTGATCGACGTCATGTTATATTTTTCTTTTTTTTGCGTTTATATATATATATATATATATATATATATATATATATATATATATATTTTAATGTATTTCATGGGTTCGCAATTTTGAATGAATAATTAAAACGAGAATATATATAAATATATATATATATATGTATATATGTATGTATGTATTTTATGTACGAATGTATATCGTGAATAATCGATTTATTTTAACGGTGTCCTAAAAATTTGTAACGGATCTACACCTCGGGTCACACGAGGATTAAATTCGCCATTGACTATACGAATATATAATTCGTATGAACACGTACGTACACGTATGTACATACATACATATATACGTGCTTATATAGATCAATATATCACAAATATCTTTTGTCTCGTTTCAATGTTTTTATTCTAATAATCACTGAAACTAAGGGACACGTTATCTCTCTCTTTCTCTCTCTCTCTCTCTCTCTCTATCTATCTATCTATCTATCTATCTATCTCTATCTCTATCTCTCTCTTCGTTGTATACAGACGACAAATAGTAAATGACCGAGATGAAGAAGTAAGTAAAGTAAGTAGTTTGAACCGAGCCGCGAATTTAGCCTAATTTAGGTGAGGACAAGGAGCATGGGACGATGGTTCAAGGTCGACCGGAACTTATGTTTCTCTCTCTCTCTCTCTTTTTCTCTCTTTCTGGTTATAAAACGCGCGCGGGCGCGCGCGCGCGCGTCCGTGAATCAAATATAAACTCGTCATCAGCTTCGTTAGCAATGTCACGTAAAGAACAAAATGCTTGGGTGGTCATCGTTCCATCTCCAATTTTGTTTTTATCGACGTACGTACATACACGTATGTGTTTATTTATGTACTTGTGTGTATTTACGTATGTATGTATGTATTTATGTATGTAATGCTAGGTTTTTATACGAGACAGTTTATGGAATCACGACATTAAGGGTTATATAGGAAATTAAATTGCAAGGACTTGCGTGCATCGAGTTGGATCGAGTACGCTTGGTAGATCTATTTTGCAGAACGACGATTTAACCTAATCGAGATGTACATAGGTAGGTACGTATGATAGATACATACGTATAATAGTTACATACGTATCTATGTAAGGCGTTTTAAATCGTTATTTTTGAGAGCGCGTTTTTTCTTCTTTTTTCTTTTTCTTTCTTCTTCTTCTTTTTTTTTTTTTCCTTAACGATGTTCCTCGTCTTTCTTTTTCTTTCTTTTCCTTTTTTTTCTCTCTTCTTTTCACGTAATAATGAGCGAGCAGAAATTTACACGCGTGAAATATAATACTTATGAAAAAAGTTGATACGAAACGTTAAATAATTTATACTCGCGTAGGCGCATTCATATCATCAAAACGATCGGGAAGAAATTCTTTCAAGTAGCTCGCTCTTGAGATATTATTTCGATTTCGTAGATAAATCGGTAACACTCAAAATTTTTCAATATCTCCCATCGTAAGAAAATTGTTTAATCGACAAAATATCTATTGATATATTTCGATCCAACTAACGAATTAATTATCTCTCTTTTAAATTCGATCGCTTGTTTGTTCTTCTCTTCTATCTTTTCTTTCCCCCTCCCTTTTTCGTATCGTCGACTAAAAAAGAAAAACAAAAACAAAAAAAAAAGAAAAAAAATGGCCGATAGAAAATTGATCGAAAATATTTCTTAAGAAAAATAGAAAAAAAATTCTTCGTATTCAACAGTTTACCTTGTTAAATGAGTTAAACTTCCACTCTCTTTTTCTTGATTCGCGATAGAATACACCTAAGCGTATATATATATGTATGTATGTATGTATGTATGTATGTATGTATGTATATATGGACATGCGTACATACGTGCATAACAAGAAGGAGGAGGTTCGACGAAGCGTATATAACATACGTGTGTGTACACGAATAGAGAGAGAGAGAGGGGGGGCTTCTCTCCGCTCGGAGGTTTCCTGTCTTCGTCCGGGATATGACGATATCCCCCCTGCTTGGTCAGTGGCGTAGGCAATGAGAAAAAAAGTTCAACCTTTATCAGAACCACTACTACCGTCTTATCGATGGATCCGTACACTTCTTCTACCAACCATTTCCCCTTTCTCTCTTCGTGGTCCCTTCTTTCTCTTTTTTTCTTGTTTTTTTTTTTTTTTTTTTTTTTTTTTAGATCCGATACCTTATAATTAACTCGACATTTAAAAGCCAAAAAGGAAAAAAAATGTGTGTGTGTGTGTGTGTGTGTATATGATTATATATATATAACTACGCGAACGTGACGAATCCTTACGTACAATTAATTGCCATGTAAAAAGAAATGATAATTACGATCGCGAGTATGATTATACTTTTTTTTATCGTTCCCCGGTTAATTAAGGAATTAATGAGAGTTCGACATAGTCAGGGTATAATATATATATATATATGTATATATATTCTTTTCATTCTTCTTACTATTTCTTTTACTTTATTACGATAGTTATGCAATGGCGTGTGTCAACATACGTTGTGATTATCTTTCAAACGAACGGGATAACTGTGTACTGTGAGAAAGAAAGAAAGAAAGAAAGAAAGAAAGATAGATAGATAGATAGATAGATAGATAGAGAGATAGATAGAAAGAAAAACACAGTAAGAGAAAGAGAGAGAGAGAGAGGGAGATAGATAGACAGATTTTCTCATCTAACGTAAAAGAAGAACTCCGGGTACCAAGCGGCGTAATTCGAGATTTTAATGTGTCTAGGAGTTTCGCGTCGAAAGGAGAAAGGGCTCGTTAAATCGATCGGTTGAGAAATGTCGAGAAAGGCAACCAACCATCACCTAATCTTGCCTGGGAAGGTCTCTTCTCTCTCTTTCTAATAATATATATATATATATATATATATATATATATATATATATATTACAAAAAAAGAAATATATATATATATAGAAAGATAGAAAGATTTAGTATGGGTTATACGTGAATGAGTTTGTTCGATAAGAAAATGGAGTAACCTCCATTTTCCTCTTTTTTCTTTTTCTTTATTTTTTTTCTCTTTTCTTTTCTTTTCTTTTCTTTTCTTTTTTCCAACCCGTCCCCGGGTATATATTTTCGGTTTCTTTTTACCGACGACGAGCTTATCACGAAAATCGAAGGAGTAACTAGAGTGGTTCTTATCTCGCGAAGAACGTTTCTCTCCTTTTCATGATTCGCTCTTTTTCTCTCCATCTCTCTCTCTCTCGCTCTCCTTGTTATCTCTATCTCTATTTCTATCTCCATCTCTCTCTCTCTCTATCTCCATCTCTCTCTCTCTCTCTCTCTCTCTCTCTCTCTCTCTCTCTCTCTCTCTCTCTATCTTTTTTTTTACGACAAAGCCCTAACCAAAGTAACAGCCCTCCTCGAAGTTACTTCTTCTCCGTTGAAAACTAGGCTACGATCTCTAGATTCTCCGTTCCCAATTGTTATTTTCAAAACGTTTACGATTGTAGGATAAAGTAACTTTTATGAAGAGAGTGAGAGTAAGAGAGAGGAGAGAAAGAGAGAGAGAGAAAGAGAGAGAGAGAGAGAGAGAGAGAGAGAGAGAGAGAGAGAGAGAGAGAGAGAGAGAGAGATGTAACAGTTTGTTATTTGGGTATTTTGTAAAATTGGAAATCGATGAAGTTGCCAACCAAATATATATATATATATATATTTTATATCAGACCGATTAACGACAAGATATATTATAAATTCGTATCGAACGAAGGTGTCGTCGTTACACGTATATGTTTAAAATGTATCATCCCCAAATGTAAATGCTTGAAAATTTCGAGCAAAGGTACGATTAACGAGTCGGAGCGTCGCTTTCGCGAATGAAACGTGACTTTGACGATTTCCTTCCCCTCTCTCTCTCTCTCTCTCTCTCTCTCTCTCTCTCTCTCTCTTTTACTCTCTTTCCGTTTCTATATATCCGTGTTAATTAATTTCCCCGGTTGTTAAAGAGGACAGGGCCATAGGAGGAAAAGAACCGACACGTTTAGATCGTCCAACAAAGGAGAGCGAGTTAGCGTATATAGCGCGTGCTGTTCGAACGAACGAACGAACGAACGAACGAGCTCGCGGAGGAACAGAACGGAACAGAACAGAATAGAACAGAACAGAACAGAACAGAGAGCGGGTTACGTGCTTCGCTGACATTTAAGTCTCATATATGCTCGCCTTATTAAGCACGCACGTTGCGCCTGCCTCTGTGCGATTCGCAAGGCGTCGACGAGAGGTGCTTGTATTTTTTAAAGTGACACAGCGAGACGTTTTACATACATATATGTACATACCTATCTACCTTTACTTATACAACCAATATATATATATATATATATATATATATATATATATTTATTTATTTATTTATATATAGACGTACAAATATGGTGTACAATATTATAGTACACATGGCAGAGTATATTTGACTGTCACCATACCGTATCTCTGAGTATATATATATATATATATATATATATATATATATATATATATATATATATATATATATATATATATAGGTATATACGTTTATACGCGATGTGCATGCATGTATCTATATACGTATGTATAGATCTATAATTATTTGCTTATCATGTGTACGGTACGTATATCCTATAGTTGGTTTGCTTATCTCAGAGAAACGTGTATATCCATACGTATATATATATATATATGCGAACACGCGTGTATTTTGTTTTAATACATAACTCTTGAATCATACCACGGGTAGGAATAATCATCATCGCTAACGATGCGTCTCGTCAAAAGGAGAAAGGCAAAGCGAGGCGCGGCGGGTGTCTCGCACGTAAAAAAAAGTTTCATCCCTTCTTCCGTGCTCACCTCTCTTTCTTTCGAGGTTTTTCTCCGTCGGGGGATAACACACGTTGATGAGAATATGTGTCAGATCTCTCCCCGTACTTTGGTTCGTCCGGATTCGTCCCCTTTGAAAAATAAAACAAGTCTGAAAGTATCGTACAGATATATTTTCTCTCTCTATCCCCCCCTCTCTCTCTCTCTCTCTCTCTCTCTCTCTCTCTTTCATATTTTTTTTCGTGAAAATCGTAAAGAATGTGTTTCCTAACTTTCGACACGAACCTTTACCTGTAGTTACTAAATAAAACAAATTTCTTTCGTTTCGTTTCGTTTGTCGACTCATTTTTTTCATTTACTTATCCGTTTATCGGCGTTAATTATACACTACGATATAGCAATCGAAAAACGAGGTAAAAGGAAAATAAGGGAATATTGATGGTGTACTACTACAAAAAGAGAAGAGAGGAGAATTGGATTGGATCGAGATCCCACTTACCATCTACGATGTAACATTCTGAAGAGGCCAATAAAGAGAGAGAGAGAGAGAGAGAGAGAGAGAGAGAGAGAGAGAGAGAGAGAGAGAGAGAGAGAGAGAGAGAGAGAGAGAGAGAGAGAGAGAGAGGAGAGAGAGAGAGAGAGAGACAGAGACAGAGACAGAGAGAAGGACTCAATTGATTTGCTGGAATTGATGCACAAAAAGGCCTTTAATAGGTGTCAATTATCCTCGCCCACGGTTTTCGACGATTATTCAATCGTGAACGTTCAAAAGAGAGGTGCAAAAATCTTTTCGGCTCGATGATATCTCGGTTGATATTTAAAAGTCCTTTCACGAACGGACTGATTTCATCGGGGGACGGGGGCCGTGGTGGGACCAAATATGATTTGATTTGATTTGATTTGATCTGATTCGATTCGAACGAATTTCTTTTTTCCAACTACTTCGAGCAATCGATCGTACAAACAAAAAATTACTTTCGTTCCTCTCCGTTTTTCTTTATTTTTATTTATGTTTATTTTTTTTTTCGTAGAGTACGATCTTCGTTCTTCTTCCACCTTTCTTTGCTTTTTCTTTTATATTTTTTTTTTATTTTTGTTTCTAACGCGGGTTCAATAAGACGAATCTTTGAACCAATCATCCAATCGCGAACGTTCGAGAGGGAGGGGGGGATGCAAAAATGTTTTCTTTTTCTTTATTTCCACGACCCTATGCCATTTATATTTAAGAGGCTTTCATGTACGTCGAAACGTTATAACGAATTTCATTCCGTTCGATTCCATTCGATTCGATTCGATTCAATTCGATCCAATTTGATTTGATTTAAATAAATTCCTTCGACCCTTTCACAGTAGTCAAGTAACCAATCGATAAGAATTATTAGTTTCAACATTTTTTCCTTCGCTATTTTTTTGGGGGGTTTTTTCCCTTTTCTTTATTCTCTTTTTTTTTTTTTTTTTTTTTAATCGTAGAATAAGATCTTTGTTCCTCTTCTTTCTCCCTTTTTTTTTCTCTTTGTATTTATTTATTCTTTTTTTCTATTTACGTTCTCATTCAGTCCAGTTACGCGTCTGTGTCCGTCGATTCTAGTAAAATACGCGATCTATATACGTGGAATATACAAACGGCGAATATATATATATATATATATATATATATATATATATATATATATATATATATATTCGAGAATGGTTATAATGGAAAATAAAGTTTTAACGTTCTATATCCGTTAGTCGGCGTGAAAAGTCGGCCATGTTAATGGGATAAAGAAAATTTCGTAGCTAATTAAAACATGAGTGTTAGTTAATATAACGTGGATCGTTCGAAATGCGATTTGCGAGATATCGATGATGATGATGATGATGAGATGATGATGATGATGATGATGATGATGATGATGATGATGATGATGATGATGATGATGATGATGATGATGATGATGATGATGATGATGATGATGAAGAAGAAGAAGAAAAAAATACGAACGAAAAAAGGAAGGAAGAAAGGAAAAAAAAGCGTTTCGGTTAGAGAACGGGCCGTAACTAATGAAGGATTAATTAGGCCATCGGTTTCGTATATGCATTCGTGTATCTCTATATCCAGAGCTTCACACATTTCTCTCTCTCTCTCTCTCTCTCTCTCTCTCTCTATTTCTATCTGTCTATCTATCTGTCTATCTATCTCTATTTCTCTCTCTCTCTCTCTCTCTCGTCGATTCTCTATGGACCGTTTTGTCGATAAAATGGAACGCGAGCTATCCGTTGGTTTCCTCTAAAAAACGATGGGACACAAACAAAAAGAAAAAGAGAGGGGAGAGAGAGAGAAACAGTCCGATAAAAGAGTTCTTAAGTTTCACGACGAACGAAAAAAGAAGGAAAAGAAATAAAGAAGAGGAAGAAGATAAAAAAAAGACAATAGAAGTAGAAAAGCAAAGTGAGTAGGATGACGACGACGATGATGACAATGACGATGACGATGACGATGACGACGACGAAGATAAAAATATTCTTAAAAAAAAAAAAAAAGAAAAACAAGAAAAAGAAAGAAAATTGCGATCGATCTATTATCGTTCGTTAGAGTCTTTAATTAATCCTTAAATATGTTCCAGAAAATTTATAAATATATATCATAATTATATATATATATATATATATATATATATATATATATATATATATATATATATATATCCTCTCTCTCTCTCTCTCTCTCTCTCTGATGTCAATCTCTTTTTAAGTAGGACGAGAATCACAGCTCAGCCGTGTAATCCTAGTCAAAGGCTGTTCCTTCGGATTAGTAAGTAAAAATATAACGTCGCGTAATACGGGCGAAGCTGGGCGGGGGGTTGGGGAGGGGTGGGAGTTGGGGTGGTGGAACGAAGGGGATGGTAGGGTAATGATTGACGTCAAAAAGAAAATAATAATAATGATGATGATAATAATAATAATAAAAAAAAAGAGGAGAAAGGAGAAGAAAAAAGAGGAGAAGTGGAGGAAGTAAAAGGGAAAAAAAATAATAAAACAGAAGAGGGAGGATGGAGGAGGAAGAGAAGGAGGAGGAGGAGGAAGAAGAAGAAGAAGAGTGACGTCAGCATGATCGATCTTTCATAAATTTCATGCTGGCTCGACTATGTCATATCAAAACCTACAAGGATAAGCTAATCGGTA
>OU426853.1:4377660-4380160 GCA_911387685.1 Dolichovespula media
GAATCATTTTCAATAAGCAAATATAAGAACACACTATACCTTTCGATCGAATATCTCAATAATATTTTTCGAGTAATCAATAAAATTTTATAGACTCTCTAATGAGAGATCTTAACGAGCAAAAGAGAAAGAAGAAGAAGAAGAAGAAGGCACGAACGGAAAGAAAAAAAAAAAAGACGAAAAATGTCTTCACCCCCTATAATATTTTCATTATCTATACGAAATATTTCTTTCCCCAATTCAATTTCATCTTCCAATGAAATTTTATCTCGTTCTTTTAACTCTCTCTCTCTCTCTCTCTCTCTCTCTTTCTATCGCTATCTCTATCTCTCTCTCTCTCTCTCGCGTGTGTTCGTTTAGAAAGCGTAGTACCGAAAATACTCGGACAATTATGTTCGGGAAATTTAACGCCGACCCAACACCTGGAAACCCAACAGGCACTTGTGAAACAGCTAGCCGAGATCCTCGAATTCGTGTTGAAGTTCGACGAGCACAAAATGAAAACGCCGGCCATACAAAATGATTTCAGTTATTATCGCAGGACCTTGACGAGGGCGTCGTTGACGCGACAGGACAATGCGGAGAAGGATCTCGTTGTTGGGAATGAGCTGGCCAATCGAATGTCCCTCTTCTATGCTCACGCAACCCCGATGCTACGCGTTCTCAGTCACGCGACCATTACTTTCTTGATGGACGTAAGTGCGACTTTCTCTCTCTCTCTCTCTCTCTCTCTCTCTCTCTCTCTCTCCTTCGACTGACGATTTCCCTCACCCCCTCTTTTTATTTTCTTCCCACCTTTCGTTCCCCTTCCCTTTTCGTCTCTCTTTTTCTTCCTTCCTTTTCTTTTTTTTTCACTTTTTATTTTTTTTTTATTTGTTGGTACGTACGTACGTAATCGTGAGTCTTACGTTATAATCGTTCGCACGCGCTTTCAATTTTGATCGTATCCGACAACGATGCGCGATGTTCTAAAATGAACTAATCGAAATATCGTTAACACATCAAATCGTATAGCGTTGTACGCTCTTTTTTTCGTCTCCTTCTTTTTAATTTTAATCAGATTGAAATTAATTACGACTAGCGTGGATCTTACGAGAGGAGAAGAAAAGGAAAAAAGAAAAACACGGAAGGATGAAAATTTCAACCGAAGATTAAAGCTCTCGTAGAGGAAAAAGAGCTCTCTCTCTCTCTCTCTCTCCCTCTCTATCTATCTCTATCTAACTATCTATCTAACTAATTATCTTTCTCCTCTATCCGTCTTTCTTTCTCGCGTTACTACTACCAAGTGCGAACCGCAAAATAAAATAAGAAAAAAATTGAGACCGGGAGAAATTGGAGTTGGGCGAGAGAAAGTAATGACGCGAACGAAGTCACTACTCTATTCGTTCTACTTACGCAAGATAATCCAGCTGGTAATGAATTTACGTTTAGTAACGGCTATCAAAAAGACGTAATTAACGAAGTTACGCGACGAGGAACAAGTTCCCCTTTATTAAAGACGAAGGAATAATGGTCTATACGATAACTATATATATATATATATATATATATATATATATATATATATATATATATATATATATATATGTATGTATGTATGTATGTATGTATATAAGATATATACTATGTATACTATACTATATAGTATGTATGATATACATAGTATATATATATAGGTATATATAGGTATATATATATATACCTATAAATGTACTTTCGTGTGTTGGTACAGCTGAGTCACGCGAGTATTACTTTCTTGATGAACCTAAGTGGTCTCGCTTATTTACTTTGCTTCATTTTACCAAATCGAAGATGCTTTCTCTCTCCCCCCCTCTCTTTCTCTTGTGTAGCGCCATTATCGTCTTTATCGGCGTTATTACCGGTCATTGAACCGTAACCATTTAAACATCAACAATCACGAAATAGCAAGTTCCTTTTCTCTCTCTCTCTCTCTCTCTCTCTCTCTCTTTTTTTTATTTGTCGCTTGTCAAACGACGTATTTTCCCTTCTTTTTGTTTCCCCTTTCGTCTATTTTTCTTTTTCCCTTTTTTTTTTGTTTGCAAATTCGTACATCGTCTTCTCAATCCCTTCGATATCGCACGAGAGAGAAAGAGAGAGAGAAAAAGTTGAATAAAAGAGAATTTTTAGCGATTGTCGTATAAAAAAATGGTAGGCGGGAGGGTGGAAGGGCAGAGGGGTGGGTTGAAGGGATAGGTGGGGTTGGAAAAGTAGAATTAAAAGAGTTTGCTCTGGCGAAGTAGAGAATTGACAGGCAACGGACGTTGGAATTCAGATTATATGGGCTCACTTTGAGCCATTATACGGAATAATGGCATTGGTGGGTTGGGTTGGTAGGTAAATGTTAAGTATATACGTACATACATATGTGTATATATATATATATATATATATATATATCGTTTCAGGCAAAAAAAAATCGATATTACGCGTATCGAGCGATGTTCGTCAGGAAAATACGTATTCACAGATCATCATTCTT
>OU426853.1:4385160-4400160 GCA_911387685.1 Dolichovespula media
ACGAGCTATAAAATTGATCGATACAATTATCGTTCTCATGAGATTTCTAATCAACGTCGAACGAAACCATATTGAAATCGTTCATCGTTTAATCGTTACCGATCCCGATTTGATAAAGCAAATTCGTTCGGAAATCGTTCATCGTCTGATTTATATCAAATCAACATTTTTCCACGTTCGATCGGTATCTCCATAGTCGTCGTGTATATATACGATAAATCCTAGGATATAATAGGATTGACCGTTCGCGTTTAAGGAAGGGCAGCCATTTTTCCGAAAGGCGTCCGAGAATGTCGGGCCGCTTTTGTTTTGCCTTTCGCGCAACCACCACCGCCATCAGCACCACCCTTGCAGGATCTTCTCTCCCTTTTCTCTTTTTTCCTCCTCCTCCTCCCTCTCTTCCTCCTCGTCGTCGTCGTCGTCGTCGTCGTCGTCGTCGTCGTCGTCGACGTCGTCGTTGTCGTCTTAGAGCGACTGCCGCGACCCTCGCCACTTTAGTCGTGCTACCTACCAACCCCTCTTCTTTTTTTTCTTCTTTTTTTTTTGGACCGCACCAAAGCAACAGCAAGAACGCTCGAGTGAGTGAGAGAGAGAGAGATAGAGAGAGAGAGATAGAGAGAAAGAGAGTGAGAGTGAGAGTGAGAGAGATGACGATAGAGACCCCTATGGATTTTTTTCCGTACCGTGAGCATCCCCCCACCACCAGCCACACTACGGCGACCCTTCGTCGAGAATACCGTCCGCGGTATTTTAAGGGCTGACATAACCCCTGCCAGGAGAGTTGAAATAAAAAAAAAGAGAGAGAGAAAGAAAAAATTTCAACCCTCAATTTGTTGGACCGCTTGCTTGGCCCCGTTTAATTGCAATATCCATTTTTCTCTTCTGGCTCTTCTTATTCTTTGCGATTAGTCTTCCTCCTTAACACTTTCTGTCTTCGCCGTTTTCATTAGTTTCTCTCTCTCGTTTCTTCTTCTTCCTTTTTCTCATTCCTTCAGCCAATGGCTTTCGGAGCCCTCGAAACGCCTCATAAAGGGTTTCTCCCGAAGGTTTTTGATTCTCTGTAAATTTTTCTCTCTCTCTCTCTCTCTCTCTCTCTCTCGCTCGTTCAGCGACGTCGCAACTCTTCGAAAATAATAATACAACTAATCCGAGCGACACACCCTGTACATTAATTCCTCATACGCCTGTACACGGATAGACCCTCCTCAGTCGTGCCACTTAAAAATCTTATCCGATGCGAATCGCATTTCGTTTCTTTTCATTCTCCGCTTCCTTTATTTTTATTCCTTTTTCCTTTTTGCTTTTCTCTCTCCTTTTCCTTCTTTTCATTTATTATTAATTCGATGCTTTCAGGTGATACGCGAAAACAATCTACTTCCTCGCGGCATTAGATATCTATAATACGAAGGACTAAAATATTTTCGTTGTAATATTAAAATTATTATATTACATTACAGAAATATATGTATATATGTATATATATATATATATTTATATATATAAATATGTGTATCCTAATAGAATTTGTTACGATCGAGATTATTATGACGATCTTTACATCTCAAAGATACGTTTCGAACGAGTAAAAAGTGTCGGATGAAGAGGAAAGAGGGAGCAAAATCGAAAACGAAAAGAAAGAAAAAAAGCAAGAAAGAAGAAAAGCAAAGAAGAGCGATCTTAAATTTCTATCCGACGGGTGAAATTTTTTTCTTCTTCTTTTTTATTTCGTTCTTCTCTTCTTTTCTTTTTTTTTTTTTCTCGAAGAGTTTGCCCCTACGATTTCATGCCGTGTTTAAAACCATCAACGAGTATATTTTAAGATATATCATTGAGAGATAGGCGAGAGCGAGGAGGATGGGAGTAGGAGAGAGAAAAAAAATAAAGGAAAAAAAAAATGTCGAATGTAACTCTGCGTTATAATGCAGAGATCACGAGGGGTTGCTACGGTAAGCGACCCTTCGACGCGGTTAAAAACGTGCCACCCCTTTCGAATATCTCTATGGGACGTAAGTAACCCCCGTTGGTCCACGACGACGTGGTCTAATTGCGATATCGCCTTTTTTCACTCGCATTTTTTTTCCTTCTCCTCTCTTTACCGCGCGCGCGCTCGCGCGTGTAGTTTTTTTTTTTTAGCTATCTCCCTAGTCTGTCTGTCTGCCTGCCTCTCTCTCTCTCTCTCTCTCTCTCTCTATCCTTTTTTGTTTTCCTTTTTTTTCTTCTTTTTTTTTGCTGTTGCATCGGATTTCTCGACCAGCGTTTTTTGTTCGTTATTTTCTCGCCACCCGGTAATTATGTGGGCGCGGCGGAGCAAACACGGGGAAGGAACAACCACCGTGGCGAAGCTGATAAAAAAAAAAGGAGAGAGGGTAGCAAAAAAAGGGAAAAAATTGCTTTGCATATTTAAATCCCTTGGTGAGAGTGCGAGTGAGAGAGTTCGAGTGCGAGAGAGAGATAGAGAGAGAGAGAGGTAGAGAGAGAAGAATAGATAGCGCCAGCGAAGAGAAAGAAGAATAGAAAAACCGTTCATCCCTTTTTCTCTCGCGAGTCTACACGTACTTACGTGTGTGTGTTTGAGAAAGATAGATAGATAGATGAGAGAGAGAGAGAGAGAGAGAGAGAAAGATAGAAAGGAAATTTAAGCAAGGGCGCGTGCGCGATGACAATAGATCGTGTTTGCACACCCGAAAATTGGCCGACATAGAAAAAGAGGCTACTGTTTCGGCATGGCTGCGAACAAAACAACGAATAAAAAAAAAAATCAACAAAAAGAAAAAAACTAGAAGAAAGAAAAACAACAGTGAGAGGCCAATAGAAAAAGCAGGAATAATATTCTAATGGCACGCGCACTATAATTCCACTCTCGTTATATTATGATACTTTAATATGAAAAATGATGATGATGCGTCGTCCTTATGAATGATAATACTTCGACATAATCGACGCGTGGATTGAAATTCTTTATTATTATTATTATTTTTTGCTTTCTTCTCTTTCTCTCTATTGTTATTGTTCTTCTTTTTTTCTTTTTCTTTTTTTCTTAGCCAACGTATTCGTTCAATTACGACCGATCGAAAATTTGCGATGAACTCTTTTGTTTAATTTTTTTTTTTCTTACAAAGAAGTTCCCACCGACTTATCTTTATAGTGTTTTATTGTGAAAAATGATGTTACCTTTTACGAATGACAATTTTTCTAAACGATCGATGATAAAGATATTAGAACATAGTATTTTTTATTTTTATCAATTAACACGATTTCTCACACGAGTACGAATTAATTTAATTATGATCGATTGAATATTTGCGAGGAATTATTTTTTATATATTTTTTCTTTTTCTTTCAAATCTGTTTCCATCGATTTTCTATTATAGTATTTTATTTATTAAAAAAAGATCGTCTCCTTATGAATGATAATTTTTTTCTAAACAATCGACGATTAGATATAAGAGAATACGATTCTCCCCGAGTACGAATCAATTTAATTTATTATCAATTTAATTTATCATCGATTCAATATTTTCGATGAAATTGTTTTTCTCTTTTCTTTCTTTTTTTTTTTTTTAAATCAATTTCCATCGATTTATTATTATAATATTTAATCATTAAAAGAAGCCGTCTACTTATGAATGATAATTTTTTTCTAAACAATTCGACGATTATATATTACAAAGGTATTAATATTATATTTCAATCGATTAATACGATTCTTCTGGAATACGTATCGATTTAATTACGACCGATTAAATATTCGATGAGTTTGAAATTGCTTCTTTTTTTCTTGTCTTTCTTTTGTGCCGTCGATTTAACCACAGAACTACGATTATAATATTTATTTTAAAAATACGTCCAGGTGTCGAATTCCATTGTTAATCATCGTGAACGTAGCCGAGCATCGATCGACCGGATTAGTCGTATCCAATTTTCCGTGGACGATAAATTAGAATTTATGAAATGAGCATGAAGGAGGAAGGCCAGCGAGTTTCTCGAGGGTGAAACCTTGCGAGGGAGGACCCTCCTACTACCCCCGTGCCTTCTCTTTTTCACGAGAACGTCCTTCCCACTCCCACGCGAACTACCCTCTCGAAACGAAACTAATAGTTTTTTTTCTCTCCTTTCTTTTTTCTTTTTTTTTCCCCTTTCTCGTCATGTGTCGAAGAGATCTCAAGCGAGCGTTAGATGTTTTGTAATAATAGATATAACGAAAAAATTTGATTATCCCGAAACGACGAAGATAATTAATAAAATAAGGTGGGGTATGTAATAGAAAAAAAAAAAAAAAAAAAAATAAGAGAAAAGAAAACTTTCAAGTCATCTCGTCAAAACGAACGAAAATTATATTCGTCGAAGGGAATATCGTTTTCGTTCGAAATCGTACGATATTAACGAATTACGAATTATAATTGGAATTTATTAGATGATAAAATTAAAGAAAATAAAATAAAAAAGAAAATATATGTCATATCCAATTTATGAACTTTAACGCGTAAAAACAATTAATTGTCATACGCGAGGATTACGAATGAAAATCGTATTCGTTTAATGTCCACGTTTATACATTCACGCGTTGCCTGACAAAATGGCTGATCCATCGTGTATGCCATTGATTTCGAGTCGTCATACTCGTGACTATGATTTCGCGTTGTTTCTTCTTTTTCTTTTTTATTTTTTTTTTTTTTTTAGAGACACATTCTCTTTCTTTGTTTCTTTTCTCAAAAATACGATTTTATACGATTTTGTACGTATACGTTGTTATGTACGTTCGTATGTATGTATGTATGTATGTATGTATGTATGTATGTATGTATGTATGTATGTATGTATGTATGTTGTATGTATGTACGTATGTATGTATATAATAATGCATCGAAGGCAGAGTGAACACGATTCGTGAACGTCGAGAGTCGGCTAAACGAGCCGAACCGTTCGATAGACATCGAGGACCGACAGATGTTTCCCATTTTTTTTCACGCACATATTCTCCCCCTCCTCTCTCCTCTACTCTCCTCTCCTCTCCTCTCCTAGTCTCTCCTTTACTTTCTCATACTCTCGTCTATCGGGAGAAACACCGTTATTTTCGCAAAAAAATTTCCCGAAACCGATCGGTGCTTCCGCACACACGGCATTGCATCCTAGCCTCGTCAAACGGATCCCTCGCCCTATCGAAACCTTCCTTTCCTTTCCTTCCTTCCTTTATCGAGGGGTTCCCTCTTTCCGAGGAACACTCCAATGATTTTCCTACGTTTTCACATTCACAAATTCTCTAAAATGTTCCCGAGTCTAATGTCTTCATTCTTTCTCTCTCATCTTCTTCTTCTTCCTTTTTCCTCCTTTTCTTTTTTTATTCTTTCTTCTTCTTCTTTGTCTTTTTTTTTTTTAGCTAATAAGAAGATCGTTTCTATCCATTTCGATCTATGTTTATTTTAATTGATTAACGATAAGTATTTTATTAAGAATAAATCGTTGGTATATATATACGAATATCGAATCATATATTTACTTATACGATAGATTTTTGAATATATTTATCGAATGAAAATGTATACGAATATCGGATATAATGATCTTTTTTCAACGTAAGTAGAAGTGATTAAGATAAATTAATGATTAAGATAAATGACATATACAATATGATATGACTAACAAACGTTCGATCGATTGGATCTATGTTACTATTATCATAATTCAAACGGTTCTAATCACACACACACACACATACACACACAAATATATTTTATAATAACAACGGGAAAGAAAGAGATAATTAAACGATTAGTTAATTTAAGATCGTTCGAAAAATGTATTGAATATATCAGAATATATTTAATAAATTTGAATTGCGAATCAATTTATAAATGATATATAAAATATGATATAATTAACAAACGTCTAGTCGATTAAATCTACGTTACTATCCTCATAATTCAAACGCCTCTAATCACACACACAAATATATATATATATTTTATAATAACAACGGGAAAAAAAAAGAGAATCAAGCGATTATAGATAATTTAAGATCGTTCGTGTGATGAGAAGGAAAAAGGAAAGAAAGAAAGAAAGAAAGGAAAAAAATACATTACAAGAGAAAAAAAAATTAAGTTGGATCCTTTGGAAGAAGCTTTAATACCGGTGTTCTAGTAGTAACGATTGACGACGTATCTCTTAGTGCGATCACGGTGGTCGTCAAGGTTTTTCGAACGGAGATTATACCGTAGGCTGGTCATTTTTTGGTAGAAAGATAGCCGTGTAATCCCCATCGTGATACACTCCGATGTGTAAGGGCTTTTTTCTCGAGGAAGAAAAAAAAAGGTAGGAAAAAAAAAAAAGAAAAAAATCGTGGAAACCCCGTAATCCAGGATGGACAGGAATAACGAGTGTTTGATGACGGCATTGCCGAGGCCACTGGTTGGGCCCCTGGTTCAAACCACCCAGCGACTCGTAAATCCTACGGGATGAGGAGTACGGAATGTGTGAGCGGGCGGGGGGGGGGCTGGGGGCGGGCGGGTGAAAGGGAACAGGGAGATGGCGGTGGTGGTTATACGACGTTAGAATAAAAAAAAAAAATCAAGGACACGCGTTCTTTCTAGTACGCATTTTATATTCCCCCCTTCCTCCCTCCTCTTACCAAGGACCCCCCGTTTAACAATATTTTTAGGAACGAACAGATAGATACCGCGCGGATTGCTTCCATCGATGTTAAAATTCGACAGATATATCTGCGAATATTTATTATGATCTGTAGCAGTTTATACTCGTTAAATATATATATATATGTGTGTGTGTGTGTGTGTGTGTGTGTATGTGTGTGGGTATGTATATATATATATATGTATATATAAATATTTTTATTTTTTTTATTTTCTCGTACGTATCTCTATATTATATTTTATTATTTTACGAGAGAATATTCGAATAAATATATATATATATATATATATATGTGTGTGTGTGTGTGTGTGTGTGTGTGTGTCTATGGGTATATATATGTATAAATAAATATTTTTATTTTTTTATTTTCTCGTACGTATCTCTATATTATATTTTATTATTTTACGAGAGAATATTCGAATATATATATATAAATGTGAAAATAAATATATAATAAAATAAAGATATAATAAATATAATAAATAACAATATAATAAAAAAAAAAATAAGCAGTAAAGAATTTTAAAAGATCCGAGCAACGATGAAAAAAGAATTTGATATTAACTGCTAACGACGTACGTACGTAAGGATAGATCGAACGTTTTCGATGAGCATTTCTAACATCGAAAAACTCTGACTACCTACTACCGTTAGGTAGGTTAGTGACCCCCTTCGGTTTTTATACAAGGGTTTTCCTGTGGGGAGACGCTTTTTTTTATACATCGACGGGGGTACCCAGGTCCTGGGCCTGGGGTGGAGAGTTCTTTTTTTTTTCTTTTTCTTTTTTTATATACCAGCATCTGTACCCCCGTGGCTAGGAAAGCAAAATTTTTCAGTCAGCCAGTCACTCACCTGGCCTACTTCGGAGCGGTGAGACTCTGGAAAAATCACTCATAATCTTTCTCTCTTCTCTTGCTCGTAAAATTCGATTTAATCCTGTCAAAAAAAGAGAAAGAGAGAGAGAGAGAGAGAGAGAGAGAGAGAGAGAGAGAGAAAATTAACAAACGTTTATATCATTTCGATCGTTCGATAAACACAAGTGAGAGTTCGAGTCTCTTATCGCGAGTATGCGAATAATTAATATACGCGTGTGTCTCGAAGTGCAGTGTGTGCGTGCGTGCGTGTATTCGTTCGTTGAACGGTCAAGGTAATACATTTCACGTTATTTCATTAATCACGTATCCTTATTAGTAATGCGGACAATAAAAAAAAAAAAAAAAAAATAAAAAAGAAAAAGTAAAACATCGACCGCAGTCGTTCTCGCCAGTTGGAATTACATTTTCATCGGTTCCTTCGAAAGATCGATGATTATATCGAACGAACGAACGAACGAAAAAAAAAATGAAAAGACAAGAAAAAAAAGTGAAAAGAAAAAGGAAGAGAGAAAAAAGAAATGAAATGAGAAAAATCGATCCGGTTGGAGCGTTTGTATCGTTTCGGGAAGTACCACTGACGGTTTACGAAATGACACGCGGGATGAAAATTTTCTCGAAAGAAGAGGGGGGGGGAGAAAAAGAAGGCGGACGGTCAGGGAGACAGAGAGAGAGAGAGAGAGAGAGAGAGAGAGAGAGAGAGAGAGAGAGAAGAGAAATAAAAAAAATACGAGAAGGATAGGGGAAGGAAAAAAAGGAGGCGACTTCGTCGTGCCTTTTTCACCCTCCTTTCTGACTTTCTGGCCTCTCCCGGAGTTCCATTAAAAAGAAAACGCTTTTCTTTTCTCTCTCTCTTTTTTTTCCCTTTCTCTTTCTCTTATTTCTTCTCTTTTTTTTTTTTATTTCGACTCCCCCAACGATCCCCCGAGATTAAAACATTCGCGAACGAGTCGTGAACTCGTTTGTCCTTTCTACCTTTTCACTCTCTCTCTCTCTCTCTCTCTCTCTCTCTCTCTTCGTTTTATAACCCCTCATCTACTTTCCTCCCTCTCACTCTGCTTCATCCTTAACAATCTATCTCCCTTCCACGAACAATTTCTTTCCAACTGTCTACCCCCTCTCTAGCTACGCTAACCTAAGGTGAACCAGATAACGAAGCGAGGACGTCGTAGAGCTAATTTTCGGTAATTTCTCAAAACAAAAAAAAAGAAAGAAAGAATGAAATAAAATGTAAGAAAAAAATGGAGAGAGAGAGAAAGAGAGAGAGAGAGAGAGAGAGAGCGTGGAGATGCCACCCCTTGAATACAAAGCGGTAGCATCGAGAAAATACACGCTTATACTGACACGCGCGAACATGGACACAGATATACGTATGTGTATATATATATTATATATATATATATATATATATATATATATATATATATATATATATATAAATACATACATATATACAGTTGGAAAGGGAACACACCTTCTTCTCTCTAGACTTGCTGGCTCTCGCTCGACGTTTTTCTTCTGGTGAAACGAAGATAGAAAGAAAGAAAGAGAAAGAAAGAGAGAGAGAGGGAGAGAGAGAGAGAGAGAGAGAGAAAGCTCAAAGAAAAGGAGGCGAGAAGAAAAGAAAAATAATCTCTTATATACGACGCCCACGGTGTAATGGAGGGTATTTCGCGCTGCAAAACACCCGAGCTACCCACCCACCCCTCCTCACCACCTCCGCCACCGCAGCCCCGACGCGCCACCATCTCCAGCCTCCTCTGAGCGCGCGCGCGCGCGCGCCTCCACGACTCATCCTTTCTCACGCCAGGCCGTTGAAAATAATATCTATCTTTTTTCTTTTTATTCTTTTTGCCCTCCTTTTCTCTTTTTCTTCTTCTTCGCGAGACGAGACTTTCTCTCTCTCTCTCTCTCTCTCTCTCTCTCTTTCAACGAGTTCGCTGTTTTTGTGCCATTAGTACGAAATTAGAGTTAGATATTTTCTTTGATATATCATCGTTATCACGGGATTAGATCATAAAATTTTTAACATTGCGTCCATATATCGTATATTAATAATCTGTTATCCCAATGGAATAATACGATATTAATGAATTAATATTAATATTGATAAATTGATATCGATAATGTCATTGACGATGAAAGTTTGGTATCATGGAGGTGCGACAACAAAAATTAATTACGTCGTTATCGATCGTTCCCTCGTTTCCTTTATTTCAATGTACATACATTAGATTGGACCTCGTTGATTACGTTTACGAAATATATATATATATATATATATATATACATATATGTATAGATTTCTTTTCGTCTTGTTTTTTTTTTTATTTCTTTCACAAAGCCCGACGATTAAACTCTCCCCGTATAAATCATGTTTCCCATTATTTGAAATTTACGGAACCCGGAAAAAAAATCGCGATAAGGCGAAAGTTTCTTTGAAATCTTTTTTCTCCTTTATTTTCTTCTTCTTCTTCTTTGTTTTTTTTTTCCTTACGAACGAGACAAGAGAAAGGGAAGGAATGGGAGAAAGAGGAGTGGGATCGGTGGTGGGCGGGAGGATAGGGTTGATGGCGGAGGATGGGTGGGTGGGTTGAAGGGAAAGGGTATAGGTTGGTTTTGCGGAGAGGAATTTTCGTGGTGATAAATCAAAAAGCACGGACCGACGATAAATATGAGCAAATGACAGCGTTGATTCATAATTAAACGAGAACTCGACGAAATTCGCGAGCATTGGTCAGAAAGAAGGACCTATGCGTCGGAGAGAAGAAAGTACGGGTTGGGTGGGTGAGTGATTGAGTGGGAGGTGAGGGAGGAGGGGGGGGCTGAGCGATGGGAACGGGGTTAAAAAAAACGTTGGCGAGCGAATCGAAACCGAAGTGTCCTCGTTGAATTTCTCTTTCCTTCCCCCCTTTCGCTTCGTTTTGTTTATTCTCTTCTCCTCTCTATGATTTCTTTTCTTTTCCTTTTTCCTTTTTTTTTTTTTCTTTTTTTTCTTTCAAGAGAAAGAAAAAGGGGGAAAAGCCTCGCCGTCGAGTTCGGAGCATGGAACTTTTTTGTTACGTACGAAAGTGGTTGACAATAAGTTTTCGAAGAAAGAAAAAGGAAATAAATAAAAAATTGAAGGATTCCTTGGAAGAAAGAAAGGAAGAAATAAGAGGGAAAAAAAAGAATTATTCGATATGGCCGTACGTGTTGCCTGTGCGAGTGAGTGTTTACATGTTTATGTAAAATACATGCGTACGTTCGTGGGTATACATAAACATACGTACGTATGTATATACGTAATAAAAGTTGCGTCGAACACTCGTTGACCGTGGGACGCAAACGCAAAAGCAAACGCAATTACGCGTTGCATGGGAAAAATGTAGAAGGAAAAGCGTCTAGTAGAGTAAAGTCGTGCTCGTTTCCTCGACCGGAAAGAAAAGGTTTCCATGGAATACTCGAGATATACTTCGGCGTCTGGAACGGAGTCCCGGAGCAGCAATTATCCCAAGAAGCTCCGACGATTTTGAATCCGCATGAGGGAATAGCTGAACCACTCACCCACCGTACCTGTCTTCCTCGTTCTCTACCGAAGTCGAAAGAGAGAGATAGATACAGAGAGAGAGAGAGAGAGAGAGAGAGAGAGAGAGAGAGAGAGAAAGAGAGAGAGAGAAAGTAATATAGATAGATAGATAGATAGAGAGACGTAGAGAAAGAGAAAGAGAAAGAGAAAGAGAAAGAGAGAGAGAGAGAGAGATTGAAAGAGAAAGAGAAAGAGAAAGGATAGATTCGTAGAAAAGGATGCACTTCGCAGTGCCGGTGGTATAAGTATAAGCGGGCTCCATTTTGTCCCGAAGGGAGTGGAGGGTCTAGGAATAGAGAAAGAAAGAAAGAGAGAGAGAGAGAGAGAGAGAGAGAGAGAGAGAGAGAGAGAGTGAGAGGGGTAGTCCTTAGCCGACCCCTACGTTTCCACCCATACATGCGCGTCCACGATGCACACACTCATTAGGCAGCCCCGAGTGTACACGTGCGACTCTCCTTTCCATCTTCCTTTCCCTATTTTTCTCTTTTTCTCTTTCACCCTCCCTCTCCCACTCCCTCCCACCCTGTCAGTCTCTCTCCCTCCCTTCCTCCCTCTCCCTCTCTCTCTCTCTCTCTCTCTACTTCACATTCTTTTTCCGTCTTTGTCTCTTTTCCTCATTCTCTCGCCATCCTTATTTCTCTCACTTCGAAGTTACGTACCTCGGTCGTCGTGTCTGCGTGTGCGGACCTCGAGGGTTCGTCGGAAGGGATGCTGGATGCTGCGCAAGCGCAGCTCGCGAGATATTGATAAAAATACGCGAAGGTCCACCCCCCCCCCATACCCTCCCCTACCCTCCCCACCCCACCCATTCCACCCACACACCAACGCCAAGTCAGCCCCATCGGTAGGGAACTAAGGAGATATTCTTACGCGGAGGGCCACCCCTCTTCTTCCACCCCTTCTTCTCTTCCCTTTCTCTTTCTTCCTTTTTTTCCTCCTCTCTTTCTCTCTCTCTCCCTCTCTCTCTCTCTCTCTCTCTCTCTCTCTTTCTCTCTCAGTCTCCTTTTCTATCTGCGTTATACTCTTCTCTACCTATCTCATCCCCCTCTGTTTCATCGCTCCTTATGTCATGACATTAACATAATTATTAATATTTTCTTCTCCCTCCTTATCTCTCTCTCTCTCTCTCTCTCTCTCTGTCTCTCTCTGTCTCTCTCTCTGTCTTTCTCTTTAGGGTGTCCAAACGAGCGAGGAATACGTCGTTCGACTTATTTATTTCTTTCTTCTTTTCGTCATTTCTTATTTTTCTCTTCTTTTCTTCTTCTTCCTTCACTCTCTTCCCCATTCCCCTCCCCTCCGACCGTTCCCCATCTCTCCACAAAGCTTAACCAACAACGTCAATGTCCCTCACCGCCGACCACCCACCCTCTCCACCCTCTCCACCCCACTACTATCCTCCTTACTCCTTTTATTCCTTATTTCCTTTCTTTCACATTTTTATTTGCTTCGTTCCACCCGTCACACTACAACGGACGCTTTAAAACACTTTTATTAATTTTAACGATCGATCCCCATCAACGAACGACGAACCAAATCGAATTTTTCTTTTCCTCGTTCGTTCGCAACGATACTCGTATCTTTCGTACCGTCTGAGAAATCTTCTTCGATTAATTTGTTATCATAATTATTATTTAATCATTTACTTTTCTTCGTTCCAATTTCCCTTTAACGGGTTTCTTTGTTCGGTGCGAATTTTCCCGCAAAAAAAAAAAAAAAAAAAAAAGAAAAGAAAAAGGAAAAAGAAAAAGAAGAGAAAAGAGAAGGAAGATAGAAATCGTTTGGAAATTTTCGAAACGTTTTATCTTAATACGTTTAACTCTACGTGACTTTTCTAAAATAATTGATACACCTTGGCCTGACTTTTATTACGTAACTTATCTCTTCATTCTAAGTGAAATAGTTGCCTCCGAAAGAAAATTCTTCCCTGTTTTCCCCGGGAGGGAGTAAATGTCAAAGCGCACGCATTAAATTTATCGATCATAATGAAGTCGTGAAAGGTAAAGAGGATAGGGAGAGCAGGGTAAAGGGAGACACAGAGAGAGAGAGAGAGAGAGAGAAGAGGAGGACGTGGAATACTACCGTTCGAATTCTCCAATTTCTCGCGAGAAATGGGCGTAGCCCTATAAGAACCGACGATTTTACTGCGAGTTTTATTTTTAAAAGCACTCATTCTCCATCATCCCTTTTCTTTTATCATCCTCTTTTACTTCCTAACTTTTCTCCTCGCGGTCACGGGGGTAGTCTACTCCGTAGTCCGAGCGGAAACAATGAGATCGCTACGGGGCTCTCTCTCTCTCTCTCTCTCTCTCTCTCTCTCTCGCAATTAAAACGTTCTGGTTCAAGTGTTTCCCTTTGAGGATACCGAAGAATCTCAACTGAGAGTGAGAGAGAGAGAAAGAGAGTATCAGGTCGGGGGTTGGAGAAGTGGCCGATCAAAGGGAATTATTTCATTAAATCGACTAATCGTTCGCACGATGTTGCTCGGTCAAGCGATTTATTCGGAGGATAAATACTTTAAAAAGGAAAGGTGAAAGGGGAGACCAAAACAAAAGAAACAGAAATAATGGTATCGTAAAACGAAGAATATATTTATCGATTGGATCGATGAAGTCGGTTTTGACCGGAACACTTCTTAAATATGTATCGATAATGAAAAAAATATGAAGAGAGTTATCCATCCATCCAACCATCCATCCAACTATCTATCTATCTATCTATCTATCTATCTATCTATATATCTATCTATCTAACGAGAGGGTATCATACAACTTCATCTCTGGGTCTCTTCGGTCAGGAAAATTTAACGAAACGCTGAGCATTCGAATATTCGAAGGAGACCGAAGAAAAAGTATGACGCTGGCATTATTCAAGAATCCTTTTATCTTCGTCGAGTCCAACAGAATTTTTATTTTTCATTTGTCATAGACGAATGAATTATTATTTCGATTCCCCTGTCCTCCTCGACCACCACCACCACCACCCCTAACCCACCTCAGACCATCCCACTTCGTCCCAATCGCGTGACGTTGGAATCTATCGTCAGGTTTGGCGCTTTGCCGAAACGCACGTCATCGCGTTCCGCTTATACAACAGTTTTAATCATTTCGATGGAGTATAAAACCGGCCAATGGATAAAAGTTTTCTACTCCAGTGGGTCGACCGATACAAATCGTAAAGATCATTTCTTTTATCCCGATTATAAGATTTCCGGTAAAGACGAATGATTGAATTTTATTTGTACCAAGGGTGGGTAACGTTCGTTCGGTTCTATACGTTCGTTAGAACGTTTTATTTAAAATAAAATTAAATGAAATTAAATAAAATTAAATGAAACGAAACGAGAACGAGAACGAAACGAGACGAAATGAAACGAGACGAAATGAAACGAGACGAAATGAAACGAAATGAAACGAAATGAAACGAAATAAAAGTAAAATGTTAAGGAAAGATGGACGATAAGATGGTGGACGGATAGGGGTGAGAGATTGGTTGGCTCGCGAGCGAAATTATATTTTTTTGTCGTCAGAACACGTTCTCTGGGTCCGGGACACTCGCATCCCGAGGGTATTTAAAGACTCTTCGTCCTTCCTTCGCGACCCTCGCTCGCGGAAGGTGGATGGGATGAGAATGAGAGGGCGAGGAGTAAAGGGGAGGGGGAGGGGAGATAGGAGGAAGAGGAGAGTGCCGGCTCCTGGGGCGGTAATCCTTCGAGCTCAAGCGCACGAGTATTAGTCCGTCGTACGTACGGAGACAGCAGAGACGTAGACGTCTCGTGGGCGCGGGTGAGGGTGAGGACGAGGGTGAGGACGAGGGTGAGGGCGAGGGCGAGAGAGCGCGCGCACGCTCACGTTACTCTCTTTCGTTCGTTCTTTCTTTCTCTTTCTCTTTCTCTTTCTCTTTCTCTCACTCACT
>OU426853.1:4402660-4405160 GCA_911387685.1 Dolichovespula media
TTTATCTCTTTCTCCTTCTCTTTTTCTTTCTCTTTTACTCTCGCTCTCTCTCTCTCTCTCTCTCTCTCTCTCTCTTATCTCTTTACTCTTCTCGCCGTCCCTTCGTTCTACACACACGTATACACACGCGCCTCCTCTACTTTGTTTCAGGTGACGCGTGAAAACCTACGCGTCAGTATTTTTTCTTTCCCCTCGTAAAAAAAATAACCAACTCGCTCGCGTCCACGCAAGTACGTAACCTCGTGCGTGTCGTTTTTCCTTTCCTTTTTCATTTTTGTTTCTTACTTTTTTTCTTTTATTTAATTCTCTCTCTTTTTTTTTTTTATTCTTTTATTTTCCAGAGCCACCGAACGCACATGTAACGTAATATTGTGTCTCCAAGGTAATAACCCGCTCCCCCTTCCACCCCCGCCCCTCCATTGCGGATATCGCCGTACGTTCTCAGCGTCGGATTACTCAGAACTACGAGGGATCGTTAAAATTTTTCTCGCGAATCTAATCGCCATACCGTCTTTGATATCTGACAATGATTTCTTTTTCCTATTTCTTTTTTGTTGTTTTTCTCTTTTTGGTTTTCCAAGTTATTTCTCTATTTATTTTTTTTTTTTAATAACGAATACTCCCCATCGATCGTTCGTTCTCTCTCTCTCTCTCTCTCTCTCTCTCTCTCTCTGTCTCTCTCTAGATTCGACGAAGACTTTTAAACACGGACTCATTCGATCTCTCCTTCGAAGTTTTCCTTTAACGATTAGAAAACTTTTTCGATTGACTCGATACGACGCTGTTTGTATATTCGTACGAGATATACCCAAACGATTACGTCGATTTGATTAACGGGAACTTAAGCGAAACCCGATCTAACCAATTAACGACGAAAAATCGTCGAGCATTAAACAACAACGGGCGGTCGCCAGTTTTACGATTGGAAACGGGAAAAGAAAATGGCAGCCGGCGGGCCGTCGTTTAACCCTCTTGGAAAAATGGGGGGGGGAATAGGGGGTGGGGGTCGGTCCTGGAATTCGTTGTAACTAGTGCACCACGCGTTTGGTGTTTTCGAAAGAGGGCGGAGGGTGCGGGGGTGAGAAACGGCAGGCATGGTGGGGGTTTGGGGTTTGCGGACTGGATTGAGGGTGAGACGGGGAGGGGGGGGGGCAGGAAAAAGGGGGGAAGGTTAGCTCGTCGGAGCTTTATTCGAGAGGGTGTGCTTCGTTCGGTGCTCTCCCCTTTGGAAAGAGTAAAAGAAAAAAAAAAAAAAAAGAAAAAGAAAAAAAATAGAAAAAAAGCGAATAAGAAGAGGAAAAGGAAGAAGGATAAAGCTATTTAAATAGGCACGATTCGGTTGGACCTGCACGTTGGGGTTGGCGGGGGTTGGCGGGGGATTTGGTGGGAGAGATAACTACTACACGTTCGTTCGGGTTCTACTCATGGCTTCATCCCAACTTCAGGAGGTATCCATCGGCCATAGGAATACGTAATATGGCCGGCCACGTTTTCTATGAAAATTCAATAGTCGAACCCATCCATCGGCCGTTCGTTTGTTGCGTCTGGCTCGTCGTACTTCGCGGGGAACGACGATTCTTCCAACGAAACGAAATCACGTTAACGATATCGATTTCGAGAGAAAGGGGCCCGCCTATTAGGAAAAAACGTATCTTCTCGGATAAACTCTATCGTCGAGTTTTTGCATTAGAACGAGCGCCGACGAGAAGGAATGGGTATTAGGACGAGGGACGGGGGTGTGTGTGGGGGTGTGGGGAAGAGAGGGCGAGGATGATGGGGCGACGTGGATGATTCGAGAGAGGCACGGGGAGTATCATGGTGGAAGAAAGCGAGAAGAGACACTCAACCCACCTCCTCTTATTCCTCGTACCCCCTACACCCCCTATACCCCATACCTCCCCTCCTCCGGCCCGCCTCTCCCCAAGGATTCGAAAATCGGGCAACAATGACGGTGCACGTTTTTCATGAAACGAATTATATTCGGGTCCTTGACTGTTTACCTCGAAAAGGTTCGAGCCTTTGGTTAAACCTTATCGATAGGATGTCGTGGGTACTCGTTTTATGTGTTGTATATCTTTTGGTATCGCAGGAGAGAGAGAGAGAGAGAGAGAGAGAGAGAGAGAGGGAAGAATACGCGGTCGACGTTTAAACGTAGAAGATTACGAGTGAATAATTGTACCGCGTAATTTATCGCTAGGAATGCATCGGGTACCTTCCTACCTCTACTCGGATCCTGAGGGGTTTTCTTCTTTGGGTGGTAGTAAGGACGAGAAGGAGGTGTAGGAGAAAGAGGAAGGGGAGGAGGAGGAGGAGGAGAAGAAGGAGGAGGTAAAGGCGTGGAGAGAGAGACACAGAGAGAGAGAGAGAGAGAGAGAGGGAGAGAAAGAGAGAGGGAGGTCTGCGTCGGGGTGGTAGGTGAGACGGGGTGGCACGGTGGAAATTGAATTTCGATCGAACACCGCCGCGGCAAAAGAGAGGGGTGGCCGAGGGGTGGTCGAGC
>OU426853.1:4410160-4422660 GCA_911387685.1 Dolichovespula media
CGATCGTGCGAGTGGATGGTAAAAGGAAGGAAGAAGAAAAAAAAATGGAGAAGAAAAAGGAAAAAGGAACAAAATAGGAAGAACGAAAGATAAAAGAAGGATAGAGAGTAAAAGTAGTAGGTGAGGGTTTGATGAGAGGGACAGAGTACTCTTGGATGGGTTACCAAGTACTTGACCCGGAGAAGGAAATGGTAGAGAGAAAGAGGTCTGCACTCCTGGTGATTAAAGTAAAGCCAGGAATTAGAGTGAAGCGGACCCCAATGGAGACAGAGAGACAGTGGTGTATTTCGAAGAAAGAGGATGGCAGGAGGAACGAGAGAAGAGGAGGAAGAAGGAGATGGCGGTGGAGGAGGAGAAGGAGGAGTTGGAGGAGAAAGGAGCGCCGGCAATCAGTGAAATGGCGGTGAAAATAAATGAATGGAAATCGAGTCTGTCCTGTTCTCATTGCTGGCGAAGGCGAGCCGGCATTGGACGATCAACTACGACGTCGAGAGTGTATACGAGTGGTGGAGAAGGAGGTGGTGGAGGAGGAGGAGGAGAAGGAGGAGGTGGATGTGGAGATGGAGAGAAAGAAACGTAGGGACGAACGATGGCCCTGCGAGAAATAGGAATTGATCGATAAATAGAACGTATAGATAGTTCGTTTCGTACAATTTACGAATGTGTTGGTTATGATTGTCGATAGGACTGTGTTACGTAATTATATATATATATATATATATATATATATCCTTTGTTAGAGATAAAAAAGAGAGACTTCTTTTCTTCTTCTTCTTTACTTCTGTTATTTTTTTCTTATTTTTTATTTTTCTTTCAGATTCTATATGTTACCACAGAAAGAGAGAGACAGAGAGAGAGAGAGAGAGAGAGAGAGAGAGAGAGAATTAGCATAAACAAAAAGGATCCTAAAAGCACCTCTATAAAGACACACGTAATAACTCTTACACTTTAGTCGTAGATTATTTTATTCGTACGTATAACCGTATCTTATTGGAAACGCTTGGAGAGATAATAAGAAGAAAAAAGAAAAAAAAGAGAAAAAAACACGTGGAGAAAGATGATAATAATAATAATAAAAATAATAATAATATCGTATTACTACGAAGAAAAATTCATCTAACCGATGATTTTATTCGCGTGGAAACATTCGTGACGTTAACATTCAACATCGGCGGTCGTAGGTGGACGAAGGACGAAGGACGAAGGACGAAGACGAAAAAGACGAAGAAGAAAAAGAAGATGAAGAAGAAGAAGAAGAAGAAGAAGAAGAAGTAGAAGTAGAAATAGAAGAAGCGGGGTGGTATTACAGCGGCCAAGTCCTTGACTGTGCTTCGTTCGGAATCCCTAAACTAAACTATACCTCATCCCTATCGGAGAACAAGCTTCCCTACCCTTAGGAAAGCAAACTTAATGCCTCGGAAAAAATAACACGCGCACGCACACACATAGCCGTCCATCTTGTCCCCTCCCCCACTCCCCGTGCGTGGTCCTTACACTCGTGGTTGTCCTTTTTCTTCTTCCATTTCTTCTCCTTCCTCCCGTCCTTCCTCTTCTTTCTATTCGCCGTCTTCCTTCTCTTTCTTTCTTTTTTTTTCCTTTTCTCTCTCTCTCTCTCTCTCTCTCTCTTTTTTTTTTCCGCCGACGATAGAGGGTGGTGGACATTTAGGGCGACAAAAAGGGACACTCTGTCTCCCGCAGGAAGTTCCCGGAACGCGTTGGAATTTCGTCCTCGGCACTACGATCGATCGAATCTGCATGTTTATCCTTGCAATAGAATCCCCTTTTTTTCTTTTGCTCTTTCATGACTCTTCCTTTCTTTATTTCTCTCTCTCTCTCTCTCTCTCTGAAGTCTTGTCTCTCTTTAACACGTATTTTCTATCCCTTTTCTACGTCCGAGGGAAACATTTTCCCATTATACATCGGATATATACGATGCTACGTCAGGGAATTCGTTAGAATTCAAACGTATGATTATAATCGTGTGTGTTATATAAAGAAAAAAAATATATATGTATATATATATATATATATATATATATATATATATACACACGTGTATCAAAAATAATGAATACTATATACTTAACATTTGATAAGAAGACATTAAACAGCCGACACGAGACGACATTTCCTTCTCGTTCAAATGGGAAACTAACGTGTTTTCTTTCTCTCTCTCTCTCTCTCTCTCTCTCTCTCTCTCTCTTTCTACGAGGGAACATTATTCCTGCTTTTGACACGAAAGTGACATTTAATCTTCCAACGCCGTCGTATAAATAAGTAAACAGCGACGTTTTCGTGAAACCGCCGCTTTCACTCGCTTCTTCTTAAATTATCAAAAACCCTTGGAGATGGATTGAAAATGTAAATGGATAAAAGTGAAATGCGCGTGTTACCGTGCTGTTAGTTGCTTCTACGAAATTTACAAGACGTTCAATTTTAAATGTAGGTACGAGTTGATTTTCGATAATAGCATTCAAATCCATGATGGTTGGTTAATTGACCTTTGACGTCGTCGTAGTCGAGAGATACCGACAAAATACTGACAGATACCGAGAGACAGAGACAGAGAGAGAGAGAGAGACAGAGAGAGAGAGAGAGAGAGAGAGACAAACAGAAAGAGAGAGAATGAATAAAAAAACGAAAAAGAGAAAAAAGAAAAAAAGAGGAAAGATACAAGAAGAGTGACAGAGAGGGAGAGAGAGAGAGAGAGAGAGAGAGAGGGAGAGAGGGAGAGAGAGAGAGAGAGAGAGAGAGAAATAGAGATCGTTAATCGTCGTAAATAAGAGGAGCCACACCTTCGGACGTGGCGCATAGGTATGTCCAGGTCCACGTCCTCCCACCTCGGCTGGGTTCTCTCGGTAGGTTACATGGACTCCTCCACCATGTGCATTTCCCTCTGTTCCCTCTTCCGTTCCTCCCCATGGTGTCTATCTGTCTTCGTCTTGGCGCGCGCATACGAGAGGACGAAAAAGGGAACGATGGGAGGTAAAAGGGAGGGAGGTGTCTCTCGCGCTGCACTTGCGCGCGCATTCAAACTCACACAAGGATGCGACCGATCGTCTCGCACGTGTACACATTCTCTCTCTCTCTCTCTCTCTCTTTCTCTCTCTGTCTCTTATGCACATACACATACACATACACACACACACACACACACACTCCGTCTCTCTCTTTCTCTTTCTCTTTTACTCTCACTCATTCTCTCTTTTTTTCTCTGACATTCTCGTGTTCTCGACTCTCGTCGTGTCCAGCTAGGACGTACCTACTACGTAACGTATATCCCCCACCAACTCATGTATATTCCCCTTCTTCGCCCCCACCAGATACTCGGCGTGGGTGTGGCTTCGGCCATTTTGGTACCACCTACCCCTCGCACGCAGCTCCTCCACCCCCTTCTTCTTTCTCGACGATTCGACACACGCTTTCTCTCTCTCTCTCTTTCTCTCTCTCTATCTATCTATCTATCTCTCTCTCTCTCTTTCTCTCTGTCTTTCTATCGTCTGCGTAGTCACGCCGTCGGAGAAAGAAAGAGAAGGATAGAGAGAATGCGAGCTTGAGAGATGGAATGCTGTGAGAGGGGAAGGTGGTGGTAGGTATTTGAGGAGAGGGGCTGGTAGGGGGGTTGAGCTTATTTCAAAATCCAACGCACGGCGGTGGAGGAGAAGAAGAAGAGGAGGACGACGAGGAGGAAAAAGAAGATGAAGAAGATGAGGAAAGAAGAGAGAGAGAGAGAGAGAGAGAGAGAGAGAGAGAGTGAGGAAGATGAGTAGGAAGAAGAGGTGTCGTTTCGCGGGACGTAGGGGGTGAGGAACAGACTTAATTTCTATCTACCCCCTCCGTCATTCTCCCAATCACCCTTCCTTCTTCTCCCTCTTTCCCTCCTTCTCTCGATCTGTCTCTCTCTCTCTCTCTCTCTCTCTCTCTCTCTTTCATGCCATCTTTGACTTCGACTTCTAACGTTCGCTTCACGTAACTCTTCGTGGCTGACGATCCTTTTTCGCGATCGCAACCAACGCGAAATCTTCCTCCTCCTCCTCCTCCTCCTTCTCCTCTTCCTCCTTCTCCTCTGATTCATCTCCCTATAGGATTGCATACGATCAATGCGTGACGGTTCAAGAACTACCGAAGAAATAATATGGAAATATACAAAATTTATATAAATGTATACCTACGTATGTTATACCGATTTACATAATATATATATATATATATATATATATATATATATATATATAGATATATATATATATTGATATAAATATATACGTACTAACGATGGGACTAGGTATATAATTAATAAAATATTTTCCATGGCGAAAGATATACGTGCTATTTTTCAAATCGATTCTAATTGTTAAGCTTTCCGTGTTCCTCCCGTTCTCTCTCTCTCTCTCTCTTTTTCTCTCTCTCTCTTTGTCTCACTCGCTACGCTCTATCGTTCTCTCAAGAATGACGTTTCTTTCGTCGTTATATTTCTTCAACTCTCTATCGGCCATCTCCAATGCGGGAGATTAAGTTGATCGATTCCTTCGACAAAGAGCGATACGCGGACGATTTCTTGGTCGATCGAGCAAACCGAGCCGGAGGCGGGCATCCACACTTCGTTACGCGGACGAAATGAAGAGAGGAGAGAGACAGAGATACATAGAGGCAGAGAGAGAGAGAGAGAGAGAGAGAGAGAGAGAGAGAGAGAGAGAGAGAGAGAGAGAGAGAGAGAGAGATAGTATGAGAAGTGGAGGTGGTGGTGGTGGTGGTGATAGCGGTAGTGGTGGTGTTGGTGGTGGTGGTGGTGTGGTGTGGTGGTGTGGTGGTGGTGGTGTGGTGGTGTGGAGGAGTTCGAGACAACATTCTTGCAGATAGATGGCGACACCAGTATATATCCAATATACCTTCACGGTGGTTTGTTATATTTTCCATTCGACAATTACTTATTCATATTTAATAGTATGAATGTTATATATATATATATATATATATATATATATATATATGTATGAATAGTTATTATTCGTAAAGGTTATTCCAGATAGACGATCGTACATTAAATATCGAATTGAATTGATGACGTGCAACGTTACTGCGCGTTTATGCGCCGTGCATTAGGTGACTTTATTTCTACGAATAAGAAATTTTCATTGAGAATGGTTACGTCGATAAAGATTTTTCATGAAAATTCTTAATCCGGCCAGTACACGTCGCCCTTAAAATACTTTTCTCTTTTTTTTTCACCTTCTTTCTTTCCTTTTTTTTTCTCCCTTCTTCTTCTTCTTCCTCTTTTTCTTCTTCCTTCGCGAGAGCTCCGTATAAATCCACATCCACGTTTTCCGCCTTTCTCCTTTCTCCAAGCACGACGCGTAACGCGCTTCCAGGAGGAGGGTGGATAGATTATGTGGCAGAAAGCTAGGGAGACGAAGAGAGTTAGAGAGAGAGAGAGAGAGAGTGTGTGTGTGTGTGTGTGTGTATGTGTGTGTGAAAGAGAGAGAGAGAGTGAGAGTGAGGGTGAGAGTGAGGGTGAGAGAGAAAAAAGAAAGGAAAGTGGAAAGAAGGAGACGGAAGAGGAAGAAAACGAAGAAGAAGAAGGAAGGGTAAGAGGGTTGGAAAGGTGGGGGTTCGCGGGGTTGAAGGGAGGGTGACGAGAGAGCGTAAGTGCTTTTTGTCGGAAAAATTATATGATAGCTGGGAACGCGAGCTTTTTTCCCCGGGTCCAACGTACCCTCCCTCCTCCATTTCCACCGTCGGATTAGAAAATATGATTAGCTTCGTGCCAGGAGTTTATTCGGACTAGAACGGGGCCGCAGGGTGCGGATAAAAGGGGTGGCTGTCGCTCGTACCCTTCGGATTTTATGGATGACCATAGTCCCCTACGTGCCGTAGCATGAGAGACGCCTTTTCCTCGAGAAACGTTTTTCCATCCGAAAATTCCGCCTAATTCTTTCCCCTTTTTCTCTCTCTCTCTCTCTCTCTCTCTTTCTTTTTCTTCCGTTCTTTTCCTTTCTCCTTTTATTTTTATTCTTTATATGACGCATTTTTTTGTTTGCTCGTACTACTTTTCCTCTCATTCTTTCTGTCTCTCCTTATCTTTATTTCTTTTCTTTTCTTGCTCTTTTCTTCCTTAAATATCCTTACATCGAACGGTTCGAATTGTTTAAATAATTAATAAAGACAATATCTCTAATCGTTACTTTTCTAACCTTTTATTTTGCCCCACCCCCTCCCCGATAGGACATTTCGCATTTGATTCGTTAAACTTTATTGTTATAGTATATTATATATATCTACTATTGATACTTTTCGATGGATTTAAAAAAAAAAAAATATATATATATATATATATATATATATATATGTCTGATTGATTAGATTTTAACTTAGAAAAATTATTTGAGGTTTTTTAAGATTTACGTAATATTAAAATATATATCAGACACCGAATAGTCTAGACTCATTGAAAAGATAACACAATGTAAGATACGCTACGCACGTCTCTTTCTCGTTTTGCTTTCATAAACCTTCTCGCGCTGGCAAGCTTTCTCTTATCTCTTTCTCTTTCTCTCTCTCTCTCTCTCGGTCGAGAACCTCTTCTTACTCTTCCCTCTTTATTTTCCGACGTTCGCAAAGACCTTTCCTCTTTCTTCTTTCTTCCAATTGTGATGTGACTGACTACTCTACGACGCGCAAAGATCGTATACCCAAAGAGAGAGAGAGAGAGAGAGAGAGAGAGAGAGAGAGAGAGAGAGAGAGAGGAATCAATTTTGCAAATAACTCGAACGTCTTATTCGAAGGAAAACATTTTTGAGACATGCTCGAAAAGGAATACCTACTCCTGTCATCACGATCATTCTTTACTCGAATACTTTTTCATCTCGTCCCGAAGTTAGGTACATCCAATTTTGCTGTCTGTTTTTCCAATGGTGAGGGGTACGGGGTAGTGGAGTCGAACGAACAAGAAAAGAAAAATAACAAAAAATATAAAAATAATGAAAAAGGAAGAACGAGAAGAAGGATAAGAGAGAGAGAGAGAGAGAGAGAGAGAGAGAGAGAGAGAAGAAAAGAAAGGGAAAAAAAAAGAATATAAGAGAAACGAAGGAAGGTAGGAAAAAGTAAATGTTCATTGACACCAAAGAAATGGGGGGCGGGGGCGGGGGCGGTCCGTCCTCGCACTCCCTCTTCGCCAAGAACGTATGCGAGTCTTAGGGTAGTAGCGCGCCGATGAGTATTTCCCAAAGGAGAAACTTGAAATCGACTCATCGTAAGACCCCTTGGCTTTAACGCTTCAGCTTGCATAATAAAGCCATGCCAATTTTTATCGAGTCGTCGAGCAACGATATTTTGCTTCTCCAGCATTCCGATACCGAATAGTATTACGGTTGGTAGCATCATCGTCCTATACGCGTTATAGATACGGTTAAGGAAAACTGTAAAATTCTCTCGTTTCCTTTACGAATTTTCGTGAACGGGAGGAGTAGAGGGTGGGAGGCATAGGAAGAGACGAGCGCAGTGTAATGAAACTGAGGTGAAAAGCGAAAACAAAAAGAAAAAGAAAAGAATGCAGAAGAGAAAAGAAAAGGGAAAAAAGGATAAAAACGAAACGAAAAACAGAAGAGAAATGAAATGAAGAGAAGAAATAACAGAAGGGGGGGAAAGGAAAAGGAATGGATGATGGATATACGTAGTTGATTATTCGTCGATTATTCTAATGGATGGGGGTTAATATACAAAAATTATGGAAGTTTGATAACTACCCGAGACCGTAGTCTATACCGTACGTAAAAAGGTGTTGTACGCATTGAGAAACGAGAGAACGAACTCCCGTTCAAAACTAATTACGAAAGAAATTCATTTACCCTGAGTCGCGTCAGCATCTTCGACGATAGAAACTCGATCGAGTCTCCTCGTCCTCGCCGTTGACGACGTCCTCGACGTCGTCGTCGTCGTCGTCTCTCTCTCTCTCTCACACACACACACACACACACACGCGCGCGCGCGCGCACACACGCACACGCACACACGCTATCTCTCTCTCTCTCTCTTCTTCTCTCAAAGACAGTACGGAAAAAGGAAGATTAAAACGACGGATATCGACGTTACGTCATATTTTCTCAATATAATACTTTCAACGTGCCTTCGCTGAAATTAGATTCCAGAGACGCGAGTGGCAAGCGATGCACCACCACCACCATCACCATCACCACCATCGCTATACCATCGCCGTCACCGTTACCGTCACCATCACCACCATCACTACCACTATCATACCAACGGCACCGGTGGCGCGCGATGCTGGGAAGGGTGATCGATGAAAAAAAAGGGCGATCGGTTTCAACCCCATCCCTAAAGCGTGTTTGCGACCCCTAGATGAGAAACGACCCCCGTCGAATTTATATCGGGATCGAATTATTGATCTTTTGCCGCTTGCTGCGACCGATCGCTCTGCTCTAGCCCCACATCCACCCTCCCGCCCCACAGCCTACTACTCTCCTCACCCTTTTCCTCCACCACCATCGCTATCGCCATCACCGCCAGCTTCTCCTCCTCCTCCTCCTCCTCCTCCTCCTTTGCCTCCTCTCGTGTGTCGATTTTACGGTTTTAACGAACTGCACCCTCCTCTCTCTCTCTCTCTCTCTCTCTCTATACTCTATCGCGCGTGTAATCGCGTCTCCCTTCGTTTTTCCTTTTTCCATCCCTTTTTTTCCCCTCCCTCTTTTTTCATACCTCTCCCAACAATTCCGTCGTGTTGCCAGCTCGTAGCCCGACTCGATTTATCTCGTTTCTACGCAAGATACGACGGTCAACGAAATAATTAATCTGGATACAGAGTTCTCTCTCTCTCTCTCTCTCTCTGTCTATATATATATATATATATATATCCATCTCTCTATCTCTCTCATTCTCTTTTATATCCCAGGCGAACTAACCAGCTGTCCAAGTAGCCGTCGAGGAACGATCGGTCAGTGTCCAGTTCTGTTTTAACTCCGGATTAAACCGGAACTGGACTACTAGCCCGTCGGCGATGCTTAAGTTGACGCAAGGGATCAAGCCAGACAACGACGAATAGAACGAATAGGAGACGTTGGCGATCCATCGGCGAGGAGGAGGAGGAGGAGGAGGATGACGACGTTCCTTCCGACTATTCCAGTTCGAATGGAATTACACATCTGACTTTATACCTTCCTAAGGAGAACGTACCTCCTTCCCCCACCATACCCCACCCTACCCCCCATTTACCTATACCTTTACACGAGAAAGAGAGAGAGAGAGAGATCGGTGGACGTACGTAGTTGCCAACGTTGATCATCGTTTGTTTGTTGATCCTACCTAATAGATTATAAAAGGATTCACTGTGTGCTTAAACACGGACGACGGCTCATTTTGCTTGATACGAACGAAAGGGAATCGTCCGTTTTCGCGTATACACGTCCGTAGTATGGACGTTGAAATACGTTTGTAATTCTAGAACTGTGGGATTTAAATTGGGAGATTGCACGCGAAACCACGGTAGGAACCGTAACGAGATCTCTTTTCACGGTAGTGAGGGATGGGGGGGGGGGGGGGAAGGGGAAGGTTAGACGCCGTACGCGAAGCCAAATGACATTATCCGATTGGTTTACGTAACACCTTCGATCTCGATTCGATCCGTAAAGGTTCATTAAACGCGTTCTTACGTGGATGTACGCTTAACGCGGACGCCAACGTCAACGTTTACGTATCAATAATTATTCGCAAACGATCGGTTAAGAAGTTCGACGAAAAGGTTGTCTCTAATTCGAATTAAATAAAGAAAGGAAGAAAGGAAAAAGGAATGATCGATGGTGCTATCAACCCTCTCTACGTTAAAGGTCGCACGTGTTATTGCACGATCGTTGTCATTTCATATGATATGAAAAAAAAAAAAAGAGAGAGATTGAGAGGGCGGATAGTGGGGGGAAGCGGGAGAGTGAGGGAGGAAGGTGAGAAAGATTGTCCAGAAATTACATTTGCAAATCTCTCCTCGCTAGGACAGTCCTTGAATCGCCATTTACACCCACGGTTAAGTCTTCGAGTTTAAAGCGTGATTTTTAACGGCTCGTATATTAAGTTGCGAACTATAGTGGTCGTAGGCGATAGCGTAGAAAGAAAGGAGAAAAAATAAGGTGCCTGGGGGAAGGGGGGGGGGGACGGGAGGAGGGAGAGAAGATAGAAGGAAGGAAGGAACGAAACAAGGGATGAAAGCGCGTCCTTTGCCGTAGGGGTGGTTTGGACGAAGGAACAACCGGCGACGTTGCTGCTGATGGCTATGGTTTCAGTGGTGGTGGTAATGTCGATAGTAGTGGTGGTGATGGTGACGATGGTGGTGGTAGTGGTAGTGGCGGTGGTGGTGGTGGTGGTGGTGGTGGTGGTGGTGGTGGTGGTGTAAAATATGGATTTACTTCTCCTCCAGGGCCTCGGCCTTTCCTTCTCGGTCTCTCTATCTCCTCGCGAACGCGCATGTGTGCGAACGCGTAGGTGTGCATCTTGGACTCGCCTGACGTCATGCACACCACCAACGCCCCTATTATACGAGTGTGCCCGTGTGTTTAGGGTAGGCAAAAGGGGTTGGATGAGACACGGGGTGGTTTGGGAGGGAGAGCGGGTGTCGTGGCTCGTTTGTTAAATCGGAGAACTTGGAAATCCGTGGATGCTGCCGCCGTTGCCATTGCCGTTGCTACTTGCGCCGCTTCTACTGCTACTTGCGCTGCTACTACTGTGCTGCTACTGACGCTACTATTGCTATACCAGATTCTCAGTCTACTCTAGCAGAGAGGAACGGTTTCGTTTTGTTTTGTTAACGTTTTCTTCTGCGAACGTTCCGATATATGACGTCATCGACGCTTCGTTTTCCTGTTGGAAAGATAAAATTACGGGGGTCTGCTGTGATGCTGTTGAAAAATTACTTTCTTTTTTCTCTTTAAATATATATATATATATATATATAATTATAAATTGTAATGTAATATAATAAAAGTATATATATATATATATATTTATAAAACTTGCTACGTTTGAATTTTTTATCGAAATCTTGAATTAATATTATTATTTAATATTAATAGTAAATCTTTATATATATATTTTTCATTCTTTCATGTTTATATATATATATATATATATATATATATATATATATATATATTTATGTACATATACATATATGTATGTATTTATATTTATAGTATTGAAACTCATTTCCTTGACACACAGAGAGGAGAGAGAGAAAGCAAGAGAGGGAGAGAGAGAGAGAGAGAAAGAGAGAGAGAGGCTACAGTTTGGCGACACAAAAGAAACATCTAATCTGTGCTTCTCAATGAGAACTTCTCCAGTGGTTTCTTTATCGGATATCTTTTTCGAATCTTCCGCACGATTAACAAAACGTTTCTTCGAAGCGTTCAAAGGAAGGCTAGTTGCTTACGTAAACGATTCGATTAGCATCGTTCAAAGGGCAAGGTTGCCCCGATAAGAATCCATATTTCTAATCTAGAAGAGAGGAAAGAGAAAGAGAGAGAGAGAGAGAGAAGGGAGAAAGATAGGGAAAAAGAAAGAGACAAAGAAATAAGGAAAGAATGACAGAGATAGAGATAGACAGAGAGAAGTAGAGAAAGAGAGAGAGTGAGAGAGAGAGAGAGAGAAGGAGAGAGAGAGAGAGAGAGAGAGAGAGAGAGAGAGAAGGAGAGAACGGTCTCTCTTTGTAATACATTTACTCTCGAGATGTTTATCGACCAGAGTGGAGACTGACGTTCGATTTTTCCTCGTCCATTTCCACCTACGTGTCCCTGACGTGTAAACTCGTATGGGTGTTCACATTAGATTCTAGACGTACACACGAATATACATAGATAGAGGTATCTCACATATATATATATATATATATATACATATACATATATATATATATATATATATATATATATATACCAAGGCGGGTAATTTAAAATGCGATTACTCGAGGGGTGTCCTTCGTAGGGGTAGCATTCGTCGTCGGTGGACATAAGAATAGCTAATACAAGGTAGACGAGGGTGAGCGTGAGGGAAAGAGTGAGAGGAAGGGATGGAGAAAGAAAACGAGGAGGAGGAGGAGGAGGAGGTGGAGGAGGAAGAAGAAGAGGAATAAGAAGAAGAAGAAGCCGACGGTGGCGAAGAAAGGTGGGAGCCGAGGGTGGCTTGGATGGCTGCCATTAAAAGATTTCATCCTCCCCATCCCTTCCCTTCCCTCCCACTACCCTTCTACCCCCTACCCCTACCTTCCTGCTGGGGCCTCCCCTCGCCCGCGGCACCCATATATAAGGGTGAGTAATCTGAGAGGCCACCCCTCCTTTCTTATTTCCCTTCTTCCTTCTTTTTCTCGCGCTAACTCACACATGTATATTTTCTACTGGCTGAAGGTCCTCGAGCACTCGGAGAAAAGCGACACTCTATGAGTGTGCGTACCGTTTCCCGTAGGAACATGTGCATATATATACATTTATATATATATATATATTTATATG
>OU426853.1:4425160-4432660 GCA_911387685.1 Dolichovespula media
TTCTCTTTTCGGATATATATCGCGTATAGCGTGTATGCTTTTCCCAGCGCTGGAGAATGACTACTCCACGTAGGTAGGGTAGGTAGCTTGGTAGGTACGTACTTTCTTGCAATTTGAAAACGAAAACAATACTCGACGTTTCTCATTCTATCGTTCGTCAGTCTCGTCAGATTATTCCAGAGCTGCGTATCGTTGAGCGCCAATAATCGAGATGAAAAGATTAATTTCGCAGATGAATAGAAGATACCCTCTCTTAATTTTTCTTTCACTTTTATTCGTTCGTTCGTTCGTTCTTTCCTCTTTCCTTTCGTTCTCTCGCGAGTTCAACTCGTCGTCGTCGAGAGTTCGTATTAACGAATCGAACACGTTTCTCTCAAGATCGGGGGTTTGGTACGTATCGATACTATTCACGTGATAATGAAAAATGACGAAAGCGTGCATCGTCCGTCGATACTCTTTATACGTATCTGCTTACGTCTATCCGGTCAAATAATTTCGACGTTGAACCGATATTGATCGTACGAAATCAAAAGTTAACGGATTAATTCGCGCGCGCGCGCGTGTATGAGAGAGAGTGTGTGAGAGAGAGAGAGAGAGGGAGAGAGAGAGAGAGCGAGAGAGAGAGGAAAGAGAAATAAAAAAAAGAGAAGAGAAAGGGAAAGTAATCATTCTTAATTATTTCTAAAAAATGATTCCGTAATTTAAAATAAGCCGAATGAAAAAGGAAAACAAAGTCGAGAGCATCTTGAAGGTATAAGAGACGGTTTCGGTAGGTAGAGCAGCAGGATCAATTTTCAGTTTGGCTGGGACAGGAAAGTAGCTTTTACCGGTCCCGTACCTAGGTATATAGAACGTTCCCGCCGACGCATGGTCGCGTACGCGAGTTAAGCCAGCGTATATGTGTTCTATGTATGTACGTACGTAAGTATGTATGTATGTATGTATGTATGTAGGTATGTATGTATGTATGTATGTGCGTCGCTTTTCTCGCTTGTGCGCTTTCAAAGGGGGTTGACAGGGGGTGAAAGGAAAGAAGAAGAAGAAGAAGAAGAGCGAACGAGATAGAGATAGATGTAGAGATGGATGGATAGAGAGATAGAAAGAGAGATAGAAAATGTGGTGTGTGTGTTTGTGTATGTGTGCGAGAGAGAAAGAGAGAGAGAGGGAGGGAGTATGTGTCGGTATCTATACCACCCTTCTCCATTCTCTCCACCTCCTCTCTCACCATCCTCCTTTGCCGAACGAATTGGAATTTCTCGCCGCGGATAGAATTCCGCTGCCGCGGGAATCACGCGTTGCTCGCGATATACAAGACGACGACGAGTTGTTCAGGCGTCACGTTGCAAAGAGTATTCCACGTAAACGTGATATATATATATATATATATATATATATATATATATATAGGTGTGTGTGTATGTGTGTGTACATATATATGTACATACTTACGATGTTCCATGATGTTTTTTCTTTATTAAAAACTACGATAACGACTACTCTTGAACGATTGACGGTCGGAACGATGACTGGGATAATGTGATTATTCGGAGAATGAAGCTAATTTTATAAAATCTTTTCGATTATTTTCTTCGTTCCAATGGAGGACGGTCAAAACTTTCTTCTAAATTGACAATAAATATATATATATATATGTATATATTTTCGACTTTATTCTTTTCTCCATAGAAAAAATAAACTAACGATGGTTATTCCAGTGCCATTTCGAGTTCGACGTACCGTCGGCCGAATCGATGCCACTTTACCGTAGTACAACAAAACTTACTCACTCGGCACGAACGGAACTTTCAACCTAAAGATTCGTTCGAGACCAATCTATGGGTTTTCTCTAACTTTCGACAATGATTAGATATATTAACGTGATTTGATATAAAGATGGAAGGAAAAGAGGAAGAGAGAGAGAGAGAGAGAGAGAGAGAGAGAGAGAATAGATGGATAAAGACGTGGTATATTCAAAATATATATTTATTCCGTTTTCGGGGCGATACGTCCAACAAATTTCACGTCATCGTTGTTACGAAATAACGTTAACGACTAGTGATACGAGTGATACTCGTCCACGCATTTATTCTCTCTGAAGGTATATCGTTCGTTTCGTTTTGAAATTGTCGAGAATCAAGTCGCGAAGCTGTTGTTCGACTCCATAAAAGAACGATACCTATAAAAATCCAGAGGGGGACGATGGGGGTTTCAGAATCTTTGCACGAGTTCGAAGAGGGTATAAAAAAAAAAAAAGAAAGAAACGGAAAGGAAAGAAGAAGAAAAAAGAAGAAGAAACGAAGAAGATGAAGGAAAAATAATGCAAAATAGTACGAGAACGAAAACGAAAGAAGAAGAAGCGGAGAAGGAGGGGAGGAAAGGGAGGAAGAAAAGAGAAAAGCGAAAAAAAAAGAAGAATTTACTAACAAAGAAAAAAAAAGAAGAAGAAGAAAGAAAAAGGCAAAGATGATTGGTCCATGGCCGAGGTCAATGAGACGGACATTTGGACCTGTGCGCAGGTGCAACACAAACTCGGTGGCAATGTCGATGCAGCGGCGGCGACGACGACGACGACGCCAACAGCGGCGGCGGCGGCGGCGGCGGTGGTCGTCGCGCTATTAATTAGAGAGGGCGACTCGGCGCGCCGAGTCGCTCATTAGCGGGGCGTCGATTGGCTGGCGGTCGGTCACGTGGTACGTCAGGGGCGCCGCACGAAATCGCACTGCTACGGGCACCGGCCGACCCGCCGCCGTAGCGGAGACAGAGGAGACAGAGACAGACAGAGAGAGAGAGAGAGAGAGAGAGAGAGAGAGAGAGAGAGAGAGAAAGAGAGTAAGAGAGAAGAGTAGTACGAGGGTTAGAAACGGGAGAGGGGAGAAACACGGCAACGCGTTGCACGTACGGCCGGCCGGCTTGCTTGCTTGCTTGCTTGCTTTCTGGTTTGCTCGTTTCTCTCTACTCCACTACCCACTATTCTCTCTCTCTCTCTCTCCTGTTCCACTACTCTCTTCATTCTCTGTTTCTATCTCTCTCTCTTTCTCTCTCTCACTCTCACTGTCTCTCTCTCTCTCTCTCTCTCTCTCTCTCTCTTACACGTTCGACTCTGTTCGGTTCTGTCAGAACGAAAGAGAAAGAGAGGAAGAGAGAGAGAGATAGATAGAGCCACGCCCTGCCCCTTTCTCGCACGGACCCCCCCCACCAAAGGCGGATACTCTCGGATTAATTAAGACGCCCACCAACAAATGATATCGCGCCGGCGCCTTCTAGAAATTCTCCCCGCCTTATTCCTTACTTCGAAGAAAGAAAGAAAGGAAGAAAGATAGATGCATAGAGAAAGAGAGAGAGAGAGAGAGAGAGAGAGAGAGAGAGAGAGATGGAAATGTTAATTAGAGAACTTTCTACTCTGATTGGACGAGAGTCTTACTCTTAGAACGGGGTTGATACGCTATCCTGAAAATTTCTCCGCGAATAAACGCACGCCCAACGTTTTTTTCCTTAATCAATTGGATAGTCGGGAAAAGAGAGAGATAGAGAGAGAGAGAGAGAGAGAGAGAGGGTGAGAAGGTGGGTGAAAGAGAAAATAAGAGAGAGAGAGAGAGAGAGAGAGAGAATTGAATGGAAAAATTTCTTTCGCGAGAATAAAGAGGAAAGATGGAGAGATAGATAGATAGATAGATAGATAGGTATATAGAGATAGAGAGAAAGAGAAAGAGATACGTACGAATGTATTATGGAAAATTGTTGGAAACGATTGGACTCTATGCAATTTCTTTTTTTTCGATTAAAGATTTTTTAATGAATCTCAATGGATGAGAAGAAAATTTGTTGAGCTCGTCAAAAATTGTTTTCGAAAGAGAGAGAGAGAGAGAGAGAGAGAGAGATCATTATGCTGTACACTGATTTCGATACGATTAGGATTTATGCAAATTCGTTCGTGCTCATCGACGATGAATATCCATCTAATTTGCACGTAGCACGCAAGTACATTTCCGAACTGTCTCTATCTTCTTTTCCTTTTTCTCTCTTTTTTTTCTTTCTCTCTTTTTTTGTTTCTTTCTTTCTTTCTTCCTTTCGGTTTTTTTCTTTCTTTCTTTTTTTTTCTTTCTTTTTTTTTTTTACGGAATCTTGATAGAAAAGAGGTAGACAGTGAGAGCTCTTTTGTCGTCGATTCGAATCCGGCATGTAGATTCGATGCAAATTGCCCGAATACGTTTTCAAGAGGGCTCGTTCGAGAGCACTCACCGAGTATCCGTAGATTGGATTGCCACTCGCTCTGGCTAATCACGCAATTACTTGGGCCGGCTTTAATTTTATCCTTAATTAAATCCAATTCCTGCCGACAAACGCGTTGCACGTAGAATGGATATTTATATATATATATATATATATATATATATATATATATATATATATATAAGTTTCTCTACTCCTTTCCTCGCTGATAGAATTTATCCAATCTCGGAAGATATGGCTCGGCTAATCGAGCAATAAAATAACACGGAATCAAATTAATCGCAGGATTATGATTTCCCCCTTGCATCGGTGAAAAATAATAATTCCCAACTATGATTATCTCGTAGCTAACCTAAGCTCTGAGCCACCCTCCCCCCGCCTGATGGGATTTTCGTCGGATAATTTGTTGTTAAAAGTTGATACAGGGATATTGAGAGAGAAAATGGAAAAGGAAAGAAGAGAGACGAAAGGTAAAAAAAACAAAAAAAAAAAAAAAAACAGAAGAAAAGGAAAGAAGGAGGAATAAAACTAAACAAAAGAAACGACATAGAGACGCGACATTTTTCAATAAGGACTTACGAGCCATTTGACAAAGTGTCACATCTTGCCCGCAATCGTCTCGTCGTTTCTTTTTCTTTTTCTTTCTTTTTTCTCCTTCTTCTCGCTCGTTTTTTCTTATTTTTCGTCTCTTTTTTCTTCGTTTCTTTTTTCTAATAACCTAGAATAATCCGTTTCTCTCCCTTGTCAGAACGCCTGAGTTCCTCTTCGTCTTCGATAGAAAAAGAGAGAGAGAGAGAGAGAGAGAGAGAGAGAGAGAGGAGAGAGAGAAAAAGAGAAAGAGAAAGAGAGAGAGAGAGAGAGAGAGAGAGAAAGTTGACGAACGACCCTGTTGACGTTCGCCCTTTCCGGTGTCGAAACAAAACGAAAGGAACCGAGTCTAACTCACCCCTTGTCGCCGTTGCCTTCATATTTCACATTTCGAACACCCTCGACCTCTACGCGCTCCCGTTTCAGTTTTTCTCTCTTTTCGGACAGCTATACGTGTTCTACGACACGCCAACGTAGATTAATCTTTAATCCATCGTCAAAATACGTACGTAGGATAGATAGATAGATAAATATATAGATAGATAGATAGATAGATAGATAGATAGATAGATAGATAGATATCGTTCAGATTATCAAACGGTGTTGACTGACATTAAATGAAAATCGCGACCCGACCATTCTAGCGTTGGACGTTCAAGTACAAAAAAAAATGGAAATAATTGTCAATCGATTCTCTTGGCGAAACGAAGATACGTAAAAGATTTCTTGATTTTTCTTCCAATCGGTACGGGAAAAAAAATCCACAAAATGAACGAAACCAAAAGAAAAAAAAAAGAAAAGAAATAAAAGGAAGAATAATTTTTTCGTAAAATCCTAAGAGAGTTTTAGCAAGGATAATATGACCTTCTAGGTGGCACACGGTAATTCATTGCTTTTTCTCCCGAGGATCCCCCGGTATTTTTACGAGGCAAAGTAGGTGGAAAAAAAAAAAAGGAAAAGCCGGGTCCGTTTCTTCCCGGCTTAATTTATCCGAGCGAGCGCGTCTACGGTAAGGTAATTTTGTTTAATTTATTAAAACCCGTGGGACGCGCTGCTAAAGTCCGTACCGTCGCCACCACCACCACCACCACCACTACCACCGCCACCATCACCACCACCATCACCACCACCATCAACGTTGCCTTCACCGTAGCCGTCTCCACCGCCGCCGGCAGAGTACTGCCGTATGCTCGGCTAATGACGTAATCCTCTAAAAAGTTATAAAGTTAGAGAGTTCATTTTTAAAACCGAGAGAGATGCCGTCGTATTCCACCTTACTCTCGCACTTTTGCCAACCACCCCCTTCATCTCTATCTCTCTCTATCTCTCTCTCTCTCTCTCTCTCTCTCTCTCTCTCTCTCTCTGCCTCTCTCCTTTCCTCCCTTTCACCCTCTTCTCTTCGCCGTAGGAATCGTCGAGCCCACGGAGCGCCCGCGGTGACGCCCCTGCTAGAAATACTTACGTTACTTTTTATTACTGTCGTATTTTATACGTCACGCGCACGAGCTCCCACTTCTGCATATTTATAACGACGAATAACTACGACGTGTATCTTCGTCCATCTACTACGTAGTAACAACGTAGGTTGTGCCACTGGTTTATATATGTATATGTATATATATATATATATATATATATATATATATATATATATATATCCTAACGTGGATGATAACCGAGCGGTAGGAGCCGATGTAATTTTTAAAAACGGATCACTGTCATCCCTCCACCCAATCCCTTCTACCTTAACTCGTTTCACTGCACCACCAACCGAGTCAACCCAGACGCAACCCTCTCCCCCCTCCCCCCGCCCCCTTCCGAAAATGAGAAACGGTCAGTGAACTCGTTTTTCCGCTATACCTCCTTCCAACACTACGGATAGACAGGGATAGGTTTGCTAGCAAAAGTACCGCAAGGTACTAAGATATTTATCGTAAGTATATAGAGGAATCCCGTTGATATTCCTACGTTAGAAAGCGCGCGTTGCAAATTTTTCTTTTTTCTTTCGAATCAACCACGTACGTACGTGAGTATACAGGATCGTACATATGTACGCACACACACATATATATATGTGTATATATATATATATATATATATATATATACATTTATTTATTTATTTATTTATTTATTTGACGTATCAGATAATAACCTGTACGCAGTCCAGCGAGAAAGAAAATTTTTATTTCGACGTTGGATATCCCAATACTTTTCGATAACGCGTTTCGAAAACCCCTAAACTCACACTTTTTCGACCACTCGTTTCGTTCGTTCTCGTTCGTCGCTTCTCGTGTAACGTAAAAAAAAAAAAGAGTAAAAAATAAACAAAGAGAAAAGAGAGAGAGAGAGAAAAGAATGGAAGGTAGCTTTGTGGATCTCGTACCGGGGAAAAAAATTTTTGCGTATCAGATCAAACGGCATTTTGAATTTCGACGTCGGAGCCGGCGCAAATTTCAAATTTAAATTTCCTCACAATCGAATTAGCCGAACAAAAGAACCGTTTGATCTAGACTCGTATCGCTTGGGCATTCCCGCTCGCGGTACACCACAAAGCTACACTACACCCAATTATGAATAATCTACAATACAAATTCGACACCTAATTCCTCTCGCCAAATCGCGTAGGCTATCGTGAATAAAAGAAAAAAGAGAGAGAGAGAGAGAGAGAGAGAGAGAGAGG
>OU426853.1:4442660-4450160 GCA_911387685.1 Dolichovespula media
GAAGAGGAAGAAAAATTATAAACGTTTTTAATCGAACGCATCGTTTCGATGTACGCCTATCATAAGCGTTTAAAAAATTTCAATACAAATTCACAATTTCAATACAAATTTCAATTCAAATTTAATAAAAAAAAAAATATATATATATATATATGTATATATATTTATATAAATATGCAGTACGATGTTTTCAAACAACCGCAAGAATAGAAAAACGAATCTAATAAAATTCTTAATAACCCGTTTAATGTTATTTAAGAATTCATAATTTTTCTGAATTGTTTTCTTCGTGTATTTCGTTATCGCGATGATTATCATCTGATAAACAAAGATCGTTCGTATAATCGCGTTTAAAGATAGGATGAGAGAGAGAGAGAGAGAGAGAGAGAGAGAGAGAGAAAGATAACTGCGAGTTGCGAGTTTTACTCGCAAACTCGGTCCATTCTCGTTCTGTTATTAACGCTCGAGGAGAAGAAAATAGAAGAGAGGAGAGGAGAAAAGAGGAGATGGAAAGAGATGAGAGGAGAGGAGAGGAGAGGAGAGGAGAAGAGAAGGGAAGAGAAGACGAGATCTTCATCGCTGTTGGCCGCTCGAGGAAGAAGCGAGCTCGGCAACCAATTATTACGGGGGCGAGAATATTGCGGTAGAGACGTGTTATTAGTCGCGGCACGTTTGCTGCTCCTCTTCTAAGAGAGAAAGAGAGAAAATGGTACCCGGATCGAGATTATCGCCCAAGTCGATCGGTCCCCATCGCACACTGTGCTCGACGCGAACTGACGTTTCCTCTTTGGATAACGCACTATCTAACGATCTAATTGATGATAAATTGTATTAGAATAATACATTTGGATCCGGCTTTAGGTTTGGGAGAAAACAATCGACGCGTTGAAGAAGAGAAAAAAAAAAAAAAGAACGGAAAAAATGAGGATCATTGCTCTTCACGGATTTTCATGGATTTCTTTTTCTTTCTTTTCTCTTTTTTCCTTTTCTTTTTTTTTTTTTAGATCGAACCCGGTTTCATTCGTGTATATCGTTTCTCGATATCGTTTGTCTCTTTTGCCTTCTCCTTTTCTCCTTCTCTTTCCTCGTTTCTTCCATTCCCTTTTTATCCCCGTGGAATTTATCTGAAAAAAAAACAATAAAAAAATGTCAGAGGAATTTATATGGGAATATAGTACACTATAGATTTTAAATCGATAATGATTGGCAAGCGATTCTTGTGATTATTCTAAGGATCGTATTTTTCTCGTCGATTTTATTTGAATAAAAGAAAACGAGAAATAATAAATAAATAAAAAAATTAATATCCAAGGAATTGTGGTATAGGATTGTAATCACCTATCGATCTTAAATCGAGATTCGTTGCTAGTAATTTTTATAATTGGCTTTAAAATTGTATTCTTTTCTTTCTTTCTTTTTTTTCTTCTTCTCCTTCTTCTTCTTATTCTTCCTCTTCTTCTTCTTCATCGATCCTATCTCAAACGATATCTAAATAATTATTATAGGAATATGATCGATCCTCTGCCGATTTTAAATCGATAATCGGTGGCAAGTGAACTTTATGATTATTTTAAAAATTGTATATTTCTCATCGATTCTATCTAAGTATAAAAAAGAAAGAAAAGGTATGCATAGAATTAGTATAAGAATATAATCCCTTATCGATTTTAAATCGATATCGATGGCAAATAATTTTTATAATCGGTTTAAAAAATTTTCTTTTCTTCCCTCTCATCGACTTTATCTTAAATTAATATCCGAAGGATTAGCATAGGGATATTTAGTCCCCTATCGTTTCTAAATCGATTACCGGTGGCAAATGATTTTTATGATTATTTTAAAAATTGTATATTTCTCATCGATTTTATCAAAAAAGAAAGAAAAAATATCCATGGAATTAGTATAAGAATATAATCCCCTATCGATTTTAAATCGGCATCAATGGCAAATCATTTTTATAATCGGTTTTAAACATTTTCTTTTCTTCCCTCTCATCGACTTTATATTAAATTAATATCCGAAGGATTAGCATATGGATATTGAGTCCTCTATCGATTTCAAATCGATTCGCTTGTCAAGCTGTTCCTAACTTAATTACATTTAAAAATCGTTTGTCATTTCGAAAGTTTCATCTTCAAAAACAACAAGAATAAAAAACAAAAATTCCGAAATTAATCAGCATGGGAGAATAATCGTGATCAACCCCCTTGCGATAATAATTCGCTCGTTGAATGCGTTAAGAAGAAAAGAGAAGTAGAAGAAAAAATTAGAGAGAGAGAGAGAGAGAAAGTGGAAATAAACGGAATCACAAATAATGAAAGATTAGAGATAATTTCAGGAAGATTAGAAATCATAAATGGCGAATGAGTATAAAGATAAAATGACAGTTGATAGGCGCAAAGTTCTCTTACGTACGTACGTAGGTAAGTTAACGACTTCTCTCGCACGGGGTTGTCACCTGTCACTTACTTGTCGCTATGTGTCGCGAATGAAATTCCTTGACTTCGTTGCTCCTCGATAAAGAATATCACAAGTTGCGATAGTCATCGGCAAGGTACACCGACTTATGTTCGTTACCTATCACATAGGTACAACGATAGTGATAGAGATGATCAAACTTTGAGAAGGTAGATAACTAAAATACGTTCCCTTGACGTAATCGCGTCTGTGAAAATTACATCTTAGTAACAATTGAGAATACTTCGTTTATGCGTGTATGAGAAATAGATAGATAGATAGATGGATAGTTAGAGAAAGAGAGAGAGAGAGAGAGAGAGAGAGAGAGAGAGAGAGAGAGAGAGAGAGAATGAGAATGAGAAAGGAGAAAAAGGGTTAAAGAGGGAAAGGTAAGATAAAAATGGTTAACGGATGTATAACCGCGGATGGTTAGAGACGACGCGTAGTATAATACGTAGAACCATCCTCATTTATTATGCATACCCGGGCGATCACGCGTTTGAGATTGTTGCACGTGGTGGAGAGAACTTGAAAGAGACCATGGTATATAGCCGGTGAAGGTAGTTAGTAGACGGGCACACGTGTGTAACGAGACGCAAGATCTCTCGCCGAGGAGGAGACAAACGGAGTAGTGGTAGGATGAGGTGAACTGGGACGGGGACGGGGTATGAGGTTGAGGACGAGGATGAGGACGAGAAGGACCTCCCTCTCGTTTCTGCGGGTCCTGTCGATTATGCCCTTGTTCGTGCTCGCCTCGGTAAACCAGATCGCCCTTCGACGATTCCACCTTCTAACGAGCATTCATTTCATCTCGCAACCCTTTTGATTTTATTCTTATTTTATTTCGATTATGTATATATATATATGTATATATATATATATGTTTATATATATAATTGTCGGCACGTTCTTTTTTGTTTTTGTTCGATCGTATTATATAACGTAACTAGGCGTAAATAATTTGTTACAATCTTGACAAAAGTTATCAATTAATTGCCATTTATCACGAGCAATCATTTCGAGAAAACCTTTCGATTTTGTTGTTCGTATCGCGTTATTTAGATTGTCATATGGATTGTCGTCGTGTGTTTCTTCTTTATTTTTTATTTTTTTTTTTTGATTACATCATATGACTTAACTACGCGTAAATAATAATCCGACGTACGGAATCGATCCGATTGTCTACTTACGTAACGCGTAAGGCTAAGAAGAAAATAAAAAAGGAAAAGATTGCGACAGTTACATCGCGTTCGATATTTACGCATTTGCAACTATTTGCGAGTTCGAACGATTATTACTTATTTATTTTGCGGTTATTACTTAAAAATAATTCTTTGTGAAATATTAAAAAAAAGAATGTCACGGTATCGTAGATATAATTCCAATTAACGTAGCTCTCTCTCTCTCTCTCTCTCTCTCTCTCTCTCTCTCTTTTTCACTCTATCAAAGCGAGAGCGGGAGATTGAAACGTCCTGTCGTTCTTACGCAAACGTTTTTGTTTCGGGCAGCCGGCTACGAGTTCTTCAGCGCGTGACAAGAATGCGAAAGCTACTCCCCCGTGTTCGAGGTTCGTCAACTTGGTCTTAGTTAATAGATATATTCTGATCTTTAATTTAATTGCATTATCTATTCTTCCAAGACAAACGTTTATACATAAATATATATATATATATATATATATATATATATATATATATATACACATATACAAAACATATATATATATATATAAATATATGTATATATTTATCCGTTTATAAAGTTTTTCTCTCTCTCTCTCTCTCTCTCTCGAGATAGATAGAATAGATAGAATTCTCTAGAGAGAGAGAGAGAGAATTAATCGTAATAAATAGAAAGGGAATATAAAAATATATAGACGATCGAAATTTCTCACGATTAAAAAAATTTTCTTTCAACGTTCTCCCCCTCCTCCTCCTCCACCACCTTTTTCTTATTCTCCTTCTCCAACTCCTCCTTTCTTCTTCTCATCCTTGGTGGTCTATAAGAACTCGAACATGTTCAGGAGGACTCATTTCGAGGCTGTAAACGTTGCCGTCTACGTAATTGCTTAATTTCTATGTATGCCGAGCTCTCGTCCAAGATTTTCCAACGACTGTGTATTTCTACGGATACACCTTCGTTACGTCCGTTCGTGACGATTGTTTAAAACAAGATCAACGGCCTCGATAGTAGCTACAGCCGCTCTCTCTCTCTCTCTCTCTCTCTCGTATTACACCTGCTGTTCGTGCTCTGGCGATTCGTTGAAAGAGAAACGGAGAGAGAGAGAGAGAGAGAGAGAGAGAGGGAGAGGGAAATAAGAAAAAAAAAAGAAAAAGAAGAAATAGAGAAGAAACGTTAGAGTCGCATTTCCCCGTGCGCTCGCGTTCAAGGCGCATTGCTTCTGTTTCTTCTGCTGTTGCTACCGTTGCTGCTGGTGTTGCTGGCGATGGCGGTGGCATTGGTGGTGTTGGTGGTGCTGACGCACGTAAAGTCGTTCCGTAAAGCGAATTACGAGCGCTCTCCAACTTTGTAAGTCCGTAGGAATGGACGTACTTGAGAAGCGCGTGAATCGAATGCGTCTTTGACGGCCGTGTCGTTCAAGCTCTTTTCGCCTAGGATACGTAAATCTTCCTTCAAAGGTACAATAAACCTTGACGCCGACGCGGGAATAATAACGTTCGTTATTTACCCGATCATTTCATCGATCGTTTCATCGATATTAATCCGTACGAGCGTTAAATTATCAATGAATTAAATATATATATATATATATATATATATATATATATATCACGATTATCCTTGAGCGAGCGATAAGGATTACGATTTCGGGAAGAAGAAAGAAGAATAGAAAAAAATCGAATGGATCATCAATCAGAATAATTTAAATAAATCGATAATAGTTCATCGTACGTAATTGATAATTACCGAATAATATCTTTCGTTAGCCGTAATTAATGAAATCAACGGATACGCTTATTACAGGTACGCATCATGCGTACGTCGAGATGATCAACCTCTCCCCTATCCCAACTCCCCTAACTTCCCCGCGACCTTCTCTTCCCGGCCAACCATTCCCTCGGAGATTTTAGATCGTAGCCGTCGAATAATACGATAAGCGTAGGTAAACGTCGAACCACCGACCAAAGGAGACGAAATACAATCCACTTTCATTCAAGCACCAACAACAACGTGCCAACGTCCTCCGTTCAACGGGGATATATATCTCCAAGTGTAGAGAGATCTCAGCCGGAGATCTCGAACAAAGTCTCGGATGGTTCGAATCGCGATGCGCAAAGGTGTCATGGCCGATCTCGTGTCGGTACATGAAAAAGAGTTAGAGAGAAGGAAGAAATAGGAGGATGAGGAAGAGGAAGAGGAAGTAAAAAAAGAAGAAGAAGAAGAAGAAGAAGAAGAAGAAGAAGAAATTAAGAGGAAGAAGGAAAAGAGACGAAGAAGGAAAAAGAAGAAATTGTTAAGGGGAACAAGAAAAAGAGACGTAGAAGGAAAAAGAAGAAATGAAGAAGGGGAGGAGGAAGAAAAATAGTCGAAGAGATGAAGAAGAGGAAGAGGAAGAAAAAGAAGAAATGAAGAAGAAGAAGAGGAGGAAGGAAAAGAAGAAATGAAGGAGAAGAAGAGGAAGAAATGAAGAAGAAGAAGAGGAAGAAATGAAGAAGAAGAAGAAGAAGAAGAAAAAAAGACAAGAAAAATGGAGGAAGAAATGAAGAAGAAAAATAGACGAAGTGGGGGAAGAAGAAGAGGAGGAGGAGGAGGAGGAGGAGGAGGAGGAAGGAATGAAGAAGCAAAAAAAAAAAGAGAGAATCAAGAAAAAGAGACGAGGAAGGAGAGGAGGAGAAGAGGGAGGATGGGTGGTATCTGGAACGGAAGATTTTGGAATACGAGAGAGAATTACTAGCGCGGTATACGAATAAACGTTCGAAGCGAGTAGCCTGCTACCATAAAAGCGCGTTACTTGTTATTCCGTCGACCGTACATACATACATACATACATACTAAACGTGAAATCGGCGTAAAAGCGACGTGCCTCAAAAGAGGGGAAAGAGAAGGATGGAAAGAGAGAAAGGAAGAAGGATAGAAGAGTGGCCATTAATAGCGAACGATGCTTCGAACCATCCTAGGGTATATATATATATATATATATATAGTGTATATATATATAGGGTGGGGGAAAAGAGAGGAAGAAGAGGAGATCTGAAGAGGATGAGAAAGGAGTGAGGAGGGAGAGGGATAAGAGAGGTGGAGCTCGGCTAATGAATTCAAATATTTGAATTACAAGAGTCGCGCTCGGTCTCATTCATGGCGGCGCCGCTTCGTAAGACGTTCGACTTAGGAGTCCGAAGAGAGGAGAGAAAGAAGGAAAGATAGAGAAAGAGTGAGAGAGAGAGAGAGAGAGAGAGAGAGAGAGAGAGAGAGAGTCAAGAAAGAAGAAATAAAAAGAGGAAGAAGAAGAAGCAAAAGAGAAAGAGAAGAAGGAGGAGAAAGAGGTGGAGGAGGAGGAGGAGATGGAGGAGAGGAGGGCCGGTTCGGGCGCGCAATCGCTCGGCGCGATCAGAAAAAAGGCGGGAACGAGAGAAAAGAAAAGCGCGACGGCACCGTCGGCACGATGGTAGGTAGTAGGAGAGCGAAAAGATGGAGTAGAAGGAATAGGATGAGAAGAAAGCGAGGTAGCGAGGGAGGAAGGATATGTAGAAGGAGGAATACAAAAAAAAGAGAGAGAGAGAGACTCACGTACGAAGAAGAGACCGGAACCATCCGTCATGCTGCCGGAGGATTTTCATAAAGCCGAATGCCCGCGCGCGCGCTCTCGAAATTAAGATGAAATTACGGATAAACGAGGGACCAGTGCGAGGATAGGAGGAGGACCTGTCCTCTTTCTTATTTCTTTCTTTCTCTCTCTCTCTCTCTCTCTTTAGTGGTTCCTCTTCACGTGGAATACCTACTTCGTGTCGGCCGTTGTTAAAAGAAAGAGAAAAAGAGAGAGAGAGAGAGAGAGAGAGAGAACGCACGCTCGGCTTTCAACTT
>OU426853.1:4452660-4457660 GCA_911387685.1 Dolichovespula media
TACGTGTAACTCGAATTCTTTTTTCTCGGTAAATAATATACAACGCATTATTAAATATCCGAATAATTTATTTAAAAGGTCAATAACGAAAGACAAACTACGATATTATTATTATTATTATTATTATTATTATTATTATTATTATTATTATTATTATTATATATATATATATATATATATATATATATATATGTGTGTGGTGTGTGTATATGTATATGTATATAATTCGTTCGGGACGTTCAATATCGTAAACAAGAAAACAATTCTATCGATAAAGATGTTTGATCCGATTAATCGTTCGAATTAATCGGAATTACAACCAGTCGTCGTCGTATTAGCCCGTATCGTTGAAGACGGAGAAGACTATAGAAAGTTCTACGTTAGAAATTCAATTATCTCTAACGTCTGAAATATTCGCGATTCTTTGATTACTTTCCTTTCATTCGTTCTAACGAAACGAAAAGATCGTATATAAACGTAAACATTTTTAACTGTCCCGTTGTAATAATTAATTTCGTCAACGGTAGGAAATCGAATGAGATTAAAGCCGAACGAAACAAGGAAAAAGATAAGAGATTTTTAAAGTTTATTATTAAAGTGCGTGATTATTAAAGTTTGCACGATCTCGACGAAACATCTAAGCGGCGATAGAAAAGACGAATGCGATGAGTAGGAGACCTTGGAGAGAAACAACAAAATAAAAAAAACAAGAAGAAGAAGAAAAACGAAAGAGAGAGAGAGAGAGAGAGAGAGAGAGAGAGAGAGAGAGAAACCAAGAAAAATGTCCAATCGATCGAACGATTAGCCGAATGTTATCGATACGTTGAGATATATCGTTACCGGGGAAAAATATTACATTACCGATAGGATCTAAAATATAGACGATAAACTATAAAACGGAGGGGGAGGGGAGGTGTACGGTGGGAGAGGGGAGGGGGAGGGGGGAAGTGGTAGGCCGAGGGGAGGCCACCCGTTGCAAAGCGAAGAGTTCGTAACTCTATAATGCACCGTGCGCCCTGCGGGGCTCCTCCCTTGCATTCCAACCTGCATTCCGCTCGACTCCCACTCGCATAAGCGCGCAGCGAGCCGCCGGCCGGCCGGCGGCGGCAGAGGCGGCGGAGGCAGAAACGATGGAGGCGGTGGAGGTGGAGGCGGTGGCGGCGGGTGCATTCGTGCGTTCGCTGCACGATTCGAGTGCATATGCATGTCCGCACGCGGAAGACACTCCGCGAAAGCTTGCACACGTTGCCTTCCTCCTCCTCCTCCTCCTCCTCCTCCTCCTCCTCCTCGTCTCTACCCCTCCCCCTTTTACCCATCCTACCCCTTAGCCCTTTTCCACTGTACCCCATCCTCTTTACTCCTACTCTACGAATTCGCGCGAGAAACTTTTTCGGGGGAATATATCTACTTATATGCATGCATGCATGCATCCATGCATGCATGCATCTACGTAGAAAATTATTTTCTTTTTCAATACTTCCCGACTCGATCTCGTAAGTTGCATAGGTTTTACGCGACTATATCGAAGGAGAACGTACTACATAATTTTCCAATTTTCACGAATGTTCTCTAAAATTTTTTACAGATTTTTTTCTTCTTCTTCTTATTTTTTTTTTTTTTTGTGTTTTTGTTCTTTTATTTTTCTTACACTCACTTTTGCAAACACGATACCGTGGAAAACCCCGTAGCGGTAGTCGCGTAGCAATCGAAAGTTGACGATTTCTATGAGATATCCTTTCGAATGCACGATTCTTAGATAAAATATATCTAAATGTGCATTTGAATTTCTTTTTTCTTTTTGCGTCGTTGACGATATTTTTTGTGTTTAGAATTAATACATTTTTTTTTTAAATATATCGATTTTCTCTCTCTCTCTCTCTCTCTCTCTCTCTCGAACGTTCCTTATAATTTTTAGCATGAATATAATATTTCAAACGTTTCGTCGTAGATACAGAAAATTGACGATTTCTATGATACCCACCGAAACATACGATAATCCCAATCGTGATAATATTTCCAAACGATAATTAATAGCTGACATTACACGTTACTTAACAAAACTTTCTCGAAGTATTCCAAATCCGTGTCGCGTGAAAAATTTCATATCTTTCCAAATGATTTCAATCGCGCGACCATATTTCGACGATCTTCGATTGCGATCAAAATTTATTCGAATATCTTTAAAAGAAAGAAAAAAGAGAAGAAGAAAATCAGAAAGAAAGAGAGAAAGGGAGAAGAAGAAGAAGAAGAAGAAGAAGCAAAACGAGGAAAATCGAATGAAATATTTGGAAAAAACTGTTTTAGGAGGGTGGAAGTAAGGTGGGAGGTAGGTTGGAGGAAGATCGTATCAAACGGGTGATTAATTAATCTCGTCAATTAGTGCCGGCGATCGAATAACTCGCTATAAATATCTCCTTATTGAAATTCCCAAGGTGTGTTGTTATACGGATGGTGTTAAAGATCGACACGCACGCATGCACTCATCCACGCTTGCACGCACACACGCACGCTTGCTTCCTTCCTTCCTTGCTTGCTTGCTCGCTCGTTCGCTCGTTCGCTCGCTTGCTTCCACGCAGGCTTGTACGTAGGCTTGTACGCTTGCACGCACGCACACACGTTTGCACGCACGCACGCACGCACGCCGGAAGATAACGTTTTGTAAGTATCCTTAATTGGTCGACGGGCTGTGACAAAAAGCGAATGAACGTAGCACACCCCCGAGCCATCGTAGATTCTTACTCGAGCGAGTATTCGGTGTAATCCACATGGGCAGATAAGGATCTGGACGAAAGGAGTCAGCCTAACGTTCACGTTATTTTGTCGGCGAGAGCGTGCCGATTCCGGTCTTGAGTAAGGGAGGATCGGGAGAATGGTTGGGTGGGAAGAGAGGGGAGGGAAGGAAGGAAGGAAGGGCAAGCGACGAAAAGTAGATAGAGGAGGGAACGGGAGCGAGAAGCCGATACCGATCGCCCTTTTGTTTCCATTCATTCTCCCTCTTCTTGTCACCTTGCAAACGCACCCTTCGTAGAAATTCGTCCGCAAGTTCTTTCGACTCCTTCACGACTCGCTGATTCTCGTCGGCCAGACGGTCCTCTCTCTCTCTCTCTCTTTCTCTCTTCTCCTTCAGTTATAACCTCTATGCTAATCGAGAAATTATTTTCTCCGTTCGCTTAACTCTCGCACGACCGGCTACAATAACCACCCTTCTATTTCGATCGATTCAAAGTATCGTTTTATATTTACGTGTCCGTAATTTCAATGATCATTACGAGTTTATTACGTTAATCTTTCGTTCGTTCGTTCGTTCGCTCGATCTTTCGCTCCTTAACTCGCCAAATCGATTAAGTTAACGCATGTAAACGCAAAAGTTTGAGAAATGCGATGGAATAATATTAAAATTGCTTTTGTAAATTTCTCTTTATAATATAAAGTCGAAAGGAACATTGTATGGCGTTTATGGGACGCGGTGTTTGTAGTAGATTCGATCTAACGATATATATATATATATATATATATATATATATATATATATATATATATATATGAAGTGAATATATATATATATATGTAGGTAGATATGATTAGTGTCTTATTAAATATTACAATATTATATACTTATTTATTATTCTAATAATAATTACGAATTTATATATACAGGCGTACCTATGTTTGGAATTATTAATATTATGATACTATATATACTATATACACGTATGTGCATATATCGGGATTAAAAGTAGAAATCGTTAAATTTACTTTCCGTATATTTGATATTAGGATATGAATTTTGATACGTTTCACACGTCAACGTAAAGAAAAATCTCTAATAAAGTTTAATCGCTATATTTCGTCATGTTGCACGCGCCACGTAGTTTCGCGATAAGATCATGGAAAAGATAAATATGTATATGTTTGTTTGTTTGTTTGTTTCTTTCTTTCTTTCTTTCGCTCTGATCGTTTATCGCATTCCCGGATAATTTGAAGTAACGTTTGCCTGCTGTCGCGTCGGTTTTGGCGCCGTTTGTCGCGCTCGTCGAGACGCGCGAGGCCCCAAATTTTAATTATTTCGAGAAGGAAGTCGTAAGACGAATTTATTACATTAGAAACTACAACGACATTTGGACACCGAACTATTTCCAATGAATAATATTTCTTCGAGATAAGACGCGTCTCGAACGTTACTCTACTACACATGACGCCCACGCCGTTCGTAGATCCTAAAAATTTCGTATTTTAGACGAAGATCAATCGAGATTAGAGATTAAGAGAGAGTATTCGATATAAAAAAGAAAAAAAAATAATAAATGAATAAATAAAAAATAAACAATAAAAGTCGGAAAGTATAGAGAGAGAGAGAGAGAGAGAGAGAGGGGAGGGGAGGATTAAAAAAGAAAGAGAAAGAAAAGTAAAAATAAAACGAACGAACGGAAATGATAATAATAACAATAACAACGATAAAAATGTAGAATATGACTCGGCTAAATCGTAATGCTACTAAATGCATCATCGATCTTGGCGATAATACGCATTATTTGATCGACATTGGGTCTAAATAGATAAAACGTTTTTGAAGAAACCGGCGCGATATTTATTAGGTAGAAACCTGTGGCAGTGGTAAGTATCTCGGACTTCATATTCCAAGAATATATAAGGTGGGCCCCCAGAGAGGGTCGGTCCTGTTTGGTAGGCCTCGTTTCGCCGGTGTGTCCTGGTGTGTCTAGTGTTTCCCCCCGTGGACAGACACGGTAGAGATTAGATCTTAGCCACTACTATACGAGATTCTCATATTACACCCGGTGTCCCTTTTTGTTTAGACCACGGGTGGAGTTTGCGTGCGGCTACGGTCGGCTCCCGTTTTACTCCCTTGTCGCATATCTTCTTCTTCTTCTTCTTCTCCTCCTCCTCCTCCTCCTCCTCCTCCTCCTCCTCCTCCTCCACTTATCTCTCTCTCTCTCTCTCTCCCTCTCATTCTTTCTGTCTGTCCGTTTGTCTCTCTCATT
>OU426853.1:4460160-4462660 GCA_911387685.1 Dolichovespula media
TATGCGAGCTCGCCGCCTAGGCCTCCAAATTTATGCGCGGCGACAAATATTTCAAAATCATTTCCAAAGCCATTCTCTCTCCCCCTCCCCCACCTGCCCTATCTCCCTTCTTTTCCGTGTATCTACTTCGGCAACTATTGAAACAAGAATGAAAAAGAAAATAGACGAAGGGAAAGGAAGAAGAAAAATAATAATAATGATAATAATAATGATAGAAAATGAAAGAAGGATCGATTATAAAGGTTCGGACTTTTAAAGACGACTCTGTAGGATACGTTGCTCTTATGAATATATGATTATTAATATTGTTATCGTTATTATTATTGTTATTATTATTATTATTATTATTATTATTATTATTATTATTATTATTATTATTCGAAAAGATTCTTAAAATATAAATTCGTAAAATTTTATATTATAATCGTAGATATCGTTCGAAAACAGTCGATCGTGCTAGTATATAAATGAAATTGATGTTAGTTAAATTAATGCGTTGATTATTATATTACGTTGATTGTTATTGTACGTTCGGATTTGCAACTTCGTCGTACCTAGAAGAAAAATATGGAGGAATCATAGTTTGCGATAAATATTATATTTGAATTGACGCAAGTATTCTTCGCGTTGTGATAGATGGGTTTATTAAAAAAAAAAAAAAAAGAAAAAAAAATTAGAACACGGTCCAAGTAAGTAGAGGAAACGACGCTTCGACCTTTCCTTCTTTTGGTTGGCCTCTTGAAGAGATCTCGACGAAAGATAAGACGAGAAGGGAAGAAAAGTATATATATAAATATATATACAAAAGTATATATATATATATAAAAGTGTATATATATATATATGTGTGTGTGCTTTTAAAAATAATACTTGAGAATTCTGAAAGTGTACGAAACATATTTCGTAATGGCTATTATTTTTCTAATATTATTTTTATATAATATATTTCTAATTAATTCGTCAGAATGAAAACAAATTTCGATTATATTAATTATATCGTATTATTATAGATTAATCGAAACTTGCAAATTTTACTAGCGGTAATATTAATTAAATCTGAAAATGATAAAAATAATAACGATCGAAAGTATATATGTACGTAATGAAAGTCAGTGAATATATATTACATCTTACACGTTCCTCTTGTTTTTAAATGACTCTTTAATCGAACTGAACGAATGAAATAAATACTTTTGGAATGTTTCGAAGCGCGTAGACGATCAATTCGATAACGTACGATAGTATTGGTCGTAAAAAACGATCGTAATTTCGACACTCGTTTCGAACTCCGTTAGAATATTTTTTAAGAAAAAAAAAAAAAAAAAAAAAAAGAGAGAGAAATAAAGAAAGAAATATAATAAAACACTACGATTCGTTGCGACGATAAAATCGTTCCAACGTTAAATCGATTATTTAAATGGCGTTTATTAATGCGTATGCATACGTACGTAAGTTATTATTAAAATAATTTCAATTTACCAGCGATATATCTGCGTAACTACGTGTCGAGTGATGTTTCCGTGCGAAGGTATCGTAGTGTACTAAACGTTCGTCCTCTGTGAGCTCTCGAACGTACGCCGTACAGGACAACCTTTTGTTGTTTACCTACTCGCTTCGTAACCGAATTTCTTGGAAATGTAAAAACACAAACACGGCTTAGAGTTTAATAATGTATCGAGACTACCATTTGCTTTGTCCTTTAAAGCTTGACATATACATATTTCAATGTCGGACACACACACTCTCTCTCTCTCTCTCTCTCTCTCTCTTTCTCTTCCGTATAGAAACAGTTTAAGATCATCGAACGAGAACCAGTCTGTTATACATACGTGCTTCGATCAGTTCGTACGTAATCTCGGCTGTACTACGGACTATCCAAAATACATATGTATTTATGTATTTATGTAAGTAAAATCATTATTTTAATGCGGAATAAAAGTTTGTTGATTGCATGCGTGTAGACATATTTGTATATGTATATAATCTCGTTCGTAAGCGATATACGTATGTACGTGTGCGTATGCCTGCGTTCATGCATATAAATAATATATATATATATACATATATAGATATACTGGAGATCGAATATGACGTTAAATTCGATCGGATCGTTATTAATTATTAACTCGTACGATCAATGCGATACTAAATAAGTGTAAGTTAGGTGAAAATTTTATTTCCGCAGGATATGGAAATGCGTTCTGACGGCGACTCGATTTGCGTAAATTGAATCGTAGAAATTTTCGATTACGTATAATTACGACTATAACGTGGATTATAAGGGGGGAAGAAAAAAAAGGAAAGAATATGTAGCAATTATCTGATATTAATAGGATGATGAGATGACTTCGTGTATGCCGGTAACGTCCTTGAATCTTCAAGATGGCGTCGATTCTTCAAGATGCGTAACGAGTCGACGATTATACGCCGCGTTTGCGCACAGCGCCACCTTACAAATGGCTACCACGGGCTATCTACTACATGTAATTTAACGATTTAT
>OU426853.1:4470160-4477660 GCA_911387685.1 Dolichovespula media
TTTGGGTGTACTACGTACCCTCTGATACGCGAGTCCCGACCCTAGAATCGGATCACGGTACTCCTTACCCCTTTTCCAATGCCGCGGGCCATTCTCGCTCCCCGGGTCCATCCCTAATTGGCGTACTAACGTAATGGTGATCCTTGCCAAGTGATCAGAGGAGAACCCTTTCGCGAGACCTTTCAACCCCTTTCACCGTAGACGAGCATCTTGTGGAATTGCGTCGATTGTACTACTTCATTCGAATTGATTAGTAACGTTTAATGGACCATCAAAAGAACCGTCAATCTTTCTTTTTTTCTTCTCTTTTTTTTTTTCCTCTCGTACGACCGAAGGATATACGGCTTAAGAAAAACTGTTTGGAATAAAACGGTCGTAAGGTCAAAGACGAATTTTTCATCATTGGAACGAAAAAAAAGAATAAAAAAAAAAAAAATGACAAAACAAAAAGAAAGTCGAACGAAGTACAATCATGAATTTTCTTTTCTTTTCTTTTCTTTTCTTTCCTTTTTTTTCACTCAATTCCCTAAGTTATTTCAAACGGTTCTTCGTCTTTCAACGTTCCTTAAGATCGAGTAGAGGGAAAAAGAAAGAGTAAGATGGACGAAGAGAAGAATGAAACTAAAGAAAGAGAGAGAGAGAGAGAGAGAGAGAGACCAAAGAGGTACGAGAGAACACAAATATCATCGTGGACAAAGTCTGTAGAGAGGTCGGATTCGACTACGACGAGTATGTTAGAGGAGGAGTACGAGAGGAGGTGATGCTTGGTAGTGGTGGTGGTGGCGGTGGTGGGGGTTGGGCGGGAGGTCGGTTTGAGGGGAGTAGTTGGAGGAAGCGTGGAGACGAAAGTCGTTGGAAAGGACGAAAGCACGAGGTTGGCATGACGAGTCTCGGGTTGACGTTTCATTCCCGGCCAACTCCCGCACTATGCATACTAACTAGCTTTCGCTACGTTAGCTATATTCTCTTTCTCCCCTTCGAACCTCATCCTTCTCCCACCTCATCCTCCTCCTCCTCCTCCTCCTCTTCCTCCTCCTCTTCCTCCTTCTCTTCCTCTTCCTCATCCACCTCCTTCTCCCCGGACATACGTATACGCGCACGCACACACTCACGTATACACGTACATAGGTATGTACTTACGTACGTACCCACTCTATCTGCCTTTCTATCTCTCTCTCTCTCTCTCTCTCTCTATTTACGTTTCTACGTTCTCTCTTCTACTCGTCCCATAGATGATCCTACGGGAAACACAAAGGGGAAGAAATATAAAGGGGCTCCGGTGAGAGTAGGTGGTGGTCCAGGAACTATACCACCTTACGAAGGAAAACTACCCCTGGACACAAGAGAGTGCTGCCCACTGGCTAGTTCGATCAATCGCCGACAGATGTAGACGGTTTTCACTTTGCTTGCTCGAGAGTACTACGATTAAGAGAGAGCGTCAACCCTTTACTCCTACCCTCTCATTTCTCACTCATCATCCTCCACCATCCTCCTTATTTCTCCTTCTGGTTTTGGACGTTTCACGATTCTCTCTCTCTCTCTCTCTCTCTCTCTCTCTCTCTCTATCTATCTATCTATCTATCTATCTATCTATCTATCTCTAAATCTCTTTTCCTTTCTCTCCTTTTTCTATCTCTTAAAGAATTTTTATTCGCAACCCCCGAACGACTCGACTCTCATCCCCTCTTCGACTCGACTACGGAATAAGGAAAACTTTGAACGATTGTACGGAGTAACGTAATTCCATATGGAATAACGAGAACAACTTCTTTCACGTTTGCATCGTACGGGTCGCGCCGAGCGAGTGACGGGGGATGGAGTACGGGATAGGACGGGACGGGGTTGAATGGGGAGGGATGGAGTAGAAGCACGGTCGGTCGGTCGGTCGTTCGTTCGTTCGTTCGTTCGTTCGTTTGGTCGTTCGGTCGTTCGGTCGGTGGGACGAACTCCGTGGAATAGGTTTAAAAACGAACGAACGTAAGAGTACGTTCCGGGTACCGCTGGGTACAAAAACGACAAAAGCGTAATCGCGATATACGCTGGATAGAACGAATCGCTCTTTCTATCCTACGATACAAGTTTCGAACGGAATAAGATGATGTTTGTGGAGGTGAGTTGAGAAGAGGCGTGCTGGAAGCAGTGGAAGAGTTGAAGGAAAAAAGGAAGGAAGGAAGGAAGGAAGGAAGGAAGGAAGGATGAATCGTCGAGGGAAGAGTTAAGAGCGGAAAGTAGGAAGATGGAAAGAGTTAGGGAGAGAGAGAGAGGGGGAGGGGTGGGGAGGGGGAGGGGGTGGAGAATAGAAGAGTCGGAACGAGGAAGCTTCTTCGAAGAGGATAGCGGGAGGGATATGACGACGATGATGATGACGACGACGACGACGACGATGATGACGATGATGACGATGATGACGATGATGATGATGATGACGACGAGGGATCGAGGCCGAGGTGGAGGGAATTCGGGTGGGGGGAGTTTGTGCAGCGCGCGAAGAACATAAAACATGCGAATTTCTTGGTATAAAGGGTGGTAGTCACGAAATCTCAACCCCCATACCCCTTCTGGCCACCCCGCCCTCTTCCACTCCCCCCCCCCTTCCTTCCCAACTACCCGCTTTACGTATTAACATCCTCCCCGAACTGAACTCCTATTTTTAAAAGGTTTCTTTTCCCATCGCCCTTGGCAACTATCTTCTACGAGTGATCTAACCATTATTTTGGGTCTAGCCTTGTGTTTTTCTTTTTTTTTTTTTTTTTTCTTCAACGAGTTTATTCTTCGTTTTATTTCCCTATCCTCTCCTTCCATCTCTCTCTCTCTCCCTCCTCTCGTATTTTTTCCATCCACTTTCCTTTCTCCTTTTCGTTTCTTTTTCTATTTCATTTCTCTTTTCTCCTTTCCTTCTTTTCTCCCCCTCCCGCGCTCTCCTCTCCTCGCCACTTCCCCCCCCCCTTCCTCGCCGTAACTCTAGCGAATACGACTTTTACCGAGTTGGCCGAGGACGAGGACGACTCCGGCACCCTCTTAAAGTTTCTACGATTTTTTTTCTTTTTTCTCTTTTTTTCTTTTCTTTTCTTTTCTCTTTTTTCCTCCTCTTTCGATGTAATTGTTCCGTGGGTGGTAGAGGAGGAGATGGAGGGAAAGGTGGAGTAGGGGGTTGGTGAGGTCGAGAGGGCAAGAGGGGGAGGGCACTACGACTTTGCCTAGCTATGCCTTACCGTCCGATTTGCGAATGTTTCTCAGCCACGCGAGCCTTTTACAGGGAATCCGTTGTCTCGCCGTTCGTTCGTTCGTTCGTTCGTTCTATACGGAGGAACATGACAGAGGGATGATAGTACTTCTCATCCCTTTTTTTTTCCCCCCAACGAATACTCCTTTCAGACTTTACTTTCTTAAAGTAGTTCGCAAAAGGTGCGGGAGAAATTTTTGATAGAGCTACTCGTCCGACACGAATAGGAAATAGGGAGATATTTAGATAAAGATAAAGATAAAGATAGATAGATAGATCGATAGATAGATAGATAGAGATAGAGATAGAGAGATAGATAGATAGATAGAGATAGATAGGGAGAGAGAGAGAGAGAGAGAGAGAGAGAGATCGCGTGTTTAGTTCTCGAGGGTTAATCGTTTTGAAATATAGCCCGGTAATAGATGTCAGGAAAAAAATGAAACACTTCGTTAAAGGATAATATTTTTCTTAGGGTTGGACGGGGGAGGGGTTGCCTTCGAATGAAATTGTTTTCTCGCTTGATGATGATACCGTGGGGATCCTTTGACGAGCGCGAGCGTATTAAACATTCCGACGAATTCGTATGAAACCTTTTATAATTACCATTCCTCTTCCCCCCCCCCCCCCCCCCCCCGCCCCCTTCTCCCCCACTCCTCCGCACCCTCAAACCTATCTCATCGATCCTAACGACCTGGTCGAGTTTTAGAGAATTTAATCCTTTTTGGTACCGTCGATCGGCTGGAAATGATCAATGCTGTAAAAGTAATCAAACGAGAAGGGTGGTGGTCGCTCACGTTGAGTAGTATTATACGGTTAACGATCTCGTAGAGAAAGGAGAATCTGCGAATGCAAATTTCGAACCGCACGATTTCCCTCGTGCGAAACGACCAGATAGAGATAGAGAGATATAAAGAGAGATAGAGATAGATAGATAGATAGATAGATAGATAGAGAGAGAAAGAGAGAGAGAGAGAGAGAGAGAAGTAGAAAGGGTGGGTTAGAGGAGGAGCCAGTAGTAAAAGGGGAGGGCTGAGAAGTGCGAGGATGAAGTTTAATTATCGGGTTAAACGTAGCGAGCGCTGATTCTGATGAGAGTTCCGGATTCGAATGTTCTCACCCTGGTTGGGTACGTGACTGTCACCGAGGCGGGCCAGTTAACTAACTAACAGTCCGGGACAGTTAGCGAATAGTACCGGGCAAGAGAGCCGATCCGTGGGGGAGATACGGCACGTATAAACCCAGGCAGTAGGTACGCCACCCCTATCCACCACCATTGCCGTCATCTCCACCCTCCCACTCCGCCCTTTCTCTCACTCTCTCTCTCTCTCTCTCTCTCTCTCTCTGTCTCTCTTTCTCTCTTTCTCTCTTTCTCTCTATTCTCAGTACCGCGCGATGACATTGTTCGCACTCGGATTCATATTCAAATTGGCTCGCGCCTCGCGATTATTGCGATTATTATTACGAGCGTCGATGTTGCCACGGAGGATGTTTCGAAAATGTGATTACGGTGGTGGCACGGTTAACTATAACATTTCGAAAATGGGAAGAACCAGAATCGATTGAATTCCCTGAATTTATCCCGTTTTATTGTTTCTCTCGTCCTTCTTTTTCTTTCTTTTTTCTTTTTTTATATATGAAATAGCAATTCTTTTTTTTTTTTTTTCTATTTTTCATTTTCTTCTCTGTTCTTTGTTTCATTTCAGTAGAAATGATTGGTCAAGTAATCTAGAGTTTACGCTCATCGATCAACGAGGACAAGTTCTTCCTTTTCTTCTTCTTCCTCTTTTTTATTTTCTCGTCAGTCGAAAAACCCGTCCGTAAGTGATTTCACGTGGAATTTTATGATTTATACGACGATATTCAGCAGCCCGGTTCTCTACTCTTAACTGTGCCACTTTAAAGAGAATAATGATAATAATAATGATAATAATAATAATAATAATAATAATAATAATAATAATAATAGTAATACTAATAATCATAATAACGATCATAATAAAAAAGAGTCAATGCCCTTATTACTCGAGGTGGTAATAAGCCGCGGTATGAGTAACGAGAAGAGTGTAAGAGGGAGAAAGAAAAGTAAAAAAGAAAGAAGAAAAAGAAGACGGAAGGGAAAAGGAAAGGAAAGGGAGCGAGAAAAAAAGAGAGCGAGAGTAAGGTAGAAAGAGGGTGTGAAAAGGGAAGAACGATGATAAGGGAGGGTAGCTGAACGAGAACGTAATCGGGAGTGAAAAATGCGAGTACCGATGAGAGTGATCACTCGGAAGAAATACCTTCGGAAACAATGATAACGATAAACAAGAGAAGGGAAAACGATTAATGCGGCTCGGGGATCTGTGCCAATTAAAAAAATCCAATTAAAAAAGTCACTCGGCGAGATAGCCACCCACCTATCCCACCCCTCCCTCTCCCCCCAGCCAGCCAGCCAGCCAGCCAACCATCCAGCCATCCAGTCAGCCAGCAATCAAGCAAGCTAAGGAAAGAAGGAAAGAAGGAAGGAAACAAGGAAGCTTACCTTACCTCAGTTAGCTAAGCTAACTGAGTGGCTAGCCAAACTGCGTGAAAATTTAAACGAGAAAATCTCGTAGAATCAAAATCATTTCCGGCCGATAAAGCTGCCGGCGTTCGTTAGCCGACACGATTTTTCTTCTCTCTCATTGTTCCTCCCTCTCTTTTCGTTTCTCTCGTTTTTTTTCCCCTCTCTCTCTCTCTCTCTCTCTCTCTCTCTCTGTCTCTCCGTCCGTCCGTCTGTCTGTCTGTCCGTCTCCGTCTCTCATTTTATTTTTCCACAAGACGTTAATCTCCAAGAGCAGGCGTTAGTTTTATAGCTCGTCATTTTTTTTAAGTGCAAATGAGTTTCGCCGTCTTTCTCATCGACGTAGAGGGATATCCGACCCGACCCGGCCCGACCCGTCTCGACTCCGACCCGTCTCGACTCGACTCGAATCGACTACGACTACGACTACGACTACTACTCGACTCGACTCGACTCGAATCGACTACGAAGCTCCGCGACGTTCCGCGACGCTCCCCGTCGTGGTTTTTTCTCGCTTCAATCTAAGTCCTTCCTTTATTTCTTTAATTTAAAAACGGAACGATTACAACGGGGTTTGGATGGAGGTGGGGTGGCTTTCCGGATTAAAAACTCTGACGCGACTGACACCCTCCTACCAAACCGACCGACCGTCTCCGAGGTCTTTCTCTTTCATCGCTTTTCTCACCCTCGCTCGCGAGCTTTTACTTTTCCCCTCTGCTGTCTCTTTTCTCTCTTCCTCACCACCACCCTCTCTCTCTCTCTCTCTCTCTCTCTCTCTTGTCATCTCTTCTTCTTTCCCCGTCCTCTTTCTCTTAACGTTCAAAGAAAGAAAAGAAAAGAAAAAAAAAGAGAGAGAGAGAGAGAGAGAAGATGAAGTAGCAGTAGAGGAAGAGGAAGAAGAAGAAGAAGAAGAAGAAGAGGAAACTCGACTCCGAGATATTTTTCTACCTTGATTACCGGTTAAAACGTCTTTCGTGGAGTACTCAAGCTCCGAAAATAATTTCCAAGGTACGGAATCCCGAGATGGGTAGGAGGATTATAATCGTTGGTGGTATACGATGCGTGTAACCGCAAGACGACGACGAAGACGACGAAGACGACGAAGACGACGAAGACGACGACGACGAGGACGACGACGACGACGACTGCGACGAAGACGAGGAGGAGAAAGGAGAGGAAGAAGGAGTAGTAGAAGGATGTCTCTACTGGGTTTACGCTCGATCGTAAATATTTCTCAGCGACCGCGAATCCTATGAATTTATAAGACCGTGTCTTTAAGGTAACAATTACATTGAGGTCCAATGAACTTGAGTACGCTCCGGTGGCAACTGTCAACGGCGCTTACCGCGAGTAATAATGGATGGGGTATTATACCCAGTAATTACCAAAACAACAATGAGCGCGTACCCGTAACGGATGTTTCGCTCGACGTCCGTAATACCATCATTAAACGCTATAATTGTCCGCATCCCGTGGCTCTTTTCCGTTATCCATCTATACACTTGTAAAAGTTAACTCGGGAGATGTTGTTACGAGGTACACGTATTTCTGATTTATGACGCTTCTCTCTCTCTCTCTCTCTCTCTCTCTCTCTCTCTCTCTCACTCTCTATCGCTCCCTCAATCGTTCCTTTTCTATCGGACGTATGGTACTTAAATATATCTGATATCGATTAAATCGACAAATTTTCTAATATAACGAAAATCTTATAGCCTGTCGACGTTTAAGTCGACGTCGA
>OU426853.1:4482660-4497660 GCA_911387685.1 Dolichovespula media
CGAATTAATTTACTCGGAGAATCAAGATCAGCGGGCAAAGACTGTGATCGTGGCTTCGAAAGGAGTGTTCTAAGTCCCCGATATGAGCCGTGTAATCCCCCGTAATGAATCTTCCAAGATAGACCAAGTCGGACGACTGTACGTTTCAAATATTTATTCGACGGAGTTCGTCTTTCGAAAGCTTAATGAACGCGCGCCACTTTACTTATTCATTCTTACCACCTAGTTTTCGCATTTGAAATATCAAGGCGAGATCGACCAAAGTATATTTCGCGTTCTATTTAAATCGACCTGTATTTCTTCTTTCTTCTCTTCTCTCTCACTCTATCTCTATCTCTTTGTCCCTTGCACAGATAATACATAATTAATTATTTAATATGTATATACGTATATAATATTAATTGATATATAATAATATTAAAAAAATAATATATTATAATGATAACATTTAATATATGTACGCGCATAAACATATTATTAATTACACATCAAGTTCGATGAGTTTCGAGTGAGTAGTTTCGACAAAGAATATAAAAAATAACAGAAAGGAAAGAGAAAGACGATTATGTTGAAATAAAATACAAGGCAATATATATAATATTAATTGACATATAATAATATTGAATAGAAATATTTTACAATGATACTATTTAATATACATATATACATATATATATATATATATATATATATATATATATATATATATATATATATATGCACACATATTTCAATCAATTACACATCAAGTTCAATGAAGAATATACAAAATTAAGGAAACGAAGAGAAGGACGATTGAATTAAAATAAAATACATAAAAAAGGGACGATCGAAGTAAAACGTAGTAACCACCCGCGTGGTAAAAGAAGAATTCGTCAACTCTTTCCATCACAGAAGTTCTTATTTAATCTTTCGACCGCGAGATGGCGCGAGCTGTCTACTCCTTTCTTTCTCTTTCTCTTTCTCTCTCTCTTTCTCTCTTTCTTGCTCTCTCTATCCCTCTTTTAACTATTGGCGCGTTAATGAGACCAATCGAATTTCACGATCGTCATTTGTTTATACATTGCGATCGTCCATATTGGCCGCGTGTCCTTGCTCCTATAAGTTTTTGTTTATAATCAATAAATAGAGTTTATAGCGTTAACAAAATCGTTTGAGGACGATATTTAACGGTCGGTATAGGTTCAGTTAGACGCGAACGGTTCGTGGCAATAAATATATATGTTATTTCCTTGTTTTTTCGCAACGTTTCCCGTAGTTTTGTTTTTATTCTTTTCCTTTTTTTCTTTCGATCTTAGAAAGAGAATCCCTAAGTGATCGTTTATCGGTGGTGCGGTAAGAGAGAGAGGTCATCTGACCAAGTCGAACATCATACATATGTTCTTCTCTTTTTGTTTTCGTTGTGCCTCAATCGAAACGTGATAGAGATCGCGTTGTTTAGAAGAAAAACAAAAAGGTGGGAAAAAGAACATCCGAAAAGATTCTCGATTGTCGTGTTTTCTCGTCGATGATATAAATACGTGTGTACGCATTATGAAAATAGTTAATAGAGAGCAACGTAAACGTGAAAGCTTCGATCTTACATATCTCGTAAGTATATTCGATAAATAATATATTTACATGTATATATATATATATATATATATATATATGTACATACGCACACGCACACATATATATCTATATACACATGAAGAGGAAAAGGAGAATAAAAGTGTTGTCGTTAATCGTCGTCGAAATTCGTTCAATCGTTACAACGATCGTCCCTCCGTTCAATCGATCGACAAAATCGTGATCGTTGAAATACGTTGAAAATACTTCAACGAACGACGACGATCGACGACGAGCAGACGTTTATAATTAAATCAATTTAATATCGATAACTATTACAGGTGCTGTTAAGGCGAAGCAACGGAGATGATTCGGAGAGGAGGTAGGTGTGTTGTTGACCTTCTCAATTTGCGCCGAGGTGAAAAATAATATTATCTATATTTTTTTCCTGTTTCTTTTTTTTTTTTTTACTCGCCGAGTTTTTCAAATCCTTACATTTGCGTAACTTTGGTTCGATCGTCGACATATATATATATATATGCAATGATTGACGTCTTTGCGTTTAATGTAAATGTCGGTCCGTAAAGAAATTCTCAATAACAATGAGGAACGAGAGGCCACGTGCGAGTCTTCTTCGATTGGTACGTAAGAAGGACCAAGAGAGGTGAGGAGGTAAAGGGGGCGGATGGATGAGAGTCGGTAGGAGGCGGTGAGGAGGTGATTGTGACGGTGGAAGAGGAACGAGGAGAAGGAGGAGGAGGAGGAGGAGGTGTGGAGGTGGAGATGGTGGTAAACGGTGGAGTAGAGGGGACGGTGGTAGGGAGGGAGGTAGGTAGGAAAAAAAAAGGAACTGGTTTAAATATTTTCTGGGCACGTGTTTTACATGGGTAGAGATATACTCGCTTCTCTCCGGGCACGCTCAAATGTATAAGGCCCAACTCGCTTATCTCGGGTCAGATCTCAGCGGTGATCTTCAGCACTCATTTTTTCGTACGGTCGCTATTATGCTCGTCCACGAGAGGCTATCTCTTTCTCCCTCAATCTCTCTTTCTCTCTATCTCTCTCTCTCTCTCTCTCTCTCTCTCTCTCTCTCTCTCTCTTCTCGGTCTTTCCTTCTCTTTCTCTCTTGGAAACTCGTTCGTCCCTTACAAAGGCTCTTCCGACTATTATTAATTATCGCCCTGTCTTTTCCACGAGCGTACGTGAGCATACGAAAAGTGTTATGGCCCATCGAGTTTGTTTGAACGAGTAAACGTTGTTCTCTCTTCAAGAACATATTTCAAGCGAAGATAATATATATATATATATATATATATATATATATATATATATATTATGTATATATGTATGTATGTATGTATGTACGTATATAATAATCGATTAGGTAAATATCTGTTTTATACGAAATTACGTTCGAGTTAGATCGTTCGCCGTATTAACGTTAACGATTTTAGGGCAATTTCACACAATCGGCGAAGATCGTATATTTCGTAATGTGTATGAATTATACGAAATTGTCGGTAGATAAATTTTTTCTTTTCTTTTTTTTTATACGAACGTTACTATATGATCGACGTTAGAGCAAAACGAGGTATGCTAAGTTAGAGCACAAAGACAGCAAAAGAGATAGAGAGAAAAATAGGCGACGCAAAGTCGCGCGTGGTAGAGTCAATCAAGACTCACGAGGCTCCTGGCACACAGAAAGAGAAAGAGGGAGAGAGAGAGAGAGAGAGAGAGAAATAATTAGAATTAATTTAGGTGGAACATTAAATCTAGGCGAGTGGGCCTACCGACAGGAATGACACAACTGGCTCTGATTAGTCTTAATGTGTTAATTAGAGAAGATTGCTGTCCGACTTCTTTCTTTCTTTGTCGATCCTATCCGTTCCTCTCTCCTCTCTCTCTCTCTCTCTCTTTCTCTTTCTATATACCTACATACATATATATTTCTCTTTCATTCCCGACACTCGCGAGGTCGATGTCGTCAAAGTAGCTGGTGCTCTCTCTCTGTCTCTCTCTCTCTCTCTCTCTCTCTCTCTCTCTCTCTCTCTCTCTGTATGGTTCGTTCGACTCGCCGATTTGCGAGTGACCGAACCAGCGAGAGAGAGAGAGAGAGAGAGACAGATAAATAGATAGATAAAGATAGATAGAAAGAGAGAGAGAGAGAGAGAGAGAGAGAGAGAGAGAAGGAAGAGGATCGTGTCGAGTGGAAAGGAGATCTTACCAAGTATCATATTTTAGCGGACATCAACGTACCGACCGACGCACACCTACATAATACTCTCTACCAACGTGTTCGTACACAACACAAACACACACACACACACACATATATATATGTTTATATGTACATATACGATGCCCCGGCTACGATCATTAATCACTATTATCTCGGGGTAATTTTTCTTCGATATAATTTCGTCTGTTTACCCCCGCGAGTTGGCGCGCGAGGTTGCACACCATAACAAGAGAGAGAGAGAGAGAGAGAGAGAGAGAGAGAGAGAGAGAGAGAGAGAGAGAGAGAGAGAGAGAGAGAGAGAGAAGGACCATGGTCGTAATCGAGAGGAGTGAGGAGTGAGGAAAGAGAAGAGAGTAGAGAGGAGAGAGGAGAGGAGCGGCGCCGTGCCGAGACTTCTCCTCCTTATCCTATCGTTCTCCTCCTCATCCTCCTCCTCTTCCTCCTCTTTCGCATCTTCTTGCTCCTTTTACTTCATAGCGCGTGAACTCTCGACATCGACTTTGTGTATACGCAACGTGTTACGTACACACGTAAATACATAAATACATACGTACGTATGTGTATATATATATATATATATATATATATATATATATATATATATATACATGTATGGGATATCTAGAGATATACATATACCTTGCGGCTTCGTTAGCCCGAACCTCTCGTAGGCGCCCGTTCCCACACACGAATGTCGACAAATCGCGTACCTTTGCGCGTCGTCATGAGAAAAACGAAAGCCTTTCCCGTTCGACCTGCATGTATGCACCTTCCTCCAACCCTTTTTCTCTCTTTGCATGTCTCTTATTCTCGCTCAATCTCGCACTTGGGTTTTACCAACCTCCTCCTCCCCCCCCTACCCCGACCCCTCTCCACGTCTTTGACTCGTGTCAAAGGAGCGTATTCGCGTCTCGCGAGTAATTGAAAATTCACACTCGAATAAACGTTTCTTCGTTGTACACTCAACGATGGATACTAATTTTAACCCCACGCCCCTTTCCCACCCACCCACTCATTCCACCCACCCTCCCTTCACAGCTCATGCATTGCACGTTGACGTTTTATTATTATTATTATTATTATTATTATTATTATTATTATTATTTACTATTTATTTTTTTCTTTATTTTTTTCCCCCTTCAAATAAGTGGTCTCTCTCTCGCTCTTTCTCTTTCTCTCTCTAGATATATATATATATATATATATATATATATATATATATATATATATACGTATGTATATATTGGGTCGTCCGGAAAATTCGCACCGATTTTGTTTGAAAAGCAGAATATTTAAATTTTAGTATATATTTATTAAGTTATTATTATTAAAATATTATCGCTACGATTTTTATATATATATATATATATATATATATATATATATATATACCCCGTTGGTCTCCGTTTGCGTTGGTTCCGCGAATTTAAAAATTGTAAACGACCCTTTTTAATTGATCTCAAAGATGGGTAAACTATATATTTCCAAGTAACTTCGAGTTCTCGTTACTTCATCGGTATATTCCGAGTAAGTTGTCAAAGATGTGTGGACGACGATGAGTGGGGCGATACGTGGTGGTAGTGATAGGGACGGTTATGATGATGATGATGATGATGATGATGATGGTGATGGTGATGATGGTGATGATGGTGACGATGATGATGGTGATGGTGGTTTGATCGATCGTTTCTTGCACGTTGAAAAAAAAAAAAGAAAAATATTTGATCGAATTTAACGACCGTTCAACTCGTCCGTCGCGAATGAAGTCAGATTAATAAGGAAGATGAAAATAATATTGAGAGTTCGGTGATTATTAACGTTTCTTTCTTATCTGCATTCCTTTTTTTTCTTTTGCGATTCTCGCCCCCCCCCTCTCTCTCTCTCTCTCTCTCTCTCTTTGTCTATCTACCTGTCTCTTCGTATCTATTAATCATCGAATAAATTAGACAGTTACAAAATTCCGATAACTTATCATCGAGGTATGAGCAGATTGCGACAAGTATGAAATTAATAACTATGTACATATGTACATATTCGCGCGTGCTCGATACTTCTCATCGTTGTTTCTCTCTGTCAATTTATTTCACTTTCTCTCTCTCTCTCTCTCTCTCTCTCTCTCTCTCTCTCTCTCTTTCTTTTTCTCTTTCTCTTTCTCTCGACGATCATTCCACAACTTTCTCATAACGATGGATAGTATCGTAAAGTCATATAACGCTTCCTCACAAATAGAGGTTATTGACTTCGCATAGAAAATGAAGTGAAAAAATAAAATAAAAAACTTACAATACCGTTGAATACAAAATCTCTACTAATACGATAATTTTTAATCTCGTGAAAATGAATCTCCAGTGGAAAGATCGGAAAAGAGCTTCGGTGATATATCTATTTACGGTTTCCTAATCGAACGACACTTTTTTCTTTCAATTCGACATATTATCTTCGGTATCGACGCGTCATTAAAAGACTTCAAAAAGATTCTTATTCGATCGCTCGTGAAGTCGAATAGCCCGTTTGCACGGTTAATGCGAGTACTTGCTCTGGAAAAAAAGATGAGTTGATATAAAAGAGATAAAAACGATGCATATATCTTATTTGTAATATATCGTATTTATATATATTATATATATATATATATACATATATATATATTTATATATGTATATTTATATGTATAATATATATATATATTTTTTTTTTGTTACGTTGTTTGCTTCGCCCAAGTGAAGCCACTCGGCGCCGTGCGTTAGTCAATGAAATCTTGTAAGGATTATGCTAATTTCTTCCCCGACGCTGTGTTAGAACATGATCTTTCGCGCGATAGCTAACGAACGTGTTCCTCCACAAAATATTCGTGTTCTTTATATATATATATATATATATATACATAGCTCTCTCTATCTCTACCTCTCTTTCTTTATCCATCCTATTTCTAAGCATCAGAGTGCTTAGGAGGATATAACACTATCTCGTAGAAACTAGGAGAACGATCTTTGAAACATTCTCGACCGCTTATAATTAATAATTCACTTTGATTAAGAAAGTAACGTAAGTGTAAATTAAATGTTCTTGATTTATGTTCATTCTAAGATATACCTATCTCTTCAATATTTTCCATTGACGAATATTTTGAGATTATGTAAATACAAAAAGAAAAATATACGGTCGATATTTAAAGATTTAACTCGCTTGTCTCTCTCTCTCTCTCTCTCTCTCTCTCTCTCTCTCTCTCTCTCACGCGCGCGCGCGCGAATATATCGAGGTCATAAGGCATACGAAACAGTCTCGCATTCGTTGTTATACTCGACTCTTCATAACTTTAAGGTTAAAGATTTTAACCAGGAACATTATCTGTGCCGAGTCACGATTCTCTTTCAATACGTACTTTGCACTCTTCGAACTTACAAATGCGTACCTTATTATACTATGTATAGATGTAACACACAAACACACACACACACACACACGTATATATATGGGTTTGTACGTGTGTACGTGTGTGTACGTATGCAAGAAGGGTAAAGGACGATTATCCTTTGGGAATGGAAAAAAATTTTGGTAAAATAAACTATTTGAGAGAGAGAGAGAGAGTGAGAGTGAGAGAGAGAGAGAGAGAGAGAACACGATTATCGGGGTTGAGGCAAACGCCGAAAGAGAGCCAGGCAGCACTTAGCGAACGATTTAATGAACGTCGATGCTTAAATAAATGATAGTGCAGGCGGAGAGTAACGAGAGTGCCATGGAATTATATGTTTCGCCTTACATAAGGCCGCCCCCCATTATGCGTGAAGTTTCTGTCGTATCTCTCAACCTCTTCTATCCTATCCTAGGGACTAACTATCCTCTGTTCGGGGACTAACTAACAGCGAGAACTTTGAAGAAAGAGCGAGAGTTTAAAGGGAGAAAGAGAGAGAGAGAAAGAGTAAAAGAGTGTTTGTGTGTGTGTGTTGTATGTGTGTGCATGAGAGAGAGAGAGAGAGAGAGAGAGAGAGAGAGAGAGAGAGAGATCCTGTAGATCTTTCCACGAGATGATGGTCATTCGAGGAACGGATATAAATCACCTACGAGAAGTGTCATCCCATGGTCCACCCCCGGCATTCCTTCATTTGAATATAACTCTGTCTCTCTTCACTGACTCTCTCTCTCTCTCTCTCTCTTTCTCTCTCTCTCTCTCTTTTTCTTTCTTTCTTTCTCTTTTTCTTTTCATATTCTTTTTCTTCCTCTTCGTTCGACACGATCTTTCAGCCGCGCATCATTACGTGCCACGTAGACGTACTACCTATACTCGCTAAATGAATATTGTATCAGTTTGTACCATTCTAAAATATCTTCCTTCTTCTTCTTCTTCCTCCTCTTCATCTTCGTTTTCTTCGTCTTCTTTTACTTCCTTTTTTCATTTTTCCCCCGTCCTCTTCCTCCTCTTCTTCTTATTATTATTCTTCTTATAGATAGATAGATGGATGGATAGATAGATAGATAGATAGATAGATAGATAGATAGATAGATAGATAGATTATTTTCTCACTTCGATCGAGTCATCCCATCGTCATAGTCGGCCCTATCCATAAAATCGATGAATCCCCTTCGACCGATCGAAAGATGATTCGCGTTAATGGTAATTCGGTATTATTTTTATTGGTATTACAACGATTTCATTTTCGATACGTAATGCAGCCGTACGTCCACGAAGGAGGAAAAGGGATAAGAAAAAGAAAGGGAAATAGAGTAAGAAATAGAAAAGAGAAAAGTAATGTAAGCGTACGTCTACGAAGAAAAAAGATAGAATAGGAAAAGGTGAAAGAAGAAAAATAATTACGATCGTAAGGGTCATTGGTAGGGAAATTAATGAGGGATTTTCATTTACCGATTCAATGGAATGGATAGCGAGTGATATAATATGGATAAACTTATATTTTCTCCCTGTAGTGTCGTCGTCGTCGTCGTCGTAGGTTTGTTTTTTAAAGAGACGGCACAAAACGAGACGGGGTCGATGGCGGACGTCTTCTTGGCAGGATCCTCTTAATTAATCATTTATATTCAATAACGAAGAAGGAGGAAAGAGCGCCCTCTCTCGCTCTCGCACGCATCCGATAAAGATAGAAAGAGAGAGAGAGAGAGAGAGAGAGAGAGAGAGAGAGAGAGAGAGAGAGAGAGAGAGAGAGAGAGAGAGAGAGAGAGAGAAAGAGCTTCGAATGCTTCGACGATGATTCTGAAGTTTATCTCTCCTCGCTCGGGCACATTAATAATTAGGAGGAGGAGGAGGAGGAGGAGGATGAGGAGGAGGAGAAGAAGAAAGTGGTAGGAGTGAGTTAGTGGTATCACTGTTACTCGCTCAGCGTTGATTCGATCAGCCTCGGCCGGTATTCCTCTCCAACTCGTCGTGATGCCTTCGAGTACTCGAGATCGAGTTAGGGTGGGAGAGAGAAACAATCATTGTGACTCTTTGAAAAAAAGGAAACAATCCTTTCGCCGGTAAGATTAATACGATCCTCACCTACTGGGTGGCTCCAGCGTCGATGATTTCGCTATACTAAAACTTAGCCAAGAGAATGGGGCTTGGTGAATGTAATCGATATCATTTCTTGTTGCCAATTCGAATCGATACCTATATTCAATTTCGAACGGTGAATTGTGCGGCCCTCGTCGATCTTTGAAATTTATTTCTTCTTTCCCCCCTCCTCTCTCTCTCTCTCTCTCTCTCTCTCTCTCTTTCCTTTTTTTTTATTTCTCTCTCTTCCTCTCTCACGTGCGCGCGAGCGCGAATACGTTACTCACGGTAAACGTAACGTCGAAGAAATTCATCGGAACGCAAATATCGAGATTCGAACGTGGTCGTTTAATGAATAACGGACGGATCAAATCGATTGTTCGAATTCTATTTTTATTTTTTATTATTTTTCAATTTAATGAGATAAGGATTATTAATATAACGAGAATAAAGTTATCGCGTTGGGGATCACACCCAGTATATATTACGTTGAAACTAGAGTCACCGAGTGTGCGCGTTTACATTTGTAAAGTCACGGAGTGACCGGTTAAGATCTTCGCTAATTATCATCATTTATAATTGTCCCTTCTCGAGGCACCCTCGTATAACGTGCTCGGTTCTTCGCGGAAGGAAGAGAACAAGAGGAGAACCTGCTATGTCTCTCTCGTTTCTCTCTCTTCTTCTCTCGAGGTTTAATATTTCAAATAAATGCGTGCATTAGCGCGCTATCTCGTCGTGATCCTCCGTTGACTATTAACAACGTCGGCCGAGCCACTATTATGACTTATCTGACCGAGAGCCTCTCGCTACAATACTGTCCTCTTTCCCTTCTCTTTCCCTCCCTCACTCTCTCTCTCTCTCTCTCTCTCTCTCTCTCTCTCTCTCTCTCTCTCTCGCTCGCTCGCTCGCTCGCTTTTTCTTTCTCTTCCTCTTCGTCCCTCCTTTCGAGTCACCTAACGATTCTCCTTAACGCGACATCGTTATATCACGCTGTGGATACTATCCCGATCCGTGTGTACGGAGCTAACCAAGCTTGATTATTTCCAAATGGAAAAAAGAAGAAAATAACAAAACAGATTACAATTTCTTGCCGAGTCGAACCATTAAAGGAGCCAACGTTGTTTCTGACTATGTTTTCTGTTCTTTGTATTTCTATATATATATATCTGGATATGTACGTACGTACGTATGTATGTATGTATGTATGTATGTATGTATACATGCACGTATATATATATATATATATATATATATATATATATATATATATGTGTGTGTGTGTGTGTATGTACGTAGGCGATCATAGTGATAAATTTTCGTCGCTCCTGCACGTTTATAACGAAGAGAACGTAGACGCGATGGTAACGCGATCGTTCATCGAATGAGTCTGTCGTTGATGTTTCTCCGAGCAAGTTTCCTACGGACCTGTCCCATTTCGTTGTCGTCTAACGTAGAAACGTTAAACGTACGTAAGTTAAACGTACGTATAGTAAATAGGTACGTACGTATAGGTAGATAAGTTCGTAGCACGTTCCATACCCTTTAAGGACGGTTCATTAAGCGGCTAAACATTTTCACGGACACCCGGTAGCGCGTTAATGACTGATGACCGTGGAACGCGAACGAGATATGCAACTAACGAATAGAGCTACCTACCTACCTACCTACCTACCTATACCTATCTATCTATCTACCTGCTCTAAAAGTTTTCCTTACCCCTGCTGGTTTGTTTTCCCTCGGTTATCCTCTCTCTCTCTCTCTCTCTCTCTTTTTCTCTTTCTCTCTCTTTTTCTCTGTCTGTTTTTCTATGAGTTCGTGGGTTTGCTTAGCTTCCTTATCGATGAATGTCATCCTTTATTAATGAGCCGAAGATAAATTCGGAGACGCGACAACGGTCCTCTACTGTTTGGAAGGACGCTCATCTCTCTCTCTCTCTCTCTCTCTCTCTCTCTCTCTCTCTCTCTCTCTCTCTCTCTCTTTCTCTCTCTCTCTCTCTTACCCGTTTCCTATAAACGTCTCTCCTCCCACTACCCTCAATATCCTTGTCCGTCTCTCTTCGAATAGTGAAAAGCGCGATCCCCCCTTGACCGAGGGTGGGCCAACATCATTAGAATCGTCTGGACCCTCAAGAAACGAAACGTCCCCGATCGAATTATTAATTTTCGATGGGAGGAATGAACGACGGGATCCTTCTACGAATAGATTATCATTTGGCTACCGTACACACGTTGCTTATACATGTTTATATATGTATATATATATATATATATATATATATATATATATATATATATATACACATATATACAAATGTATCTCTCGTTCATTATAATAATATTTTCAGATGTACCTATCGCATAAATATATATATATATATATATATATATATATATATATATATATATATATATATATTTTTCTTTTTACCCTTCCTTTTTCGTCGATCTATTTTTGTTTCTTAATTTTTTTCATTTCTTCATTTTTTTTTTTTTTAATGCACACAGCATCGCATCAACGATAGTAATTTTATCAAGACCAAATTTGCACAGACGTACAAGCGTTGTATAAGTCATCGATGTCGTTGTTAACGCGTAACCGTTGTTGAACGATCACGAGAAAGAGGATCGATCGAGTCTCGATTCTCGTTTGGAAAGGAAATTTCGTAGTAGACCGCACCCTTCGACTTTTTGAGCCTCGCTCGAGCCCTTGAAAAATACCACACCCCCTGCCGCGAGTGAATTCTCTCTCTCTCTCTCTCTCTCTCTCTCTCTCTCTCTCTTTCCCATTCCTAATATATATTTAATCAGGCACGAAAGCGGACACACGTATACGCACGTATACGCACACACTTGAACGAAAGAAGTTAGAAGTCCGATGACGTTGCGTCCAATACACACACGCGCGCGTAAACATACGGACGTACACGTACATAAGCGTACAAACGTGCACACGTACGTCGCGAGCACTTATACATACAGGTGGACCATTCGAACATTAAGCTGACACCCACACGAATACGACGAGGCTTGCTCTCGTCGAGTGGATTCGAACACCTTTTTTGAATCAGAGGGTCAAGCGACTTGGCCGTAGATCATCTTAATGCCTCCATTGTTGTTTTAGGACGCCCGCGACTATACTGGGTGTCCGCCGCGATAATGTCGATGTATCTTCGAATCGAGAGAGAAAGGACGAGAAGGTAGACCTGATATAGCACTCTTTTGCATACACACACACACACACACATATACATACATACATACATACATACATATATAAATGTATATATACGTGGATATAATATATAAAAAGAGGAACGCGCGTTATTGACCAAAAATCCTGGGGCGTGTCCCCGAGACATTAATGCTTTTTTCGCGCACCCGTTTAAAATCAACGATTCTCAGGTCTCGTTCTACCATCTTAGAGAAAGACGGATGCGCTCTATTCGATTTACATTTATATAAGACCCCCGGCCAGGATTACTTTCGACGAATATTCGTAAATATTCCGTTAAAACGAGGAGAGTAAAAATAAATTACAAAAAAAAAAAAAACAAAGAGAATTATTTCTATTCACATATTTATACATGTATATATAAATGAAAAATAAATAAATAAATAAATAAATAAATAAATAAATAAATAAATAAATAAATAAAAAGCAGAAGAAAAAGCCTCGATTCTCGAGCGAGAAATGCATCGGTGAATCGTTGCAACGTTTCAACGACGGGTTAACGAGAAGGAAAAAAAAAAGAAAACGAAGATCTTTTTTTTCTTCTCAACGAAAAGAAAGAGAGAGAGAGAGAGAGAGAAAGAGAGATGGGGAAGTAAGAATTCTCTTCTCTCGCGGTCTGCTTTTTCGGTACTCTCGAACGATTTCAGAGGCGAACGCGGGGCATCGGCGAACAGGGAAGGCCACTCTTGGTCGGCTTGTAAATCCGGCGCCCCTTGTAAATCCGCCTGTAATTCCGGGCGAGGACGCGAGTCCGCGAGAGGGAGGGGGTCGGGGAAGGGAGAAAGAGGAATTACGACCGACACGGATCGCGAATTACCCTTGGAGAACGGGCCGCGGGAGATCGAGCGCGTTGACATCGGAAACTACTTCGATCTTCGATCGCAACGATCCAGCTGGCTCGATCGTTCGGAGAAATTTCTTTTGCCACGGGAGAAAGATTATTCTTGAATTTTTGTCTTCTTTTTTTCCTTCTTCTTCCTCCTCCTCTTCCTCCTCCTCCTCCTCCTCCTCCTCCTCCTCTTCCTCCTCTTCTTCTTCTTCTTTCCCTTTTTTCTTTTTATTATTATCATTCGTTTCTCGTTGATTCGCCAGATAAGAAGACTAAATATTATCAAATACTGTGCCTAAGGAATCTTTCAGAAAGGGAAAACTCGAAAGGTACGATGATTGGACGCGATCGGGAAAACAGAAAAGTATTATACTGATGCGCGTTGAGAAAGTATTTACAAGCGAGAAGCGAAGAGAAACGTTTTTACTTGCATCCGACCAAACAGATTCCCAGCTCAGTCTGTGGCCCCCTTTCATCAGAGTCATTTAATCAAATTTCAATGAGGAACATTTAATCAAGCCCGCTCGTAATACGCTCGTATGACCTTTAATAGTTAGATAGATAAGTAAGTGCTTACTTATTTACTTACTTACTTGCATAAATACTTACGTCCATACGTACCATAATTACGTACGTACATGAAAATACATACATACGTCCGTTCTTTCGACGCTTTTAAAGTTGGAAAGAATTGCGCTCGATAAAATAACTCGTTGCGCGATTGCACGGCATCATATATATATATAATAATTATATATACATATATCCAAGGACGGTAAGAAGGAGAACAGGATCGATGGATGATGGGTCTCTTGCATCGATGGATGGATAGATGGAAGGATGGATGAATGGATGGATGGATGGATGGATGGTGAGGATGGATGGTGTGGATCGTTGGGTTTGCTTAGGTCTATCGGATTCGCGATAGAACGATCGAGTCATCGACGTTCGAGTCGAGTTGAGTCGTGCGATTAATCGACTAGTCGAATTTGTTGTCAATTTTCTGAATCAAAGAGGACGGTACGGAGTCGAGTCGGAGGAATGCTAGCAAGTGATCATTGAAAATGGAAGAGAGGAGATTGGGTTGATCGGTACTGCGCGTGGGTTCGCGAATTCGTAAGTACGTATGGGTGGGACGGGTGATAGGGGGAGGGTGACGGTAAATACTAGGTTGTACAAGAAAAAGGGGCTGCAAGTGATAAATGAGAGAAGAAAAAGACTAATAATAATAATAATAATAATAATAATAATAATAATAATAATAATAATAATGAATAATAAATATTAAATTACAGTAATGATAATAATAATGATAAAATGAAATTCAATTATATATTTATATTATATAAAACGAATATTATATATATATATATAGATATAATAAAAATGTATAATAAATAAATAAATAAAAATAAAAAAAAAATAAAAAGAAGAGAAAAGGAATAAGAACGAAGGATGAGCGAGGAATCAGAGTCGGGGTCGGACTAATCCGCGGAGCGTAGATCCGATCTTGCATCAATAACCTTAATAAACCAACAACCACTCGTGTTAACGCGTAACACAACCCAGACACGGTTATATCTCGTGCGAGAGGCCGCTCCTCGGGACCCTTTTAACTCTTTCTCTCCTTCTCTCTCTCTCTCTCTCTCTCTCTCTTTCTTTTTT
>OU426853.1:4502660-4505160 GCA_911387685.1 Dolichovespula media
GATAGATAGATAGATAGATATATAGATAGATAGATAGAGAGGATGTTCTTTCGAACTTGGCCTCGTCAGTGCCGGTCATTGCTGACAATACAGGTCGAGTTCGTCGCGGGAGGTAAAGAGAGAGACAGAGCGAGAAAAGAGAGAAAGAGATGGCGTCGAGATTCTCAAGAGTTATATCTATCTATCCTTCTCTCGTGCGTGCGAGACAGAGAGAGAAAGAGAGACAGAAAGAGAGAGAGAGAGAGAGAGGGAAGACGAGATATAATCTCATTCTCTCTCTCTCTCTCTCTCTCTCTCTCTCTCTTTCTTTCTATCTCTTTCTCTCTTTTGCTTCATTGGGAGCGAAGAGAAATAGAAAAGGAAGAATGGCCTCTCGAGATTGGGCGGCCAGGGGTGAGAGATCTTACCGGTCGATAACTAACTCGGCGTGATCACTGAAAAATGGCTGTCAAACATTCTTGTCCTTTTAACTTGCGGCCCACCCCACCCACGGACTCCTCTATCTCGTCGTTCACCTCTTATACACACTCTTCCTTTCTTTCTCTTTCTCTCTCTCTCTCTCTCTCTCTCCCTTTCTCTCTCGAAGACGAGACTAATGGTCCACGGACGTGACGGTCCGTGCTGCTTCTCGAGGGTCCAGCTTCCGGGACACGCTAAGCGTCACGATTTCTTCCTTCTTAGGTTCAATCTTCGTCGCACGATCATTACCAAGCCTTTTCGTTTCCATTTCGTATTAATAGTATTCTTATCGATTTATAAAAAGAGACGGGAAGGATATTTTATCGCAACGAAGTCGTATTGGTAAGGAGGGTATTATTGTATGCATGTTGTATTATGAAAAGTATACGCGCAAAGTCGAATACGAGGATGGTCGTAGTTACGTACAATTTTCAAGGACGAACGAACGATCTCTTTATTGTTTTTCTTCTCTCTCTCTCTCTTTTTGTTCCCTTTATATATATATATATATATATATATATATTTATTATATTTCACGACAGTCGGACGTCAAGAGCAACGAAACGAGTCTCATTAATTATCCGTCGAGCGGTACTCGAGGAAAAGTACACTCACAGACATATGTCGTCTGAAATCGCTACCCTTTAACCAAGGGGCCCCAAAAGGGGTGTAAGGAGAGGGGCGAGGAGGTAATGCCTCGAACTTCGAAGGTTTTCTCTCGTGTTTCACTTGAGCTGAAATTTCACGCACGTATCCACACGTTCTTACGCGCTACGTAGCGGACGAGCTCGGTTAAAGTCAACGCCAGCAACCAACTGGATTATGAACGAGCTCGAGTTAGAACAGAAAGAGAGATAGAGAGAGAGAGAGAGAGAGAGAGAGAGAGAGAGAGAGAGAGAAGAGTGTGCGACCTTTTGCAGTTACTGTCGCAATATTTATGTATTTTTCGCTCCTCCAAGCCTCGATCTTATTTACGCTAACGACCGATATAAATTTTTCTACGAATCCTTTCGCGGATGGATAAAAATCGTTATTCTTCTTCAAAGAGTTTTCTCCCGGGCCGTTTAAGGATTTTCTTAGGTAACAGGGAGAAAAATTATAACCTAACATTTATCAATTATTATCGATCCACCGCGTATCGGTTCGTTTTACGCGAAACATTAAATTATCTCCTTTAACCCTCTTCTCCCTACCCCCACCCCCCTTTTCTTTTCGTTTCTTCTTTCGAACGATTCTACCGTTCGCGCGTGTAAATTATTTTTCTTCGGCATTTCGCGAAAGAAGTTATGGAAATTCGAAGCAAAAAAGGAATGTTTGTGTACGATGCGTTTGCGAGAGAAATTTTTTCGTACGAAAGAGAGTATCGACGAGATAGATGAATAGAAGAGTGAGAGCGAGCATGTGTGTGTGTGTGTGTGTGTGAGAGAGAGAGAGAGAGAGAGAGAGAGAGAGAGAGAGAGAGAGAGAGAGAGAGAGAGAGACAGAGAGAAATGGTCGAAGATGCGAGGAAGCGACGGAGAAGAGAAATGACGTGAAGAAGATGGCTAAGAGAAAGAAGAGAAGAGAAGAGAGGAAGAGAGAAGAAGGAAGAGAAGGAGAAGGAGGAGGAGGAGGAGGAGGAGGAGGAGGAGGAAGACTGGTCCAGCGTGTTGCCCGGGGGTGCCAACCGCAGGATAATAATTTTATAATTGGGAGAATTACTGGGCCTTACTATGGTACAGTCTTTCTACGTGGCGTGGGAGGGTCCACCGACATTGTTTCCATCCTGACGTATAAGACGGTGATCTCCTCACCGGCTGTAGAGCCCTACTCTTGAGATATGGCCGCGTAATCATCGAATCATTATACCCACTCTCGAAATACCGACCATAGTGAGTATATGTATGTATGTATGTATGTATGTATGTATGTGTACGAGAGAAAGAGAAAGAGAAAGATAGAGGGAATGTGTGCATGTGTGTGCGTACATGGATGTGTGTATGTGCTCGTAGACTCAACCGAATTATAAAATTACGTGTGGCTTACTCGTTAAAAACATTAT
>OU426853.1:4512660-4520160 GCA_911387685.1 Dolichovespula media
AACGCTCGATCGCACGTTTAAAAAAGGCAATAGATTCATTGGTTCGTCTTTTTCTTTTCTATTTTTCTTGGCTTCGTCGTCTCTCTTATTTTTTAATTATATATATATATATATATATATATATATATATATATATATATATATAACGTAATTAATTAATACCAGAGATATTATACGTGAGTGTTAGACGATACACAATGCTTGAGTTACTGGCGTCGTTTCGTTTTTCGACACATGGAATTTGTTAATAGTTTCTTTTCCTTTTATTATTATTATTATTATCTTTTTGTTTTCTTGTTTTTTTTTTTTTTTTTTTTCGTAAACTCCACGCGATCGTTCTTACGAAGTATTTTCGTTATAATCGCACGTACGTTATGCAATTGTGAAGGGAAGAGAAGGGAAGGGAAAGGAAGGGAAGGGAAAGGAAAGGAAGGGGGTGGGAGAGTGGGAGGGAGTGTAGGTACGGTTACCAGATTTTTTTTTTTTTTGCTTTTTATATCGCAACTTCTTCGAGACAACTCGTAAAATCTCTCTCTTCCTCTCTATCTCTCTATCTTTCTTTCCCTTCTCTCCTCTCATCTTCTCTCCTCTTCTCTTCTCTTCTCTTCTCTTCTCTTCTCTTCTCTTCTCTTCTCTTCTCTTCTCTTCTCTTAGTTACCATTTTTTTCATCTCTTTCTCTCTATCCGCTTATGTGACCCGTTTCACGATGCCGGACCTGTTGTGCGGGATTCGTCACGGCTCGTTTCTTCCCATCGATCGCACGAGCGGAAACTTCCTCGTGCGTTTCCTTATGGTAAAAGGCATCTGGAAAATGAAAGTCCGCGTGCAAGAAGTCGTTTCGTTCTCGTCATATTGTCTCTCTCTCTCTCTCTCTCTCTCTCTCTCTTTTTGTTTTTTCATTTTTTCTTTCTCTTCTCTCTTCTCTCTCTCTCTCTCTCTCTCTCTCTCTCTCTATCTATCTATCTATCTTATCTCTCTCTTTCGCTCTCTCGTTCTTTCACTTTTTCTTTTTCTCTTTTCTTCTCTCTCTCTCTCTCTCTCTCTCTCTCTCTCTCTCTCTCTCTCTCTCTCTTTTTCACATACCACAAAAATCGTCCGATTAAAAAATTGTCGAGAAAATGTATCGCGTAACTTTAAACCCCTTTCCATTACCCCCCCCCCCTCCCTACCACCAAACCCACCCACCGTCCCACGTCCCACCTATCTAATCGAACAATATCGATTATTTTTCTATTGAAATAATAATCGATGTAAAAGAGGCTCCGTATTACGGGAATCGATTTGATTTATTTACTGCCCTTATAGTACGATGAGACAGGGTGCTGTTAATACAAAGGGTAGAAGGGATGAATGAGAAGAGAAAAAAAAAAAACAAAAAAGCCAGAGAGAGAGAGAGAGAGAAGAAAGAAAAAAAGGAAGGAAGAAAGAAAGAAAGAAAGAAAGAAAGAAAGAGACGCTTCCGGAGATGAAACGATCCGACCAGGTAGCGCGATGCCAAGCCGAAAATAGTATGGAGTTAGGTCGTACCGATGAAAGAGCGAGAGAAAGATAGAGGAAACAAGAGAGAGAGAGAGAGAGAGAGAAAGAATTCCCGCAGGGCTAATTACCGAGGCACACCGTAATTAATCCGTTTTGGATCCACTCGGTCTCGCTCACTCACCGGTCCCGTTCATTGTTGGTATGTACCGGTTGTATCCCTACCCCTTTTTCTGTCTTGGCTTGCACACGCACCCTCCCTTTTTCTTTTGTCGGTACGGATAGTCGCATAATAAAGAGAGCGGCTAAGAGAAAGAGAGAGAGAGAGAGAGAGAGATGTAAGAAGGGAAAACGAGTGAGATAGGTTAAAGGGAAAGAGAAAAAGACAGAGAGAGAGAGAGAGAGAGAGAGAGAGGGAGGGAGGGAGAAAAAAAAAAGAAAAAAGGGAAAAAAAATGTTAGTAAAGAGAAACGAAAGGGTGCTCCCGCCTTTTGATTCGAAAGCGAGCGCAGAGAGAGAGAGAGAGAGAGAGAGAGAGAGAGAGAGAGAGAGAGAGGAGTCCGCTTCAGAAAAAGGATGAATGGACGAGGGAGGACGTGCGTGTCGGGACCGACTATGCTTTTTATTTATCCACTAGCAAAGACGCATTACCATTACTACTACTATCATACATGGTTACCACTACCATCATCATTACCACCACCACACCATCACCATCACCATCGCCATCGCCATCACCATCGCCATGACCATCGTCATCGTCGTCACTAGGAACACCTTCCCTACCCCTTACTCCCTTCATCACCCTCCTCACCTTGCCTCGTCTCACCTCACCTCACCTCACCTCACCTCACCTCACCTCACCTCACCTCACCTCACCTCACCTCACCTCACCTTTAACGTTTCCATACGCACACACGCCTTAATCCTTTTGTCCTCGAGGTACCTCGATCGAAATTAGCTGCCTTCCAGCCATCGGCTTTGTTTTCCCTTTTGTACTCTTGGATGGATCCGCCTTGAAAAAAACTACTTATTACACTAATCATACGCGCTCTGCTACGCACGAATATGTGTGTATATATATATATATATATATATATATATATATATATTTCTTTTTTTCGAACGTGTAGAGAGGCGCGCGCGTGTAATTGTGCGAGCATGAATGAGTGAACGAGCGTGTATGGATGTTAGGCGTCGTCTCTTCTCGAATCCGGCCTTCCGTGACACGGTAGCAAAGCTTACGATCGGCCTCCTGCCGTCGATCAAACGTTCTGGCAAATTGTAAACCTCCTCCGTCATAGTTTACGCATTATCGATTAATAATTCATTAGAATCATCTTCGACGTTGGAGTATTGTGTTATATAACGATAATAAAAATAATAATAATATTAATGATATGGAAGGTAATAATAATTAAAAAAAATAAACAGAAAAAAACAACAAAAAAAAAGACAGGAAAAATTTAATTGGCATTGTACACGTGGTTATACATGATCGATTTACCAACGCGTTATATATATATATATATTAGTAAGTACTTAAACAACATTGATATAGATACTTCACGTTGAGATATTAATTTTGTTTGATATGAGTATTCGCATGGGATTAAAACGATCGACTTGAAATATTATTTATGGAAATTCTGTTTTCTTTTTTTTAAAACGTCAAAAATGATTTTATCAAGAGTCGAATTAAACGGAGAACGTAACGATGTATATATGCTTATATATATTTTATATACGTATATATATATATACGTACGCATACATATCTATATATTATATACGTACACACACACACACACACACATTTATTGTTTTCTAAAGCGCGTTGAATGCGCACGCTCTCCATATGTACTTACTTACCTTATGTCGTGGGATCGCGAGTAACACGCGAGTATGTGTCCACCAAGGAACAACGGGATTAATTCGTGTACTCGTCTGACTCCGATACCACCGCACAAAATGTCTTTCCATTCTTTCTGCTTCCTCTCATTCTCTCTCTCTCTCTCTCTCTCTCTCTCTCTCTCTCTCTCTCTCTCTCTCTCTCTCTCTTTCTTCGACCACCCCAGTCCCCGCGGGCGAACAAGGATAATCACAAGTTTGACGATAATCGTCGCGATGAGAAGCAGGGGTTAAAGGAGAGTAAAAACGTCCATGCGACACCACCAAAATCTTCCTACGGGGAACGGGCTTAATTACTATGTTTAGGGATAATTATTAGGTCCCCAACCTGGGGCACGAGTCCCGCGAGCTATTTATTCTCATTGTATGTGCCCGACTTTCAGGCTCGAATTTTCAGATACGTAAAACTTGAACGCGTGCGTATGCGAGCGAGCGAGAGAGCGAGCAAGAAAGCAAGAAAGCGAGCAAGCAGCACGCATGCTTGAATACACGCACGCACGCACGCACGCGTATATGCGCTGCCGGCGAATCGAAGAACTGCAGATGCGCTCTTTGTCATGCTAATACATATACGCGATGTTGCAACGCCTTGTATCCTTTCTCTCTCTCTCTCTCTCTCTCTCTCTCTCTCTCTCTCTCTCTCTTTTGTGTGTGTCTTGCTCACTCTATTATATTGTTCTTCCTTTCTCGACGATTATTGAGAAAATATTTTCTTAGGACAATCATTATATACGTATATAAATATATATATATCGAGAAAATTTGATATCCTTATTCGAACGATCGATTTCATATATGATGATAATAATTTTTAAATAATAGTAAATATAATAATAATAATAATAATAATAATAATAATGATAAATATAGAATAGAAATTAGAATGACGACGACGACGACGACGACGATGACGATGATGATGATGATGATGATGATGATGATGATGATGATGATGATGATGATGATGATGATGATGATGATACACACAGTAAAATTAATCGTACGAAAACAACGAATATTTATATTATAATACGATTCTAACAAGATTACAATGATATAGATCAGAATTATATGAAAAAAGGAAAAAAAACGAAAATTCCATTAGAGTTTAATTCGACGAACGTAATAAATATTAAACACATCGTTTTATGAATAACATCATCATCATCATCATCATCATTATTATTATTATCGTATATCAAATAAATCGTTCTTTATTGTGAGAGAAACCAACAAAAAAAAATAAAAACAAAACAGAAAAAGAACATAAAAAAGGGAAAATATTCGATCCTCGTTGGTCGCCGTTGTCGCTTCGACATTTGAAGTTAATAACTAAATAAACGATCTATCTCGATGTTGTTAACATTAATCGTTTAAAAAATCATCTCGTAATATTTTACGATCTTTCCATCTATTTCTCCACCGTTATATTTGATCGGAATCCTCCCCCTCCCTCCCACCCTCCCTCCCTCCCTGTCTTATGGTAGAAATCTTTTCGGTCGTCGTTTAATTCGACGGTACAGTGTGTCCGGGTGACTATCGGGGCGAGTATCGAAGGGAGCAGCGGGAGGTGATAGGATGGGGGAGGGTGGGTAGGTGGGTGGGTGGGTATTACTCGAGAGCAGAGAGACGATGATGGTATTCGCGGGACGGCATAACGTGCCGGGTGGCGCGAGTTTTACGAAGAAGTCTAAGGCGCTCCCATCTGAGTGTCCTCTTTTAAATATTGACGGAACGAGATAAACGTATAAATTACCGGGGACCGAAGTCGTACGTGGCTCGTTCCTATCTTTCACGGGTGTCGATGGTCGAAGGTCCGGGTAGTCCGGACCTCCAACGCCAAAAAGAGTTGCTGCAGTTGCTCTCTCTCTCTCTCTCTCTCTCTCACACACACACACACACACACACACATTATATATATATATCTCTCTCTCAAACACACACAGATTCTATCTCTTTCTCTCTCTCTCTCTCACACACACACACACACACACATTTTCTATCTTTCTTTCTCTCTCTGTCTCTCTCTCTCTCTCTCTCTCTCTCTCTCTCTCTCTCTCTCTTTCTATCTATCTCTCTCGTTTAAAGGACTGCCATCTGACCGCTCGGTTCCACGAAATCTCCTATCAATTACTCGGCGAATCGAGTCGTACGAACGATTATGACCAAGTTAAAATGGATATTTCTCTTCGTCGCGGACATTGGTGCGACAAGGCGATCAAAATCTTACTTAATAAATTACGCTCACAAGTGTATCTCCGTTGGCCCCCTTCGTAAAGGCGTAACAACCGATGACAAGCTCGATACGGCCGAATACTCCCATATAATAATGACAATAATAATGATAATACTAACAACAACAACAATAACAACAACAACAATAATAATAATAATAATAATAATAATAATAATAATAATAATAATAACAAATATCATTATTATTATTACAAAATGATATGATATATATTTCTCATCGACATTTTCATTTTCATTATCATTTTTCTTCCTTCCTTCCTTCCTTGCTTCGTTCCTTCCCACCTTCCAATCTCTCTTTCATGGCGAACGAACTTAGGCGAATGATAATTCTTTCTTCCTTCTTCGTTTTGCCCTTGCTTCGTTTCGTTCCGCTTTACTTTACTTTGCTTTGCTTCCAATCATTATTTCTTTCTTACTTTCTACTTCTTCTTCCTCTTTTTGTCTTCTTCTTCTTCTTCTTCTTCTTCCTCTTCTTCTTCCTCTTCACTGATTTATCGAGTTACCAAGAAACAGCGGCATGGCCAAAGGACTATCAGAAGGCGTTAGAATAAGCTATCGCGATCTACGTGTCGATCGGTCGACAGGCAACGATAGAGGAAGTCGCGAAACTATGCACGAGCGCTTAGAGAAGGAGCGAGGTTAGATTAGAGTTGATCGAGAAAGAGAGAGAAAGAGAAAGAGAGAGAGAGAGAGAGAGAGAGAGAGAGAGAGAGAGAGGTAGAAAGAATCGGAAAAGGTGAGAGAACGAGGAAGAATTTCGCATATAATCTAACCGTGGCGTATCCATCAGCGACGAGGTGCCAACTACACTCTCTCGAGTGGCCGATGCTCGGTCAGCCGTGAAAATATTTCTGTTCGTTGTAGCAAAAAGGGCCGAGCGAACGAACGAACGAACGAACGAACGAACGAACGAACGAACGAACGTACGAACAAACGAACGAACGAACGAACGAACGAAGGAAGGAACGAGTAAAGCGAGCGAGCGAGTAAGCTAGTAAAGCGAGCGAGTAAGTAAGTAAGTAAGTAAGTAAGTAAGTAAGGAACGCGTGCGATTCGAGTGACCAACAGGTGCTTTATACGTTGCCCGTACGGTGGCAAGAAGGATCGAGGAGAATCGTCCTTAGGTCGGACTCCGAGTAGCATGTGTCCCTCTTTCTTTCTTTCTTTCTTTCTCCTTATCTCTCTCTCTCTCTCTCTCTCTCTCTCTCTCTCTCTCTCTCTCGCTCTCTCTCTTTTGGTCTTTTCGTTTTTCTTTTATTTTATTTTCTCCCTTTAAGATGGCATAAAGGAAGAAGCGAGAGGAACTCGCGTGTGTTCCCGTTTCGGTTGCCGTGAATCCATTCTTCGTCGTTTGCCGATTACTTCGGACGAAATTGTCGTGAGGCTTTTGTAAAAAAAGTTGCTAAGTAAGGATAAGAGAGAGAGAGAGAGAGAGAGAGAGAGAGAGAGAGAGAGAGAGAGAGAGAGAGAGAAAGAGAGGGAGTGAAGGGAGAGAGGGAGGATTGGTAGCGATCACTTAGAGAAGTTGGTAAGTCGAAAAGTTTTCTGTAATCGATATTGCCTCGCTTTAGAGATCCTTTGTGGGAATGAGAATGGCACGTTGTCGAAGTATCGTTAGGCAACGTTAGAGGAATAAGGACGGTTACTATAAATATCGTACGTATCGATTTTTTTTTTCTTTTTTTTTTTTTTTTTTATAGAATAATAAATAAGCGTAGGTGCGAGGGAGTTATAGTGAAGGGAAATTAATGACGAATCCTTCGTTTCTCGAGAGTTAAGGGATGAGCCGACGTTCCTTCGTTAATATAAAATAACAGTTTAGTTACTTTGGCAGTAATAAGCCCGTTTAGAATTCG
>OU426853.1:4527660-4540160 GCA_911387685.1 Dolichovespula media
TCCATCTGTGAGTTATACGTGTAAAATATCGGCTCGGCCAATTTACCGCCGATGTCGAAATTTTCGGTTATTTTTTCTACGGGAAGAATAAAATAAAATAATTGCGATTGTCATTGAGAGAAGACGTGGTACAGACAATTATTGAGGATTTCATACATCTGAATTGACGAGAGGTATGGTCGTAAAGGGCATGTCGTGTCGCCGTTTTGTGCGAATGAACGAAAAAAAAAAAGAAATTAAATAAAAGAAAAGAAAAAAAAAAACTATTAACGCTTTCTGCATTCACGCACTTGAGATATTATAAAAAAAAAAAGTTACGACAACGTCGATTATTAATACGACCGAACGAGATAGGCGCGCTCTTATTATCCTCATATATCTCTAAAAGAATTTCTAATATAACAATATCGGGTATATATATTAACATTACTAGTTCTATACAATTTAATTAGATCAAAAATAACTATACCTTATCGAGATCGTTTCGGATCGTATCTTCGTATTCGATATATCGAACGAAGAACCAATATCTGGTCCGAACATTCGAATCTCTCTCTCTCTCTCTCTCTCTCTCTCTCTCACTCTATCTCGATCTTTATCTTTCTTTTTCTCTCCGTAGAGTCGCGCGATTTTTTTTCGTTTTATCATTGTACATTCGTTGGCGGTAGTTTTTATTCACTTCGAGTTTGTTAGGTTTAAAGGCATATAACCTCCTCCTCCTCCCCCTACCCTCCCCGAGGATCTAAATACTACGAATACGCCTGAAGATAAAAGAAGAAAGGCTACGCCAAGCCTCCAAGGTTGATACTTCTTATACTAATGATTCCGTGCCGAGAGAAGAGAAACACTCGGTATACCACCCTAAGCGCTACCTAACCGATCCGTGTGTGTCCTGTGTGGATTGTTGTCTACGTTCTCGCTCTCGGCCGTTGTTAAACCGACAATAAAAAACAGAGCTTGGACGGTGCGCGGTCATTAACGGCACGATTCCTACATTGCATTCGATATATAACGAGCATATATGTATATTTATATATATATATATATATATATATATATATATTATATATATATATATATTATGCGTTAACTATCCACCCTCTTTTTCTTTCACAGTTGTTTACGTCGACAATATTTTTATTTGCGATAATTTATCCCTAAATCGCTTCGTCTTTATTTGTCGTTCTTCTTTTCCCTTATTTCTTTCGTTCTTTTTTATTTTTTTATTTTTTTTCTCGAACGACATTTCAGAGAGGAAAAATATTTTACGCTAGGAAATATCACTTGCTCGTTGTTTCGTTTTATAAATTCTTTTCTTTTCTTTTCTTTTCTTTCATTCGTTTTTCTATTCTTTTTTCCTTTCTTCTTCTTTTTTTTTTTTTTTTTTTTTTTTTTTTGTGGGTGGTGGTTTTTCGTTAAATCGGCAAGTTTTTCGAATACCCGTCGATATTAAAAATACGTTTCGCGAGGTTACGGGAGGTATTTAACGATACGAAAATATTACGTTGGCGTAATGATAATTAATTACTATCGGCGTACGATTCAAGCGTACCATATTCGGTAGCACCGTTATTATGTATACCTCGTAGCTAAATGTATCCGGTTTAATGGCGTATCCGGGATAATTTTCTATTGGGTCATCGCCGATCCTAATGCCGTACCTTTAATTAGTCATCTTCTAATCCGCGAAGAAAAGGATAATAAAAGAATTTACGAGGAATTCGATTCGTCCGTTCGTACATAAACACGCACACACGTATGTACGCGCAAGATCGTTCTTAATTTGTCCGTTAACTTGTAAGACATTAAAAAAAAAAAAAAAAAAAAAAGAAAAAAAAGAAAAAGAAAGAAAGAGAGAAAAAAAAAAAAGAAACAGAAGTAGAAGAAGTAAACAGAATGACAATCATTAAATGGATCTAAAAACGGTATTACCACCAAAGTATGATAAATGATACTTAAAAGCTGGAGACGAAAGAAAAAGGAGATAAAAAGAAAAGAAAAGAAAAGAATAATACGAAGTAAACGTAAAACACAGAGGAGAAGGTAAAAGGATCAAATGATCGTGGTTACCGTGTTAAAAAGAAATAAGGAAAAGAAAAGAAAAGAAAAGAAGAAGAAGAAAGAAGAAAAAAGAAAAGGAAAGAGTTATAGCGCTTGTAAATTGGACTTGTCCTCCGTTCATTAAGCACAAAGTCATAGCGTGTTATTTCTGTCCTGTCAAGCGGTGTCATATCCAAGACGAACGAACGAACGAACGAACGAACGAACGAACGATTATAATGATTGGTTAAGCTGGCAATTACCTAGCCGCTTCGTAGCCAGTGGGATTGTCATTCAGCTCGTGCAACTTACGATGCCCGCGTATGTTCGAGTCCCGAGTCTGACCGGAATATCATACTGTTACTCTCTCATAACGAAATCGCACTCCCTTTGACGGAATAAATACGACCGTTGACAACGCCGAAGACGACTACGGCGATCAGCGACGATGTCGTTCCAGTATTCGTATTTTGCCTGTTTGATAGCCCGGAGTCATACGTGAACGTTCGAACAGTGCCAACGCTACTAAGAAATACTTCACCAATTCCTAGCGAATCCTGGGAAGTTAGCCAATTTGATTGTTCCTACCAGTACCACTACCATTACTATTACCACTCGGTTATATCCAGGCACGATTTTCTCCCATGATCTTTCTTCTTTTTTTTTTTTTTTTTTTTTTTTTTTTCTTTTTTCTTTTCCTTTCTTTCTTCCAGCCACGCACTTGGGGCATCCATGGGAACGTCGAACACCGGTTTTATACAAACCACCTGGATTTACGTAGTAACTTCTTCGGGATCGTTTGAAAATGATCGTTCGAAGGTGGAGAAGAAGAAGAAGGAGAGAGAAGGGGGGAAGGAGGAGGAGAAGGAAGAGGAGGAGGAGGAGGAGGAGGAGAACGATCGTTCTTCCTCTTCCGTCTTATTTTATTTCGGTGTGATCGCAAGAGATCTAAAGATGTAATCTTCTTCGAATCACTTTCTTCTCCTTCTCTCTCTCTCTCTCTCTCTCTCCGTAATCGAAATTTATCAGATCATAACGATGCGGATAAAATTGAATATTATCATTCGCGAGCGATCGAAGTAAATGAGAATTGGTAAATGTTCGACGTACCGTTAAATATAATATCAATGTTGTGATTAAAAAAAAATGAAAAAAAAAGAAACGATAAACGAAAAGGAAATAAACAAGAGATACACCTGTCGTCCCTCTTTCACTCTCTCTCTCTCTCTCTCTCTTTCTCTCTGTCTCCTCGGTAAAAATTCAAATCTTTATTTCTACAAACGTGTTATAGACACGTGGGACAGCTATTCTTCTTCTCTAACCTTTCCCACCTCGTATAATCTCCTAAGAAAGTTTCACAAAGAGAACGAGAGAGCGAGAGAGAGAGAGAGAGAGAGAGAGAGAGAGAGAGAGAGAGAGAGAAAATATTCTTCACCCTTTTCACACCATCTAACGTAAGGAACGATGGTTCCGAAGTTTCGCCGTGCGGCATGGCAGCCAAAACTTAACGACCGAGGCTTTATGATCGCGAGAAGAGTCTGCGACTTGACTATCGTAAAAGTCATCGAGATCGATGGGCAAAAAGCCATTCCTTGGATGATCCATTCGGACACGCGGCTGTTACGTGAGTGTTCATCTTCAAAAGAGTTTGAGTTAGAGCGAGCGAGCGAGAGAGAGAGAGAGAGAGAGAGAGAGAGAGAGAGAGAGAGAGAGAGAGAGAGAGAGAGAGAGAGAGAGAGTGAGAGAGAGAGTAAGAGAGTAAGAGAGACAGTAAGAGAGAGAAAGAGAGGGAATCGGTCCAAACGGCGGCCTATAAAATTCAAAGAGTAAATGTAGATTTCAGGGCGGTGAAGCTTTCGAAAGCGTTCCCTTTCTTCTTCTTCTTCTTCTTCTTTTTCTTCTTCATTTTCTTCTTCTTCTTCTTCTTCTTCATCCTCGTATAATTCGCGGCATTAAAGTTAGTTCGCCGCTGTGGGATAACAAACGTGAGTGCAACAATTGTTACGTCTTATTTTCTTTATCTTCGTTTCTTTTTCTTTTTTGATCTTTTTCCCTTGTTTTTTTTTTTCTTTCTTTCTTTCTTTCTTTTTTGTAAATCGGCGTTTAATACGTCTTACGAAGAAGGATCGCTGGAATGATGTGCGTCGTACGTTTCTTCTTCTTCTTTCTTTTTTCCTTTTTTTTTTTTTTTTTGTTGTTGTTGTTGTATTCGGCCGAATGACGGAACGAACGAATCAAATGAAAGGATGAGGAAAGGGAGAATAATAAGAATTAAAAAAAGAAAAGAATAGAAATATAAAGATCAACAAGAAATTACGTCGTCGAGAGTTGTGCTCGACAATCTTTTCTTTCTCGTTCTTTCGTTCTACCTTCAATTAGAAAAGTTTAATTTTCATAGAAATATTAAATATTACACAGGTACGTGCGTTTCTGTCTGTCTCTGTGTGTGTGTGTGTGTGTGTGTGTGTATTGGGTGCGTAGAATGAAGGTAAGGAATCAGTTCAAGTAGAGCGCGTAACGAATAAGAAATCCTACAGGTAGAGTCGAGTACACTTGTCGTAGGCAAATTGCATTTTGGACGATTTAGCCGGGACGATAATGGTTGTATAGAGAACGTCGTTCTAGTATGGAACATCGAAAGTATTCCAGAAGTAAGAGCAACAATCCGAAACGACTCGGAGTAATAATAACGTTCGAAGGAGTATTCTCTGTATTAGGGATAATTGGAGGATGAGCCGCAAACGGTCGGTTCTACGGTAGTACCTCGCTATAAAACTGTGGGATGATTTTGAGAGAAACAGAGACAGGGAGAGAGAGAGAGAGAGAGAGAGAGAGAGAGAGAGAGAGAGAGGGAGAGGGAGAGGGAGGGTTGATGGAAAGAAAAACGCGAATTCCATGGAGGGCGGAGGCAACTCTGGGTGCACCCGGTGTAACTTTGAAAGCCGAACGCTGGACTGTAGAAAGAGAACGAAAGATAAAGATGGATAGATGGATGGATGGATGGATGGATAGATAAAGCGAGAGAGAGAGAGAGAGAGAGAGAGAGAGAGAGAGAGAAGGGGGGGGGGTTTGTGGCCGCAAAGTACTGAACCACCGGCGTTCAAGAAGAATCGTACTCGCTAGGAAAACGACGCTACGAAAAGAGTTGGAAGATTTAGAATGGTAGAAGAATGAGAGAGATAGAGAGAGAGAGAGAGAGAGAGAGAGAGAGAGAGAGAGAGAGAGAGAGAGAGAGAGAGAGAGAGGAGGTGAAGAAGGAGAAACGGATACCGGGTGCGTAGGCAAGGAGCACCGTCGAGGCATTATCCACTTACAGGGAATTATCCTCCTCCCTGGCAGACGCGAGCGCGCGCGCGCGCGTGAATAATCCTCTCTCTCTATCTCTTTCTCTTTCTCTTTCTCTTTCTCTTTCTCTTTCTCTTTCCGTTCGATGCACGGAAAAATCTCAAAGCGTAATAGCCCCTCTAACCCTATTGTCTGTGCTATGAGAAAAGAGATAGATAGAAAGAGAGAGAGAGAGAGAGAGAGAGAGAGAGAGAGAGAGAGAGAGAGAAGTGAAGACGATGGACGATAGGATGGATTGCATGACAGGCTTAAAATGGTACGCGTTCGAATCGATATCGTTGTTTTCGGTTGTCGTTGGTTGGTTTTTTGAATTTTAATTTTCGTTTCTTTTTTTTTTTTTTTTTTTTCTTTTTTCGGTTTCTCACTTTCGCCCTCAACGCCCAAACGGAACTCGTTTCGATCCAACCGAGCCGTCCCGTTCTCAATTTGTTTCTCTCGTTGTCTTTTTGTTTTCTTCTTTTTCTTTTCGTATTTTTTTTTTTTTTTTTTTTTTTTTTTCTTCTTTCGATCGATATTCACGCGAGACGCGTGAAGAACTCTTCATCTCTTTTTTAGTTGCGAGTTCGTTCCTTTCCCTTTCCCCCCGTTCCTCCACCCTTCCTATAGCTTGTATTTTTTCTTCGAACGACGCGAATTTTGTTTTCCTTCCTTTTTCTCTTCCTCCTCTTTCTTCCTTCTCCTCCTCATCTTCCTATTCCTCCTCCTCCTCCTCCTCCTCCTCCTCCTCCACGTTCTTCCACGAAAACAATTGGGGTCAGTCGTTGTACCACGTTCGCACAATCTCATGAGTCTCCCCCGCCCCCTCCCCCCCCCCATTGAGAGGAGAGATCCGTAACTCAAACAAACGGAAAATTCGTGTAAGCACAGTGGTAGTACGGTATATACACGATGGTAATGGCTTCTCGCAAATTCGTTGAAATTACACGGTCTCTCGTTGGCAAGTGATCTTGCAAATTTTTCCTCTCCGCTCACTTCTCCTTCCCCTTCTTCTTCTTCTTCCTCCTCCTCCTCCTCCTCCTCCTCTTCTTCCTCTTCACCTCCTCTTTCTTCTCTCATTTTCCCCCTCATTGTTCCTACGAATATTCCTTTCATGCCCTTCGACGTTACTCCATACCCATGAGCTATACCGATACTACGTTTCTCCTTGTTGCAACGATTAAGGCTGCTGGAAAGTATCGGAGTCGTTGGCATTGTTAGGTTAGCCACCGATTCTGTTGCTTGTTGTTACTGCTGCTACTGTTGCTGCTGTTGCCGCTGTTGCTGCTGTTGCTACTGATGATGATGATGATGATGATGATGAGATGATGGAAGGTAGAAAAGAAGGAAAGAAAAGAGAGAGAATAAGGAAGGAAGGAAGGAAGGAAAGGAAAGGAAAGGAAAGGACGCTCGTAAAGATGTTTATTTTAACAGAACGTTAGAGTGCACAGAATGAGATGGTAGAGAGGTTCGTAAAAAAATGTGTGGGTACTTACTGGTTGGAAACATCAGAATTCAAGAACGTTGCTATCCTCGAGTCCCCCATAGCCAACCCATTAAAATAGGTCCGCCTTTACAACGTATTTATTTTTACTTCTATTTATATATACATACATACATATATATATATATATATATATATATATATATATATATATATCTATTTTTATCTATCTTCGATTTTAAAGATTACACATTTTTCCTCGAGTTTAAATAATAATAATAATAATAATAATAATAATAATAATAATAATAATATTAATAATAATAATAACGGTAACATTAATAACAATAATAATAATAATAATAATAATAATAATAATAAGAGTAGTAATAATCATTACCGTCGTCGTCGTCGTCTTCGTAAGTAATCATCATAATAATAAAAAAAAATATAAAATGAGGAAGAAGAAAAAACACGTGGGGTCCATTTTTCCAAGCATGGACAACCAGTTTCGTCGGTGGCTAAATATACAGGAGACGGCTCGTTTGATATTGTTTCATCTCGCGGAGCATGCCTGCACTTGGGAATATTTAATGCAACTCGTGAAAGAGGCGGAGACGTTGTTCTTTCGAACGATACGCACTCTTTCTCTCTCTCTCTCTCTCTCTCTCTCTCTCTCTCTCTCTCTCTCTCTCTCTCTCTCTCTCCCTATCTTTCTTTCTCTCTTTTTTCCTCTGATCTCTCTCTCTCTCTCTCTCTCTCTTTCTCTCTCCCGATGAGAGAAGATCGAGCGGATGGATAAGACCGTGACGCTCTAAGGTTGCGACGAGGAGGGCGCTCTTAATCCAGCAATAAAAACTCCGGCTCACGTATATTATTTTATTTAGTTTCCCAAACTGCCGTGGCTTAAACGCATCCATAATTACCAGAGATACGTGAAACGCTTAACTTATCACTGAGAAATTCTCCCTTCCCCCCGTAACCCCCCCCCCCCTTTATCCCTTTACTTGTCCTCATGCTAGTTTCTCCTCAAATATATATATATATATATATATATATATATATATATATATATATATATATATATATTATATATATGTATGTATGTTTGTATGTATATATGTATACGCGTCGTCTTATTTATGCGTGCGTGGATTTTAACTCCCACGCCATCGAGAAGCCATACCTTTGAAAAAGAAAGAAAGAGATAGAGAAAGATAGATATGGGGAGAGAGAAAAGAGAGAAAGAGAGAGTAAAGAGAGTGAGAGGTCGTTCGTGCCCACGTTCGTTTCCTCGTATCGTCTCTCGCAAGAATTATCAGCGTCCAGTCGCTCCCGATACGCCCAACCCAAATCCCGATCGTCGAGCTCAAGGCACTGCCCTTCCGTTATGCACTCCCGATAATCGAGTCCTCTTGCGTCGCGCATTCCTAAAGAGCCAGAGAACGAACGAAAGAACGAACGAACGAACGAAGGAGCCAACAGCCCCAGCCAGCTTCGACACACTCCGTTGAATCTCACCTCCGCGATGTGCCAAGGAAAAAGGAAAAAAAAAAAGAAAAAACAAAAAACAAAAAAGGAAAGATAAAAAAAGGAAGAAAAGGGAAAATTTTACGAACGTAACGTCACGCTCTTAACTCGTAAATCGTTGTTGTCCAGCATTAAGTGAGAAAGAGAGGGAGTATCGTTCGATAAAGGGAAAAGGAAGAAGATGAAGATGAAGAAGAAGAAGAGAAGGAAGGAAGGAAGGAAGGAAGGAAAATGGCGCTCGACGCGGGACGAGCATTACGAACAATTTCAAACTCGTCCTCGTGTCACCCTCTCTCTCTCTCTCTCTCTCTCTCTCTCTCTCTCTCTCTCTCTCTCTCTCTCTCTCTCTCTGCCAGAGCTGTTTCTGCGGCGTTCTAGGCGTTACCGATGGCCGATGCGACCAATGACAAGGATTATCGCGGGCTGCACGTCGGGCGAACGCCGCGCCAATTCGCCTGCGTTAGTAGCATCAAGATCGGTAATTTATATCGTCGATGTCTCCTCTCCTCCCTCCGCTATCTCCCACCACCGCCCTATCCCACCGCTACCCTCCCCCCCCTCCCTCCCTCCCTCCCTCCCACCCTCCCTCTCGTCCTTCTACATCTTCAACCCATCACCTCGTCGTCGTCGGCTCTCGTTTCTTCTTTCAATCTCGAAGGGTATCGCGCTATAAAGGTATTGCAAAAGGAACTCTACGGGAAAGTAAGTAGTGACCGCAACCTCCATGGCGCGGTTATTATAAAACAAAAGACGGATCCCTCTCGGTGTCGATAATAAAGAAGAGAGAAAGAGAGAGAGAGAGAGAGAGAGAGAGAGAGAGAGAGAGAGAGAGAGAGAGAGAGAGAGAGAGAGAGAGAGAGAGAGATAATATATATATATATATATATATATTATTCTCATCTTTACTCGCCGACATAGTAGTAGCATCATCGGCGCGCGAAGGATGTGGTTCCACGCACCGCGATCGACTTAATTCGCGCACTCTACGCTCTTTTTATTCGCATTCTGTCTTACCCTCTCTCCTTAACCGCCTCGCTCCCCCCCCCCACTCATCCACTTCAACCATTTTCGTGGTTTTCTTATTTAACCAACGTTCTTTCCTCCCACTCTCTCTGTCTCTCTCTCTCTCTCTCTCTGTCTCTCTCTCTCTCTCTCTCTCTGTCTCTGTCTCTCTCTCTCTCTCTCTCTCTCTCTCTCTCTCCATCTTCCTTACCATCGAGCACAACACTCTGCCGCTTACCGCCAATCATCATTTTCAATTCTCCGTGGTGGCGAACGTTCTCCTCACCTCTTTCTTCCTCTTCATCTTCATCTCATTCTCTTCTTCTTCTTCTTCTTCTTCTTCTTCTTCGTTTGCTTCTGCTTCCTCTCGGTCTCGATCTCGTCTGGTCTGGTCTGGTCTGGTCTGGTCTGGTCTGGTCTGATCTCGTCTCGTCTCGAGGACGAGGACGAAGACGAGGACGAGGAAAGGAAAGGCTGTAAAAAGGATCTGGGAATATTATTATTTCCAAGATCGGAGAAACGGTAGCCGAAGGGGCGATCTTTTGAATTCTACGCTCGTTAACAGGCTCGCCCAGCGATGTGTTACGCTTTCGAAGAATACTTTTCTCGATTCTCTCGGTTCCGTCCCAGGAGAACGTACGAGGGAACGAAAGAACGAAAGTACCGAGAGTACCCCACTGAGAAGGAGAACGGACGAGCGGTATACACAGCTGAGAGCAGGTGAACGGATCGTGTAAGTTGTCTCGTACTTGACGGGTCCGAGGTATCGAGGAATTTCATTATTCCGGTTAACGTCTTCGCCACGTTTTTCTTCTTTTTATTCTTCGTCTTCGTCTTCGTCGTCTTCGTCTTCGTCGTCTTTGTCTTCGTCGTCTTCGTCTTCGTCTTCTTCTTCGTCTTTTCTCAATTATTTTTATTCATATTTTTATTTACTTATTTTTTAATTTTTTTTTTTTCGGTTTTTCTTTTTTCTCGATTCCTTCGAGATAAAAGAAACCTTCATCGGCGGAGTCTTGTTTCTGACGATTAAGAGAAACGAAAGGAACCCGAAGGCGCAGCTGTCGCTCCAGAAACTCGAGACGCGTGACGATCTTCGACAATAGAAAGAGAGAGAGAGAAAGAGAGAAAGAGAGGTGTTGGAAAGTGTAACGCAAGAAAAAAAGTCGCAAATCGTTGGTATAACGGAGCAAGTAACGCGACGGTGTCGATCCGCGTTCGTTTAAGGCGCGAGCCGGCGATGAATCGTCGATTTTACGAGTACGACGAGAGGGGACTTGTATACGAGCCATCTCGTAGCGAAACCTATGTACGCATTTACGTATGTACGTATGTACGTACATATGTATTATCCGTTTACACGAGACCGCAATAATTTGCATAAATCGATGAGCCTAAATTAATTTGAATTTATCCGGCTGGTCGCATTTGGTTCCGAGGTATCACCTTAATTACAACGTTCTTTTTAACGCTTCGCGAATTTATACGAGGAGTACTGCGCTCCACCGTAACCATGCGAATCTAACGAGCCATCTATTTTAACGATACATCGTTATGTATTAATATATATATATATATATATATATATATATATATTTTATTTTTCTTTCTTCCCTTCTCCGTCGAGGGAACTTAAAATATTACAGTCGTATTCGAACTCAACGGTCCTTCGTTTCGTTTCGTAAAGCAAACCCTCGATTCATATTAATTCATTCAAATCGGATAAATCAATTTTCTTCTTTGATGCCGCAAATTCACGCGTTAAAGAGGAACGAACGAACGAAAAATCTTTGAACTCCGTTAATTCGAACGATGTAACGACGTACATACGAATATAACGTTTTTCGAAACGCATACTCTTCCAATCTGACGATGCACCAGATTTAATATATTATAATGATACCCTATCTCTTATCTCATCCATTTTTATGAATATTGACATTGCGCGTATATACGTGCGTGCGTACACACGCGACAAGGGACACATTATATATATATATATATATATATATATATATATATATATATATATATATATATATATATATATATATATATTGATGGTAACGTAAAAAGAAAAAAAAAAGAAGAAAAACAAAACAAGAAAGAGATAGAAGAAGAAGAAGAAGAAGAAGAAGAAGATGAAGAAAAAAAGGTACAAGGTTTAAGTGAAAAATCTGACATGGCGACGTTATTAAAGCGACGCGTTGGACGTTTAACTGCGCCTTCACCTTGGAGAGAAGCGAGGGACCCACACCGGCGGTGGGCACCGTGGGGCCCCGCACGGCATTCGCTCGGACTATATAGCGCCGATTTCTCTGTACGATTGGCCTCTTACGTCTGGTTCACACTCGCGGAGACACAGAGTCACCCACCATTGGTGGATCTCGTGCTTGGCTATGGTGTTGGTCGACTCGTTTCTATCTCTCTCCTTCTCTCTTTCTTTATTTCTCTTTCTCTCTCTCTCTCTCTCTCTCTCTCTTTCACTCCCGCCCGCGTCTCCTTCCGCTTGGTACGGCCTGTTAAAAGAGCAAGGTGGCTCGGCCGTTGCGAGAGAACTCGGATGGTTCGATGCTTGTTGCCCGGTTGGTTGAACGACCTAGCCCGGATCCGGCGGCGCGTTCCTACCGATCTCCTCCTTCCGTCTCCTTCTTCTCCTTCGTCTCCTCCTCCTCCTCCATCTCCTCCTCCTCCTTCTTCTTCTTCTTCTTCTTCGTCTACTTCTTCTTCTTCTTCTACTTCTCTCCGACCAGCCCTATGCCCATAAATACGTCTCGCCAATCCACGGTCCCGTTTCTTTTCGATACATTTTAACACCCCAACTTCACGCTTCCATGTAGTACGACAACGCGTCTCGATCGGTATCGATCACAAATATTCTATGTTTATTATCTTATTGGATGTTATGACATTTTTACGGAGTATCCATCCGACGTTATTTCATTTTCATATTGTCTGCGATCAAAGGATTCGCGATATTCCGAATTTTTACGAGGAATCTCTTATTTTTTCTTTCCCCCCCCCCCCCCTCTCTCTCTCTCTCACTTTCTCTCAATCTCAGATAAATGTTCTTTCATAAAGGACATCGTCGTTTTATCGATTACGATGTGCGTGGATTTGTATAATATTAGTGAAAATATTATTAACGTTTAATGGGAAGAGCATC
>OU426853.1:4547660-4550160 GCA_911387685.1 Dolichovespula media
TACAAGTAACCATCGCCATACCAAAAAGGATCGTTCGTATTTATCTCATACGATTCATCATCTACTCTTTGCGATAAACTCATTTCGATCGTTGAATGTATAGCAAAGCAAAAAAAAAAAAATAAAAGTTTAAAAAGAAGGGAAAAAAGAAGAAAAAAGGGAAAAATAAAAATAGAGAAGAAAACGAAAGAGGGTGGGAGAGAGAGAGATGGAGAGAGAGAGAGAGAGAGAGAGAGAGAGAGAGAGAGAGAGAGAGAGAGAGAGAGATGGAAAGAGATGGAGATCGAGCGAGTTTGTAAGAGCGAGGCAAGAAACGGCGAAACGAAGAAAGAAGAGTAGAAGGAGAAGAAGTGGAGGTCATCGAGGCGTTGACGCGTTAAAACGTCCCTTTTCTCCGTCCACCCTTTTCCAACCGTCGAACTCGCACTATTCCTATCTCACTCACGAGATGCTCGAAGATCGCGAAGGGAGGCACAGACCTCGAACGTGAAGAACAAGAGAGAGAGAGAGAGAGAGAGAGAGAGAGAGAGAGAGAGAGAGTGAGAGAGAGGACGAAGGCGAAGGAGGAAGGACAAAAACCGATCGCTTCTCGTGGAAAAAGGATGGAATGACAGGCTCTTCACGCTTCTCCAGGACGAGAAGGACAGAGAGAGAGAGAGAGAGAGAGAGAGAGAGAGGAGGAAGAGAGGAGTGGAGAGGAAGAAGGACGACTGGATGAGATCGCCGAAGGAAAGAGAGCAACAGTCTCTTGAAGGAGATAGCGATAGAGAGTGTGTGTGTGTGTGTGAGAAAAAGAGAGAGAGAGAGAGAGAGAGAGAGAGAGAGAGAAGGAATGGGTATGACTCAGCCTCCTGCTCTTCGCGGTCGCCTTATTTCGATGTGTTAGAGAGGGAAGGAAAAGCATGAAGAGAGAAAGAGAGAGAGAGAGAGAGAGAGAGAGAGAGAGAGAGAGAGAGAGAGAGAAGATGGTGGTAAGGGGTTAGGAGTAAGGAGTTGGGTTGGGTTGGGTTGTGTCGGGGTAGAGAGGGCCAGGGGAGGGTTTCGTGAGAGAAATAGACGAAGCGCGGGGATGACGGCGCTGTAAAGGAAAGGTGGTAAAGGAAGGAAACAAAAGGGCGATCGCGTATGAGCGGCAATTAGCCCCTCTAATGGCGCGCGAAACAAAACAAAAGAGTTTGAGCGCCGAGTTCAAACACAATAAAGGCACCGAGGGTACCACCGAGTGAACGAACGAACGAACGAACGAAGGAAGGAACTAGCATTGGTAGGACGAAGAAGAGGAGAGCCATAGAGGAAGATAGAAGAGGTAGAAGTGTGCTGGTGTTGGTGTTGGTGCTGGTGGCGATGGTGAAGTAGAAGAAGGAGGAGGAGGAGGAGGTGGTGGTGGTGGTGGTGGTGGTGGAGGTGGAGGTGGCGGAAGAAGAGAAGAAATAAAGAGCCGAGAGGGAACAATGGCGAGCGAGCGAACGAACGCCCTGGCATACAACACCGTTGCCCGTTCTTGGGACGTTAGTTGCTGTTGCTCCTGCCCCTGCCCCTGCCCCTGCCCCTGCCCCTGTCCCTGTCCCTGTTCCTGTCCCTGTCCCGTTCCTTATTCTGTTGTTGTCCTCCTTTCTTTCCACTTTCTACCATCCTCCTTCTCTTACTTACTTACTTACTTGCTTACTTGATTGCTTGCTTACTTGCTTACTTGTTTACTTGTTTCTTCTTCCTTTTCTTCTTCTTCTTCTTCTTCTTCCTTCCTTCCTTCCTTCCTTTCATTCTTTCATCTTTTTTCTCTATTTCTTCTCTTTTCGTTTCGTTTCTTTTATTCGTATTATCTTTTCACACACTCTCTCTCTCTCTCTCTCTCTCTCTCATTCTTCTTCGGTATTTTTGTTTTTTTTTTTTTGCGTTGTTCCTTTTTCTCTTTTCTTTATTTAATACCTCGTTTTTCTCTATTTATCCGGTGACACCGGCCCGAACGGACGATGCTGCCTGCTGTCCTTCCTGTAAAAGGGCGAAGAGGAACTGACGGAGGTGGTAATGGTGATGGTGATGGTGATGGTGGTGGTGGTGGTGGTGGTGGTGGCGGTGAGAGACGAGAGGATGAGAGGAGGATAGGGCAGGAAGACAGGAAAGGGGGGTGGAGCTCGCTTTGGAAAATTAAAAGTCACTAATGAGGCGAGGAGATACTCCACCGTACGGTGGTTTGTACGGTTTGCTCGTTAAACTCTCTTTTTCGTTCTCTCCCTCTCTCTCTCTCTCTATCTTTCTCTCTCTATCTATCTATCTATCTGTCTCTCACTCTCTCTCTCTCTTTCTCTCTATTTGTTTGTTTCTCTCTATCTCTTTTTCTTTCAGGACACGTTTACCTACAACTTTGGTGAACTTTCTGTCCTCGCAAATGCAGCATCTCTCTCTCTCTCTCTCTCTCTCTCTCTCTCTCTCTTACTCTATCTATCTCTGTCTTTCTCACTCTTTCTCTCTTTTTCTCCCTAACTCTCTCTCTCTCTCTCTC
>OU426853.1:4560160-4570160 GCA_911387685.1 Dolichovespula media
TCTCTCTTTATCTCTCTCACTTTCCTCACGATCAAGGATCGAAGTCACGTAGTGGTGCGCGTCGATCTCAGCGAACGATCGTCACGCGTCGACCGATTTTCCCATAAAACCCACGGAACAACTTTCGATCGACGCCAATCAACGATTATTATCCGCATGTTCGACGATCCTCGTCAACGTCGTCAACGTTGTCGTTTTCGTCGTAGCCGTTGTCGTCGTCGTAGTCGTAGTCGTAGTCGTAGTTTCTTCGATCTTTCGCGCGATCTCGATAACTCCTCGATATCCTCCAAGAGGATCGAGGGAAACGATACTAAAGTAGAAGGGTGGAAGGAAGGAGGTTGGGAATAATTAATTAATGCAAACTGGCCTTTGAAGAAGAAAGAGGGAATATAATAAGGGAAAGAATGAGAAACAAAAACGAAAATAGATACAAACAGATAGGATGGCACGGCGAAAAAAGCGAACGAACGTTTCGAATGGAAAACGTTCGTTTATAAACGTTGTTAAAGACCGGATGATTCGATGATATAAAATCGAATCGGAACGGCGGTAGTAGAATAATGAATGATGTATGTACGTAACCGCGGGATAATTATTGTGCCTTCTCTTCTCTACTCCGTACTTCGCGAGAAATCACGTTGAACGATCGCTCGAAACAAACGCCGCCGGCATATGTTGAGGTACGTCGTACCAACCAACGTACACCTATGTACGTACGTACTTACTTACCTACCTATCTACCTACCTACCTACCTACCTACCTACCTACCTACCTACCTAATATACAACAACCGAGTTTATCTTCCTCTTTTTCTTCTTCTTCTTCTCCTTCTTCTTCTTCTTAGGCAAGAACGTTCCATTGCTACGGGAGAGTACTACGGTCCCTATGGTATTATTATTCCTTAATAAAAAAAAAAAAAAAAAAGAAAAAGAGAACAAGCAAAAAATTGAAATGACCGTACGACGAGTTAATAGAGAAGGTTAGGAGGAGATTGGGGAGGGGGGAGAGGGAGGTTAGGATGGGGAGAGGGAAGGAATGGGAAGAGTCGGGAAAAGAAATTTTCGTTTCCTCGTTTACTTTTTGTATTCGCTCGTATTTTTCTCTTTTCCCTTTTCGATCTTTTTATTCCTTCTCGTTTTATCCAATTTTTATTTTTTAAACTGACATTTTACCAAATGTCCATGGCCCATTAATTTATCCGCTTGTGTTCGATTACCGAGTAATTAAGTACTTACTTATTTACTCACTTACTTACTTACTTACTTACTTACTTACTTACTCGCTTGTTCGCTTGCTTCGATCGTCCATCCCTTTACGTCCCGGTCCGTCGGTCCGTCTTGTTCGATATCCTTTCTTTTTTTCTTTTCGTGAAACAGAAAATGAGAGAGAGAGAGAGAGAGAGAGAGAGAGAGAGAGAAGGAGGGGGGGGGGGAAATGAAGGAACGACGTCGAATGGGCTTTCCACTTGTCGTTTTTTCGGTGCCTCGCGGTGACATTTGCGTGTGGCCGAGACAGGGAGGTTGGGGGGAACGTTCGCATCGACACGCTCGCATCGACACGCCAGACGACAATTAACCCGACAAACCAAGCAACCGTCGTTTCTCTCCCCCTTAACCTATCCCCCTATCTCTCTCTGCCCCCTCTCTACCCCCCTTTCCCTCGCCGATCACCCGGCATCACCCCCTCGTACCACCTCCTCCCGACCCACCCCGTGCCCACCACCCTTCGATAGGCCCCCCCGTTTGCCACCCCATCGAACTAGAGAACTAACGTCCCTTTCTTGCCACCAAAGCGAGGGGGGTGTAAACCCATCATTATCCTGATTATTCTTGCATGCCGGCTAATCACAAGCTGTCGGTCTTGTCATTGTTTCACTACGGATCATTATTATTCTCTCTTTCCTTTGCTTTCTTTTTTCTTTTTTCTTTTTTTTTTTTTTTTTTTTTTTTTTTATTCCTTCTTCTCCTTTTTCCTCTTCTTCTTTCCTATTTCCTAAGCTCTTCCCTTTCTCTTCTATCCTAGTTAATTCTCTTCTCTCTCTCTCTCTCTCTCTCTCTCTCTCTCTCTCTCTCCATCACTATCTCTATATCTCTCTTTCTCCATTGCTCTTACAATCACTCCCTTTCGTGGAGAGACCATCCATCGTGAGCCGTTTAATCCCACGCGCTCGCTCTTTAGCTCGAGCGAAAAAGCCCATTAGGAGGGAAGAAATTAAAGCCTCGCTGTGTATGCGCGGCACGGGCTGAAGTAGTAGAACCGGTGGAAAAGGCCGGGGGGAGGGGGGCGGAACGGGGTGGTGGAAGGAAGGGCGCGGGGGTTGAAAGGGGTAGGAAAGGGATTGCACGTTGCTCGCACGTTGCTAATTCGCGCGTTCGTTCGTTCGTTCGTTCCTTCGTTCGTTCTTTCGTTCGTTCGTTCGTTCGTTCGTTCGTTCGTTCGTTCGTTCGTTCGTTCGTTCGTTCGTTCGTTCGTTCGTTCGTTCGTTCGTTCGTTCGTTCGTTCGTTCGTTCGTTCGTTCGCTCGCTTGTCCGTTTCCTTCTACTTTCTCTCGAACGTTTCCTCCAATCGAACTTCTTCTACTTCTATTTCTTCTACTTCTTCTACTGCGTCTACTTTCTCTTACTTCCCTCTAGAACACGTCGTATGTGCTCTCTCTCTCTCTCTATCTCTCTATCTATCTCTCTATCTATCTATCTATCTATCTCTTTCCTTCGTCTTTCGTAATCTCAGAGAAGAGGAACGAATTTGATTTGTTCGTAGATAGAAAAATATTCGTGACAATAACTGACTAGTCGAAGGAGGATGAGTCGGCGGACGGTCTGGGCCTGATTTGCGGCGGGGTAGAAGATTGGTTGGGAGAATCGCTAGTGCGTTGGCGGTCGGGATGGGGGAGGGACGGGGGTGTGGGGGTGGGGGGAGGGGAATAGGTTGGTGGGGGACAGGAACGAGAAAGAAAAAAAAGAGATGATCCAGTTAAGAATGACGGAACGTTTGATTTTAACGTTCGTATATTTAGTTTCGTGTCGTATAAAAAGAAGAGGAAGAAGTAGAAGAAGAAGAAGAAGAAGAGGAGGAGGAAGAACAAAAAGAAAGGGAATGAAAAAAAATTATTTATATACTCGATCGTACGTACCGTTAGAGAGGCAGATGGTTTTCGGAACGTAACAAATTTGTTACAAGAAGGGAGTATCCTCTTCGAAGGAACGAACAGGAATAATAAGAATAAGAATAAGAATTAGAGAGAAAGAGAGAGACAAACAAAAAGAGAGAGAGAGAGAGAGAGAGAGAGAAATAAAATAGACACACGATTCGCAAGTGTAAGAACGAAGAGAAACGATCGTGGGAGACGAAAAAGTCGAAGAAGAAGAAGAAGAAGAAGAAGGAAGGCCCGTAGTCTCGCGAAGAGAAGGACGGAGAATGGTGGCAGTGGGGTGCGGTGAGGTGAGGTGAGGTATGGTGAGGTGAGGTTGGGGGTGGCGGGCGCGGAGGGCGAGGGTGGTCGGAGAGGATAGAAGAGGACGAAATATAAAATAGCGAGGAGCGTCGGTGGTACCGGTTAGACTATATGCTCTAATTTTAGGCGATTGCCTCGCTCCCTCACCCAAGGATTATAATTAGATACAGAAATACCCGACCCGACTCAGCCACCCACCGGCCAAGCCAGCCGAATGCGCGGGTGCGCGTTCTCGCAATCCCGGATCACAACGGGAAAGCTCGAAAGCACGAAAGCTCGGGAACGAGATCGCTTATGCGAGAACGAGCGAGAACCGACGAGCTTTCGAAAGCTCCACACGAATACACGAGTTTTCTACCAGTCTCAAACCACTCGACTCGCGTTCTCGTTGATGTCGTCGCATAACCATTCGTATCCTTCTATCTTTCTCTCTCTCTCTCTCTCTCTCTCTCTCTCTCTCTTTCTCTCTTTATTTTCTCTTTTCATCTTGTAAGTGGCCGAGAGAAAGAGAGAGAGAGAGAGAGATCGGCAGACATACAAACACGCACACTTAAAAGCCGTCCACATTCTGATATGCGAATCCGAAACGTTGCGCGTTCTAATTTTAAAGTTTCCACGGGTAACGCCGTGCTCGCTAATCCAAATTTCGTGGAAACATGAATTTTCCCTCTCTCTCAGTCTCTCTCTCTCTCTCTCCCTCTCTCTCTCTCTCTCTCTCTCTCTCTCTCTATCTTTCTTTCTCTCCAAACGGATTCTAATTCAAGAATTTTCCGAGTCGAGTTTAATTCGTTGTTTAGCGTAACGTTTAGTTAGACTGTAACATTTTACGTTGCTCGTTGTAAGGGATTTTCTATATAGAGCTCTACCACTTTATACGAGATCCTACTTATATTAGGACGGTCGTCAGTCTGTCTGTCTCTCTCTCTCTCTCTCTCTCTCTCTCTCTCTCTCTCTCTTCTCTTGTTTCTTTTCTATTCTTTTCTTTTCTTGTTTTTCCTTCCTCTATATTCTCCATCCTTTTCTTTCACGAAAGCATTAACCCTTTTCGCAGAGAACTCTACGCCAGGTTAGAAAAGAGTATAATTACTCTCTCGAGAAAAGGTCTTGAGTTTCTTTCTTTCTTTCTTTCTTTCTTTCTTTCTTTCTTTCTTACTTGAGGAAATAGATCGATTCCATTCGTTTTACTTTACTTTTTCAATGATATTCTTCAAGTCAACAAATATATTTGTATACATACACGTACACGCGCGAGCGCGCATGCGCACACACACACGCGCGCGCGTATATATGTATTTACGAACGAGTAAATAATTAATTAGAAGCTTGGCGCGAGGAAGGATTCTCGATGGCGGCGCAGCTGCGTTAGCTCACCCCTAACAGGGCTTAGTCTAATAGAAGTCCGCGGGACTCGTCTGGCAAATAGGGGGTAACCTCGACCCCCTTCTAATGCAAGAAAGAAAGAGAGAGAGAGAGAGAGAGAGAGAGAGTAATTATCCTAGGAACCAATCGATATTTCGATCAACGTGTCGGCCTTTTATGCTCGTAGTCGAAAAGAATCGACGAGGCCTAGCCGAGGCCGTTAGCCTAACCGCATTATCGTCTTTCCTGCGTTATAGTCAGTTGGTAGTATCTATCTACCTACCCTTATTCGTTAGGCCAACGATGACTTATCGTTTCGATCGTAATTTTCACACGTCCGAAAAAAAAATAAATAAATAAATAAAAAACTATACGCATTTACGCCTGTCGGTCATCGATGACGATCACTTCGAAATATCTTCTCTCTCTCTCTCTCTCTCTCTCTCTCTCTCTCTCTTTTTTCTTTTTTTTCCCATCATCGTACCTCTATGAATCATTTCAATCGACGTATGATACGGATAATTTATTAATCACTCGGAGGTAGAATTATCGAAGACAATCGTTCATTTCGATCATCTCGATTAGCTTCGTCATTCTTTTTCTCTCCGATTCTTTTGTTCTTTTTCTCGTTTCTTTTTTCTTCTTCTTCTTCTTCTTCTTCTTCTTCTTCTTCTTCTTCTTAAAATATAATCACATCCTTTCTCTCTCTCTTTTTCTTCTTTCTTTCGGGATTTTCGTTCTACGAACCGATTCGAGAGTTAAAAATTTCGTCGGGCTCTAAGAGAGACGACGATTCTTTGCGAGCTCGCGAACTTGTCTCTCTCTCTCTCTCTCTCTCTCTTCCTCTCTCTCTCTCAAGAGAAGAGTAAAGGAGGCGTAGGTTTATCCCTTTCTCCTTGTTTTTTCTTTTTACTTTTTTTCTTTTTTTTTTTAATTCGATCTCGTGGAATACGAAGTAACACAGTGGTGTATCTCTCTTCGAAGTGTCGTACACGGCGATGAACAAGGAAAGAATTTCTTTATCGATTATTATCGAGTAAAAGGATGCCGGAAGAAAACGTGCTGGAATATAAACGAATAGAGAATCGTCTCTTATGGTGTATACCTTTATGTATTTATAAGATCTTTCGTCACGACGACGACGACGAACGACGAACGACGACGACGACGACGACGACGACAACGACGACGACGACGAAACAGAAAATGCGTCGGCTATGGCAAAACGGTTATTTAATCGGCTTTTCCCGTGCCAAACGCATTACATTATCTCTTTTTCTCTCTCTCTTTCTCTCTCTCCCTCTCTCTCTCTCTCTCTCTCTCTTTTTCTCTGTCTCTCTTTCTCTTTTCCTTTTTCCACCGACTGAAACGCTCCTATCAAAAAAGTAGGAAAGATAATCGAAGCGTGAAGAAGTCTCCCTATATCTCGTATCATATTTCTCTCTCTTTATTTCTCTTTCCTTTCATACATATCTTGGACGATTGCCGCGTTGGGAATGAAATTAGAGCATAAGCCCCGTATTAATACAATATTTACTTAACATTCCATAGTATTTATTTATATCAAAATCGATTCCACGGTACGCGCGGTATCGGCTGTGGCTGGGGTGCGGCGTTGTGAGTTTAAAAAAAATAAAAAATAAAAGGAGAGGAAAAGAATTAGATAAATGAGACGAAATCAAAAGCGAAAGAAAAGAAAAAAAAAGAAAGAAAGAAAGAAAGAAAGAAATTATACGTCGTTAAAAATACCACGGATCTTTTCAATTTCTCTCTCTCTCTCTCTCTCTCTCTCTCTCTCTCTCTCTCTCTCTCTCTCTTCCTCGAACATCGACGTATACAATATTTGATCTCACCTCTCGGCAAATATTATCGAATTTATTTCGAAGATATATCTTCTTTAACGATGAAGAAGTTGTGATAAAAAAAAATGTAATAAATAAAGAGAAAAAGAGAACAAAGAGAAAAAAGAGAAAAAAAAAGAAAAAAAAAAGGAAAAGAAGAAGAAAGAAAAGAAAATGGAAAAAAATTGTTCGGCGAGCGACGTCGGAGACATTTTCCCTTCGACGGTACCCATTGTATAATAATATTTTTCGAAATCCCATCTAAGAAGATTTCGTAAATCAAGAAAATATTGGAAAGTGAGGGGAGTGGGAGGAGGTGGAGGGGGGGGGGCAGGCGGAGGATCGGGAATGGGATCTAATATAAAGTGCAACGCGGTTCGAGAATAACGTTGTGGAAAGTGGTTCTCCCGAGGGCAATACGCTCGCGATACCGGACCTCTTTGGTTCGTTACAATACGTAGAGACTGGACGGTCCCACAGTCCTGCCTGATTGCCGGTTAAAAGATCAGCGAAGTGTGACAGGGCCGTTTCTCCGTGGCGTTTCAGGAGAAAGAGGAGGCGGAGGCGGAGGCGGAGGTGGAGGTGGAGGGGCTTGGGGACGACGGGGGTGACGAGGGAGGCGTACACGCGCTCACATTGGCGACACACAGTGGAAGAGAAGGAAGAGGATAAGAAAGAAGAGGAGGAGGAGGAGGAGGAGGAGGAGGAGGAGGAGGAGGAGGAGGAGGAGGATGAGGAATCATGGTCTCTAATTTTTACGGTGTAACCACCTGAGCGTCTCTCTTTTCTATATATTTACAAGTACAATCCAAGCTGGCCATTAAATCCGATAATTAATCACAATCGTATCTATTAACGGGCGGGCCTTAATTGCTGTTATCCGCCAAAGGAAAGAAGTACTTCTTCTTCGCTAGGGAAAAAAAAAAAAGAAAAAAGAAAAAAAAAAGAAGAAAAAAGAGAAAAGAAGTCGAAGGAAGAGGGAGGACTTACTTGGACGGACCGACCCAGGATGTGACCGAAGAATGGGCCTTATGTCGTTCTCTCTCTATCTATCTATCTATCTATCTATCTATCTATCTATCTATCTATCCCCTTTTTCTTTCCTCCCTCCTCCCTTTTCGTGCGAAACCGACACGACAAAAATTTCATGGTTACGATTCAGACCGACGAGGACGTTTTATCCTATCGATGATACATGACTTTCTCCTACTTAGTTTATATTTAATATCTTTCGTGATATGAAGATGATAAAAAATAAAAGAAATGAATAGAAGAAAGAAGAAAGAGAGAGAGAGAGAGAGAGAGAGAGAGAGAACGAAAGAAAAAAAGAAACGAAGAAGAGGAGGAAGAAGAAGAAGAAGAAGAAGAAGAAGAGGAAGAGGAATAAGAAAAAAAAAGAGGAAGAGAGAAAAATGTATTTATCGCCAACGTAAAACAACTAATTTCGTTAAAACGTACTTACCAAATTAGCCGGGCTCCGTTCCGTGAAAAATAAACGTGGAAATAGTCCTTAGGACGTTGACGCTAGGAAATGGCGGCATCTTCGAGGCGACTCTAACGATCCTCGCGCGCACCGTACAACCACCATCGAACCCGTACACAGCTATCTACTTACTTTAGTGGTCAGCGTGGAAGAAAAGAATTAGCTAGACGGGGGCGCGTCTCATCTAGGTCACTCACACACGCTTCGTATTCTCTCTCTCTCTCTCTCTCTCTCTCTTTCTCGTATTCTTACGAATACATACATACATACATACATACATACATACATACATACATACATACATACATACATACATACATACATACATACATACATGGGTATAGACTAAGACACACGTATGTGCTCGGGTGCGACGCAAGGAGGCTCATTACGGGACGACGGTGGCGAGGGGACGTGCAGCAAAAGAGGCGAGCGTTAATTAAGAACAGACTCGCCACCCCCTAAGTAAGGAGCTTCGGCTGAACAACCCCTGCTTCCTTTCTCTCTCACTCTCACTCTCCTCCTCCTCCTCTTCTTCTTCTTCTTCTTCTTCTTCTTCTTCTTCCTCTAATTCTTTTTCTTCCTCCTTCTCGTTCACCTCCTCCTACTCTTCCTCCTTCTTCTAGTCTACCATTACCACCACTAGCATCTTAGTTACCCCGAGCATCCCCTTTCTCTTTCTCTTTCTGTCTGTCTCTCTCTCTCTCTCTCTCTCTCTTTCTACTCTTTCCTCGTATCGTCCTTCCCGCAACCAACGAAGTCTCCTTCCCAAGTCGAGGACGCCTCTCAGTCCAGGGATGGAAAATTCTCTTGGTGGTATCTAACTGGACGAGTTACTGGCGAATACCCATATCAGAACATCTACTCTATATACGGACGAGACGTTCTCTGACAAAAAAAAAAAAAAAAAAAAGGGGGAAAAGGATGATATCGTGTGAAAGGAAGAGGAAGAAGAAAAAAAGAAAAAAGAGAAGAGAAAGAATTAACAGACATCATCCAATATTCTATAACGATAGACGATGAAATTGTCAAGTTAAACCTCATCAGCGTTTTTCCTTCGATCTTTTTATCTCTCTGCCTGTCTATAATACCATATTATATATATACTTCTCTCTCTATCTCTCTCTCTCTCTCTCTCTCTCTCTCTCTATCTATCTATCTATCTATCTATCTATCTATCTATCTTCTCTCTCCCTTTCGGCTTCGATTTTCACGGATTTCCATCGTGCTGACCCGGCAGGGTGCCGCGATTGAGACGGTTCCTTTTCACACGCTCGGACTGTAGAAATCTTTCGATGAGGACTCAGACTATCTGGAGATAAGTCTGCGATCTCTCTCTCTCTCTCTCTCTCTCTCTCTCTCTCTTTTCTATACTTCTATCTCTCTTTCGTAGCAAGGAAAAGAGGCGACTATGCAAATCCCGTAAGAACGGATAAAATTGACGAGACGAATCATATTCTTGAAATCTTTCGAAGATTTAATTTTTTTTTTTTCTTTTCCCTTTATCCATCCTTCCTTCCTCCCCTCCTTCCTACCTATATTTCCTTCTAACTTTGAAAACGTTTTATACACACACACACACATATATATATATATATATATATATATATATATATATATATATTTATATATAACGTTATGTTATATATATATACGGTATATATATATATATATATATATATATATATATATATATATATATATATATATATATATAACGAACATTATTCGTTGCGTTTTATTCATCATCAAAAAACCGTAGACAATATAACGTATAAGTTGGGACAATGATGATCGTCCGAGATCTCATCGCGACGACACGAAGGCACACATGTCGCGAGTGTGTTACACAATAGCTCTTC
>OU426853.1:4575160-4582660 GCA_911387685.1 Dolichovespula media
CGGACAGACGGACACGGAGAAAGAGAAAGAGAAAGAGAGAGAGAGAGAGAGAGAGAGAGAGAGAGAGAGAGAGAGAAGGAAGATAAATGAGACAAGGACAGTGTTAGGTGAAAAAATAAATCGGACAGTAATAATTATTATCGAGCTACCTCGCGTCCGCGCGTTCGCGAGAGAGATAGAGAGAGAGAGAGAGAGAGAGAGAGAGAGAGAGTGAATGAGCGATGGGGAGAGGGGAAAAGAGATCAGCGGGTTCTCCGAGTTCGTTCTTCGCGAATTCAGGCTGCCAAAGCAAGGACGTTCAAGTTTAAACGAAAATAAAAATTCACCCGTCCGTACTAATTATAGAAATCCGCTCATCGAGGCGCAACACAGCATCGCCTCTTGAATTACCGGTACGCATGTACCTGGAATTATACCGGGTGTGTCGAACGTTTTCTTCTCTCAAGGAGAGTCGAACGAGGTGAGTGAAAGAAGGAAAGAGATAGACTCAAAGAGAGAAAGAGAGAGAGAGAGAGAGAGAGAGAGAGAGAGAGAGAGAGAGAGAGAGATAGAGAGAGAGATAGAGATTGAGAGGCGTTCCTTCTTGGTCGTCCCACGCCCGATAAACCGAGAGAAATTAATATCGTTTTTATCGAAGAAGCCACGAAGGTAATTAGATCCTGGCCGAGCATCTCCTTACAGCTACGCCGCCTGGCGTAATCAAGGATCGTGTTCTCGTTACTTCGTGACGCGTTATAACTCTGTTCTTTCGTCGTTGCCGAGATATTACGAGCGATGAACCGGACGCAAGCTCGCACGTATTAACTACTACAACAACGGACACCTACCTACCTATCTACCTACTTACCTCTTCTACCTCTCTCTCTCTCTCTCTCTCTCTCTCTCTCTCTCTCTCTCTCTCTCTCTCTCTCTCTCTCTCTCTCTCTCTCTCTCTCTCTCTCTCTCTCTCTCGGTTAACCTTCTTCTACGTTCCTATGACATAGAATTTTCTTTTAATAACGTTAATCAATCTTTTATAAACATGTTTAGTACATACACACCTATAAATATACCTGTGTGTGTGTGTGTGTGTGTGTGTGTGTGTGTGTGTATATATGTACATGAATATATACCTAATAAATTTTTATTTCGTAACATCTCCTCCCGATTATTTATTATTATTGTATGAACAGTTAATAAAATATCTCTTTATATGTTATATTATAGTTGTTCGTGAAAGATGTGACGTCAACAGTGCTTTAATAAGGAAGGACCAAAGGAGGATTACGTCCATTGGCGTGTCGACGTCTACGACGCGGTGGTGCCGACGACGACGACGACGGTGGTGGTGGTGGTGGTGGTGGTGGTGGAGACTACATTGTGACGGTGAGTTGTTTAATAGTTTCTCTCTCTGTCTCTCTCACCTTCTTCTTCTTCTTCTTCTTCTTCTTCTTCTTCTTCTTCTTCTTCTTCTTCTTCTCCTTCTTCTTTTTCTTCATCTTCGTCTTCCTCTTTCTTTTTCCTTCGACGTCGTTCGATCGTTGGATCAATCAACACAACGTGTCCCCCAAATCCGATTATAGACACCGGGTATAATCGTTTGACTTGACACTACGTACTACGAAGTAATTACCGGTTGTATAGTAGCTTGACACGCCTATCCGTAACTAACACCGAACGGCTCACGATTAGAATCCTCCTCCTGTATAACGTTTGTCGCATGATCGGCCTTGCGTTTTATCGAACTGCCGTGTCCGATGGTCGAAGGTCATCCCTGTCTTATACACACACACACACACACACACACACACACACACACACACATCATGTGTGTCATGATATGTGTGTGTGTGTACTATAGCTATCTTATGGAACCAATGTCTATAAGATTTTATATTTTCTCGAATACTACGTCTAATTGTAAATTACGATAGAGCGCCTTGGAAAGGGATAGAATGGGTAGTAGGGCTGTGATACGAGGGGGTGGGACTGAGGGGAGGGTGGTAAGGTAGAGGAAAAGAGACAACGATACAAAACAAAAAATGAAAGAGAAACAAGAATTTTCGAATCGCGAGGCGAGGTTAGAACATTTTTTTCCCCTCTCTTCCTCATCCTCCTGGCAAATTGAGAGAGAGAGAGAGAGAGAGAGAGAGAGAGAGAGAGAGAAAAGGAAAGGAGATGAAGGAAATATAGAGAAAAAAAGTGAGAGTGAGAGAAAGAGAGAGAGAGAGAGAGAGAGAGGTTTATTAAAAGGATTCTCCACGTCCTTAGGCTTACCATGTTCGTTCTCTGTAAAGACGCGTTTCATCGGGAAGGAGGACGTCGTTTATCCGATGGCAAAGAAGGAAATAGAAGGAAAGTATAAGATTCTCACGGGCCATTACTTGCGCTTCTTCTCCGAGGGAAAAATAATTAACGCTCCTTTCGTTTCCTTTCGTTTCGTTTCGCGCATTCGAAGTATTGCTCCTTAGCGCGCCCGTTAAATCGAACATTCGGATCGATACGTCCCACGAGAGAGACAGAGAGAGAGAGAGAGAGAGAGAGAGAGAGAGAGAGAGAGTGAGTGAGTGAGTGAGAGAGAAAGAAGAAGGACGGACTACCTCTATCCTTCTCTTTCTTCATCCTGATGTGTTAGAGTCTCTCTTTTCGACGATGGTTCGAAGAAGGTGATGGAGAAGAAGAAGAAGAAGAAGTAGAAGAAGAAGAAGAAGAAGAAGAAGAAGATAAAGAAGAAGGAGACGAAGAAAGAGAGTGAAAGGAGGAGGGAGTACCCCGGAGCGACGCGGAATCACTCAGACGAGAGAGAGAGTGTGTATATATATATATATATATATATATATATATATATATATATATATATATATATATATGAGGTTATGAGAGAGAGAGAGAGAGAGGGAGAGAGAAAACACCAGCCGTTACTTCATTTTTGCGGAGCGTTTACAACGTCCTGTCCACTCGCGTGGCATCGTTGCTGGCATTTCGATGCATAATAAACGACCGGTTAGCCCTGCACCGTGGCTCACACCTCTACGTATCCTTCTCTCTCTCCCTCTTTCTCTCTCTTTCTCTCTCTCTCTCTCTCTCGTTCGCTTTGACCTAGTCCTTCTCTTTCTCTTTTTACCCGACCGAGCCCATCCTCTCTCTTCTCTCTCTTTCTCTTTCTCTCTCTCTCTCTCTCTCTCTCTCTCTCTCTCTCTCTCTCTCTCTCTCTCTCTCTCTCTCGCAGAGAATCCTTATTCGTGCTTTCGTTCTTTCCACGCGAGACGTGTCTAACGAGATGCGATGAATCGACGAAGGACAGGAGGTGAAAAAGGAGGAACAGAAAGAAGGCGGTGGATGAGGGGACAGGGGAGGTGGTGGAGGTGTAGGTGAAGGTGGAGGAGGAGGGGGGGGTAAGGTGCAAGCTCGAGTAGAACGACTCTAACGAAAGGAAATCCGATTTGTCCGGAGCACCCGCACTCACCTCCTCTCTCTCTCTCTCTCTCTCTCTCTCTCTCTCTCTCTTTCTATATTTTTCTCTCTTCGTCATCTTCTTCTTCTTCTTCTTCTTCTCCTTCTCGTTTTTCTCCTTTTTCTTCCTCCTTCTGATTCCTTTTTCAAACGTAGACAGATACTTTGCGTCTACTCTCGGAGAACGTCCTCCGATAGTTTTCGATGGAAATTCACCCTCTCGTTATGACCAACGTACACATTTCGATCGCGTACAAATGCAATTTTTCTATTCTCCTGTTTGCTTGTATGATTGTTTGTATGATTGTTCGTTCGTTCGTTGGTTTGTTGGTTTGTTGGTTTGTTTGTTTGCTCGCTTTTTCTTTCCCCCGTTCCGTTTCATTCCATCTTTCCTACTTTTTTTCGTCTCTTTAATCCTTCTTTTCTTTTTTAATATGTACTTATTTATTTATTTCTCTCGAGAAGACTTTTCCTTCCTTTGAAGGAATTTATTGAAGGAGGATTACGTATATTCTATTCGTAGAATATAATGTATGATATAAAGGAAGGAACATCTTTTCACGTAAAAGAGATGAGGATAGGACGAAAGTTCCTCTATTTTTTCTTTTTTTCTTTTTCTTTTTTGATCTTACCTCGTTAAGAATCAGTATTATTCGTTACTACTGCATAGAACGTGTCGTTAATAAATCAGCGGAGAAAGAAAGAGCCGAAGGATTTATCTCGGAGGATCTCGAAATTATCGAATGGATTGTATAATTTTGATTTTATCGTATTATGGTATTTAATTCCCGATTTCTTACGATAAATTAGGAACGACGCCGAGGGTGGGGAAATAATTTTATTTATTTTTTTTTTTTCAACGATCCGAATCCGGTACTTTCTTCCCTCTCTCCCTCTTCTTCTTTTTCTTTTCTTCCTCGCTTACTCCCACGATCGTGCTTTATTAACTATATCCTTTTTTTCTTTATTTCTTTATTTCTTTAAGATATCTATTTCGTACCTCTCGTTTATTCTTTATATATATATATATATATATATATATATATATATATATATATATATATATATATATATATATATATATATATACACGTATATACGTATATATGAAAGAAAAAAAATAATTCCAGCGATTAACCAAAACCGAAAATCGATCGAATGTTTTACGATCGAGCGCCGTCTTTTGAAAAAAAAAAAAAAAAAAAAAAAAAAAAAAAAAGAAAAAAAAAAGAAAAAAAGAGGGAGAAGAAAAACACAAAAATCAAAATCAAAATCGAAATAAAAAGAGAAGGAGATGGCGCCGCGAAGAAGTAAGCACCACGTGACGCGAGAAAGATCGACGTAGGCTGTTGCCAGTGGTGGTGGCAAGGGGTGGGAGGAGAACACACCAAAAAAAGCGGAGAGAAAGTGAGAAGCAAATAAAGGAAAAAAAAAAAAAAGAGAGAGAAAAAAGTAAAAGAAAAAACAAGGAAGACGAATCGTGGAGAATCGATGATCGTAACGCGGCGATTATCGTAGCGACACCTGTGCGTGCGTGCGTGCGTGCGTGCGTGCGTGCATGCGTGCGGATACGCGCTTTTCGAACAAAAAAATTCAAATCCGACGAGAGAGACTCACGGGGAACGATTATTTGCGCCGTGCGTCGAGAGAACGATAATGGATACGGAAAGGCGGTTTGAATCCGACCGAATGGGCGTATGAATGGTCGCCGTTTAGCGTAATTATTGGCGCATTGTCTACGGTACAATGCAGGGCGCGAAATTGGCATGCAAAAATCGAATGCGATCCCATTGTCGACCATTGTCCGATCCACGGCCACGTCGCGACGCGACTCCCCTCCTCACCCCACCCTTTACCCTCGCCGCAAGCTTTACAGGGTGCAAAGAGAGAGAAAGAGAGAGAGAGAAAGGAGTAACACACACTCTCTCTCTCTCTCTCTCTCTCTCTCTCTCTCTCTCTATCTATCTCTCTCTCTTGTTCGTTCATTCGCTCGCTCGCTCGCACATTGTTCGAGTTTTCGAATATTTCGCTTTGGACCTATTTCGATTTGTTCGATCGAGTTTCCGTAGACCCGGAAAGGAATTTTACGTCGGACGAATTACGCCGATTTTTCTATCTCTCTCTCTCTCTCTCTCTCTCTCTCTCTCTTTTTTTTCTTTGCCCACCTCCTCCTCCAACCTCCTCCTCCTCCAACCTCCTCCCCTCCTCCCGCCCGCCCTTCCTCTTTTTATTCGATTTTATTTCACTCCACCCGCCAGCCCATCGAACCCCACCCACGCCCCTTCGACCCCTTGCCCTCTCGGTCATTCCGTTAACGCTCGAAAAATAGCGAAGGGCACACGAGAAACGTTCGATGGCCGCGGTTTGGTTTTTTTTCACTTTTTTTTTCTTTTTTCTTTTTTTTTTTTTTTTTTTACCCCTTCTCCTCTCGATCTCGCTCGAATTCGCATACTCTGTTCACGCGATTCTAATGCCACGTCGTTATTAACCATTTGCATGTTCGAATATATTTTATATATATATATATATATATATGTATATTATATATATGGTACATATTTTATTCTAGCTTTTAACATTTGCGTTCGATATTTGAAATACAAGGTGTAATAACTGTTTCGAATGTTTCGCCGTAGATACATATATTTTCGCACATAAATGTTGGTTGGTGTTTAATTAATGGCAAAGTTTAAAGTCTTCTCAGTTCTTGTATTCCCAGCATCGTTTACGGGTTAACATAGCGATATAAATGAATAGCTTCGCGTAGATACCTAGGTATATATGTATATATACATACGTACATACATATATATATATGTATATACATATATATATATATATATATATGTACAGAACGGCGCTCGTCGAATAGAATTTATCGTTTCGTATCTAAACTCCACTCATTAGGATCCCCCATAAACGGTGGTAACGCGATCTCTCGCGAGGATACTATATTAAAGGAAGAGTGAACGATGGCGAACAATCGTCGGAAATACTTGCGCGTTTAGATTTATAGATTTTCTTCTTTATGAAAATGGCGAAAGAAGTAAGTAGATACTGTCGATTATATATACCTATATAATATATTATATATATATATATATATATATATTTATTTATTTATTTATTTACATCATTTTGTATTAATAATCTTGATATTTATCGACAATGGCAGTCTCTCAGCGTAGAAAGTTCGATAATTTCTCCTTCTTTTTCGAAAGTATTCTCTCTCTCTCTCTCTCTCTCTCTCTCATTCTTTTTTTTTTTTTGTTCTTTTATGCACTAGAGAGCACACGAAAACTAGGATTCCGTGGTCCGACCAATCAGACCGATCCGTGAATTCGCTCGGTTATTAGGCAGGCCTCCTCCATGGTTTCACTCTACTCTTTGAAAGAAAGGATAAAAGGAGAAGACTTTGGAGGGTGGTTGGGTGGCTAGGAGAGAGAGAGAGAGAGAGATTGAGAGGGAGGAAGAGGGAAAGCAACCGCGGGCTTTTTGTGCGGTCAGATTGGCGGCCATTATGCCCCCGAAATTGGGCCTTAATTGTGGCAGCGGTAATGAGTCGGGTTGCTCTAATGCATCGGCACCGAAAACCACACATAGTAGTGTGTTGTCTTACCGTGCCGCCTTCGATGTTCCGACTTAACGGGTGATCATTTTTTCTTCACGAGTTTTATAATCTTTCTATTCACTAAAATATATCTCTAATCACTACAATACAAAGTAGATAAATATTTTTAACAAAAATCTCTATATGTTTCTTTTTTAATTGTTTTTCAATTAAGAATTTTTTTTTTTTTTTCTTTTTTTTTTTTCTTTTCCAATCATTCAATCATCAGTCAAATTATCTCAAATGTCTCGCGAATCGAACTCGGAGGTTTCAACGTTCGTCCTTTATTTCGATCAATAATTATTATCGTGTTAACGATCGATTTTACATTTTTCGTTGTTCATGGAAAAAGTGAGTGAGAGAGAGAGAGAGAGAGAGAGAGAGAGAGAGAGAGAGAGAGAGAACAAAATAGTAAATTAATATTTACACTATATTATTAATATTAATAAAGTATATAT
>OU426853.1:4587660-4592660 GCA_911387685.1 Dolichovespula media
GTCTCTCTCTCTCTCTTTCTCTCTCTCTCACTCTCTCTCTCTCTCTCTCTCTCTCTGTCTAAGATCGACGTAATTTATTTCTAAATGTGAATCATGTAAAAGAAAGAAGAAAGAAATTCCATAGTGAAAATCGTTCTCTATTTACGAATATAAATTGTTTTCTTTTTTTTTTTTTTTTTTTTTTTTTTTCTTTTGAGACAGATATACGTGTTACGATCAATTTTTTATTTTACAAAACAAATCTGATTATTAATAACCACGCGTACCAATAATATCAATGACAGGGCAACGTTTATACGGTTGTAAATATCACAACGATACTTGCACGTTACACCCGGTATAATATCGAAATGAACAATGGTATCTGTAAATCTAAACTCGAACAATTATCGTTGTAACGTCTAATAAGGAAAAAAAAGTGGGTATAACTAAATAAAAGAATCAAGTTTTATGACTTTGGCCGTCTATCGAAATACTTTACCAAAACATCCCTGTGTATTATCGTAGAAAACACGATCCCCAATGGTTTACGATTGTAACTTGTATACATTAAACCCGGTATATTTCGAACGCTACGATCGTACCTGTAAATCTAAACTCGGACAATTGTCCGTGCAACACACAGAGGGATGGGTGGAGAAGGGGAGCGGGGGAGAGGGCAATAAGTATACGACTAAGAAAATAAAGGATCCACGCGATTTATGAAATTGATCGCCGTTCGAAATACTTCACCTAACGCTTTATATATTATCGGAAGAAAAACGAAATCCAACGTTTTTACGATCGTATTAACGCGTAATATTGACGCGTAGCGTAACGTAACGTAATATAGCGTAACGTAAGGTAACGTAACGTAACGTAACGTAACGCGATGACTAAGGACGTAGTTTACTTGAGGGGAAGAAGAATTAAAGAAATATGAAAAAAGGAAAGAAAGAGGAAGAAAAAAAGCACGCGCACACACACACACACAAGCGCGCACGCGCGCGTACACGTACAAAAAAGACAAAAAAAAAAGAGATCGTTTTCTACGTCCGGCATAACGGCGAAGAATAAGTATCTTGCCGTGGGCAAGCAAGCAAGCCCATGTCCAGACATCTCTTCAAGGAAGACCGGTCGTCCTTTGTCCTTAGGGTCCTTGGTGGTGGTGCTCGATCCTCCCTAAACTTTAGGGAGAAGCAACGCAAAGCAGCGTAGCGCTCCTCCTAGGAAGAGAAGGAGGAGGAGGAGGAGGAGGAGGAGGAGGAGGAGAAGGAAAAGAAGAAGAGGAGGATGAAGAAGGAGGAGAAGAGGATGAAAGAAGAAGGCCGTTGTGCGATATTAGCATGACAATGTGCTCACTGGCCACTCATTATGGCCGACGGTGATGCACCGTGGCGTAGCGTCCTGTAACCTGGAGGCGGCCGTGCCCTACAACGTTAAAACAAAATTCCGACCTACGAAAATCTTTACGAGCTCGAGGACAATGCCGGTTGACACCTCATTCGATTCAACCGGCTGTCTGCCGGTCTCCTTATCTCTCTTTTTTTCCCCTCCTTTCTTTTCTCTTTTCTCTTTTCTATTTTCCCCCTCTCTCTCTCTCTCTCTCTCTCTCTCTCTCTCTCTCTGGTGACGTTTTTTATTCTTTCCGACTCTCATACTATATCTATCTCTTTCTTTTTTTCTTCATCGCCGGCGTCGTCGTCGTCGTCGTCGTTCGTTCGTTCGTTCGTTCGTTCATTCGTTCGTTTCTTCTATTACGACCAGAGCATGCCCCTCCCCCGCTCGCTCTCACCGTCATCCACCACCTCCTCTTCCTCCTCCTCCTCCTCCTCCTCCTCCTCATCTCTAGGACAGTTTAATCTCTCCCACGGCTCATTCTTTCGCCGAATGAATGCCAAAGATGGATCGCTTCCCTCTTTACACAGAGCTTCGTTCTCGGGCCTTTTGTTGTCTCCAGAAGAGTCGTACGATTTTCGACGAATCCAGGAGTTTTACGAGTAAGAGAGACCAACGAACGTAAGGACGGGACGAATGGACGGACGAATGGATGGACGAATGGACGGACCGACGGACCGACTCACGGACGGATCTTTTTCTTTCGATACATGAGCACGGGACAATAAAAAAGGACCATGGACCATGGTGTTGTGGAGAACGTTATTCTCTGGTCCAACCAACGACAACGTTCTCCGCCTATCTTTTACCTTCCCATCTCTCTACCCCCTTTATTTATTTTTTTCTTTCTTTCCCTCTTTCTTTCTTTATCTCTTTCATTATTTATTTATTTCCTCCACGATACTGAAATCTCGAAGCACGGATTCGATCGTTATCGCGTCTCGACGTCGTTTCGAGACGTTTCGAGAACGAACGATCGAACAAGGCCCCAATCGTGGAAACGCGTTGGAAAAAATTATTGGTTACCCCTTGACGGACGTTAATTTTTGTTTTTCGTTTTTGCCTCTTTCTTCTCTCTTTTTTCCTTCTCTTTTCTTTTCTTTTCTTTCTTCTTTGTTACTTTTTTTCTCTTTTTCTCTTCGAGGTCGAAGATATCGACGGGAAATAAGACGATTCCTTTTTTGTTTTCGTTTCTTTCTTTTTTTTTCCTCCGTTTCTTCTTTCATTCCCCGTTTCTCTCTCGCGTAAGCTCAACCACGACGTATTATTTACCAAAGAGATAGTCCGCAGTACGGACGATTAGATTTTATAATTTCCTCGAGTTTCCGAATGATTGGCCATGCCTAGGATTCGTGATTATCCCGATTCCGACGTTCCGTACCGTTCCATTGTGTTACACTCGATGCTCTCTCGGGATCTTTGAATTTCAATAAAAGAAACATTTCCGTTTGTTTCATTGAGCAGACAGAGACAGAGACAGACAGAGAGAGAGAGAGAGAGAGAGAGAGGAAAAGAGAGAGAGAGAGAGAGGGAAAGAGAGAGAGGGAGAGAGAGATGTGAGATGTGAGATGTGAGATGTTAGATGTGAAAGCATCCGCAGCTGCAAAGATCTGCAAAAAGGGAGAAAGAAAGAAAGGAGGAAGAAAGAAAGAAAGAATGAAAGAAAGAAAGAAAGAAAGAATAAGATACAGAGAGAGAGAGAGAGAGAGAGAGAGAGACTATTGGGAAGTTAGAAAAATAGTTCTCGATATTTACGAGACGAAAAGCGGCATAATGCCGATCCCGAATTTTCAGAAAAGTCCCGAGCTAATCGTCGTTCTCTCGGCACAATCGGTCTTACCTGATGGACGGGTCCTTTTTTGGACACCGTGAGAAACAGTATTGGTAGTATCCTCCGAGCGCGCGCAAAGCTTTCGTGAAGGAGAAGAAAAAAGAAAAAAAGAAAGAGAAAGAAGGAAGGAAAGAAAAAGAAAAAAAAAAAGAAAAGAAAAAAAATATAGGAGGCTATTTTCTCTTCTCCTACTTTTCTTTTTCTTATTTTTTTCTCTTTTCTCTTTTTTCCTCATTCCTCCTCTCCTCTCCTCCTCCTCTGGGGAATTAGCCATGACAAAGAGATAGAGAGATAGAGATAGAGATAGAGATAGAGATAGAGAGAGAGAGAGAGAGAGAGAGAGAGAAATGATACGAAGGACAATGACACAATTCGGAAGATGATGCGTTTCATTCTTTTCCTTCTTCTTCTTCTTCTTCTTCTTCTTCTTCTTCTTCTTCTTCTTCTTCTTCCTCCTCTTTTTTCTTCTCTATCTATTTGTATGCACCACGTCGACATAGATTTATGCAATCGTAATTCCATCGGGACGAGATGAGAGTCGTTAAAACATCACTCGTTAAGAAGATATCCGTCTTTATTCTCGTTCATTTGCATGTACTTACCGCGGGGGAATGTTCCCCCCCCCCATACACCTCCCCCCCCACCCACCCCGTCTTCGTCCCTCTTTGCGCCCCCGTCTACCGCTCCCATAAGCAACGATAACACTTTCTAATGGCATCCTTATTCTTGGAGCCCGCTTATTCATTCATTCCACGTTATTGTCGTGGAAAGATTGAAGAGTTCTCATGAGCGTCGGACATACGGCTTTCTCCGGAAATTCTGAGACTGTTAAGTACCAAGAATAAAAGGATCAAGAGGATGAGGAAGAGGAGGAGGAGGGGAGGAGGAGGAGATCTCAAGGTGGAGGGGGTCTTGAGGAAGGGGATCCATTGGAGGGGGAGGTCGTTATTTTATTAATTTATTCGTCAGCGTGACTCGTTCTCTACGTCCAGGTGATGACCGTCCTTCGTAGTTCCCGAAGAAGGGTGACCACCCTTTTTGGTAACGCATCGTCGTTCGTCCTTCTTTTCTCCCTCTTCGGACTCGAGAGTCCTTTCGGTCCGTGTGAAAATTTACGTACACCTTTTGCTCTCTCTCTCTCTCTCTCTCTCTCTCTCTCTCTCTCTCTCTCTCTTTCATTCTCCTTTTCTCTCGCAACGCCACGTGTTTCATTCCGCGATATTCCACCGTACGGCCCTGAGCCAGTTTTACCTGTGTGCGTGCGTGTGCGTGTCGCGCGCGCGCGCGCGCGCTTGACCGTTGCTTTTCTCGAATATCTTTGCGCGTACGACGAATGAGTAAAAGAAAACAAAAAAAAACAAAGAACGAGAAAGAGAGGAAAAAAAAAGGGAATAAGAATAATAAGAAGAAGAGACTACGAAGGGATAGGTAAAAGGCTCTCTCTCCTTAAGAGTAGAGAGAGAGAGAGAGAGAGAGAGAGAGAGAGAGAGAGAGAGATGGATAGAGAAAAAGAAGCAAACAGGTAGGTCTCCGCGTAGTCGGACAGCAGGTATATATATACATATATTCGTCTTTGTTATTGTTATTTCATCAACATCGGGGAGCCATTGTCCGTGTTATGGACCGAGCTCTCCTAACCCCAGTGACAGCATCAACAAAACCGGATCTTCCTCGGACGAACAATCGCGTCGTGGTATACTTTTTAATTGTACGAACGTGTTCTCCGATTGCACGTGTCTCTTGGTTGCACCGGTGCATTGTCGTTCGTAAGGACCGAATTTACCAGTTTAAA
>OU426853.1:4597660-4617660 GCA_911387685.1 Dolichovespula media
GAGAGAGAGAGAGAGAGGATATGAGAGAGCTCGGATGGATGATGCTCCTCGATCGGTCGAGACTTTTAACAGAGAATATAAGAAACAAATTTAATGGAGATAAGAACTTATGGAAAAACCAATTGGTTTTTATTTTCAATTTCTATTCGTTTTCCTCTCTCGTGGTTACTCTTTCTCAAATAGAAATAAAGAAATAAATAAAGATAGACGGAGATAAAGAGAAAAGAAAGGGCAAGCAGATCGAGATAAGAATGAAATTATTTCGTGTGGTATGTATGCGTCTAATGTTTATCTCTCGCGTCGGTGGTGGACAGATCGGGGTAGATAATTTTTTTTTTTTTTTCTTCTTTATCACGAAGGAAGGTTTAATCAATGACATAGTAACGTCGTACGTAGCGGTGTATCGCATTCTTACCGGCTCGAGAAACTCCGCTACGTATAGTGAGAGGTATAACATCTACCTGCGATTATGGAAATGCACGAGGAGCTCTCGATCGCGTCCCTGTAATTAATTTCGTCGCGACGAGGACCTCGGCCATGCATAAAAGATGGCCCCTACACGGCGACGCGACATGGATCGTACTTCATCCTGACGCGAATAATTAAAAGTGTAACATTTTCTTTCACAAAGTACTCTTAGAGCCATCTCTCTACCTTCGGGCGATCATGTGTGTGTGTGTGTGTGTGTGTGTGTGTGTGTGTGTGTGTATCCCGCGATACGTTGTTGATAATCGTTAGGTTCAGTCTCTCGATCGAACGAGATCGTGACCGATCGATCGGACGATCTCGTTCGGTCTTTTTGTATTTGCGTTTTTTGTTTTTTTTTTGTTTTTTTTTGTTTTTTTTTTTTTTTTTTATTTTTATTTCCTCGTTGTTTCTCTTCTCTCCCCTTTTTGTTCGGGTTTTTATTATTTTGTTATTTTTTGTCTCTCTCTCTCTCTCTCTCTCCTTTTCTTTTTTCTTCCTCTCTTATATTCGTACACGAACGAGATGATATGGATAATTGCGATAACATTAATATTTCATTGTTAAATAAATTATGTATGTATGTATGTATAGTGCATGTGTGTGCGTGCGTGTGCGTGCGTGCGTGCGTGCGTGCGTGCGTGCGTGCGTGTGCGTGTGTGTGTGTGTGTGTGTGTGTGTGTGTGTGTGTGTGTGTGTGTGTGTGTGTGTGTGTGTGTGTGTGTGTGTGTGTGATAAGAAAAAGAAAAAATGTTAACAAAACATTATTAGAAAATTCAATGCGCAAAGGCCATTTGCGAAGATATCTATGATGTCAAAATAAACGAGTCCATAAGTTATATGGTAATGAATTTAGCAGCTTGCTAGATCCTCGTAGTTTAGGTTTAGGGGTTCAGAGACGAGAGAGGGAGGGAGAGATAGAGATAGAGAGAGAGAGGGAAGGGGAGAGATAGAGATAGAGAGAGAGAGAGAGAGAGAGAGAGAGAAAGTATGGCTAGTCGATGGACGGAACATGCGAGGATTTTGCCGTTCTTTCTTATCCTACAATGGCTTCCGGACTGCGTGGCATTGCCTCCCGAGGGGAGAAATTATCCATGAAATATTGAAGGACCATGCGAGCATTAACCCTCGTTCCAATTGCACCACGTATGCCACGTAACCAACACTTATGACGTTCACGTTATCCGACAGGTGTGCCAACCTTTACACATCCCGATTTTTCTTCTCTCTATTATGCCATAAGTGATACGTCCCTTTGTGTCTGTCTCTGCGAACGTTGTTTCTCTTGTTGAAACAAAACAAAAAAATTACGATAAAATGAAGAAGACGAAAAAAAGAGAGAGAGAGAGAGAGAGAGAGAGAGAGAGAGAGAGAGAACGAAAACGAAAAAGAGAAGAAAATAGATTCGTAGAAAAAGTCAAATTGAAAAGTTGAAACATTAATCGGAGTCACTCCCGAAGTACGTTCATTGTTTTTAAGGGAAAGTTCCAAAGTGGAAAATCGAACTCGTGGACTCTCTACTTCGAAGTAGAGAAAATAGAGAAAGTGAGGTTAAAAGGGGGTGGGCGACGGGGTGGGAGGGAGGGTTAGGGTAAAATAAAGAGAGAGAGAGAGAGAGAGAGAGAGGGGAGGTGATGGTGATGGTGGTGTTGGTGGTGGTTGAAAGCGTCGATAACGTTGGGAATCCCGTGCGAGCCGGCTATCGAAGGGACGTTGCGTGGTATTGGTGATGGTGGTTATAAGAATCTACTTGGCGTAGCGAAGGCCCAGAAGCGTATCTTCCTCGTTCACGTCGTCCTCCTCTTTCTTTCTTTCTTTTTCTTTCTTCTTCCTTCTTCTTCCTTCTTCTTCTTCTTCTTCTTCTTCTTCTTCTTCTTCTTCTTCTTCTTCCTCCTCTTACGACGGGCATCTGCGAGGGGTAGTTTGGCGTGGCCATTAATTCATCTGCTCGTTGATTGCCTATCCCCTCTTCTCCCCCCCTCACGTCTCCTCCTCTACCGCAACGAGCCGTCTCTCCGCACTTTTCTAATTAATTTCTAACTCGAGGTTAGCCCGCAGTCCTATCGCCCTTCTAGAAGTCCTCCATGACTCTCTTCTCCCCATAGCTTTCTCTCTCTCTCTCTCTCTCTCTCTCTCTCTCTCTCTCTCTCTCTCTCTCTCTCTCTAACGAACGAACGAAGGAACGAACGAAGGAACGAATATGAGTAAGAGAAGAGTGGAAGGAAACGTTAGTCGTCACTTTTATAGGCTGGCGTGATCGATGCCAAACGAAGAAAATAGTCTTTCAGTTCTGACGTTCGTTCTCGGCCGTCTCGAAGTTTCCGATTAATCTCGAAATATCGATTCTCTCGAAGCGTAGAAAGTAAAAAAGGGCGATGAGAAAGGATAAAATGGAGGAAGAACGAAATATTAATGTATTGAAGTACGTACATAAAATACGTATGCATGCTGTACGTACGTATATGCATACATACGTATGTATGTATGTATGTACGTACGTATGTATGCATGCATGCATGCATGTATGTACGTAGAAACGATATAATTAAGAACACGTGAGGAGTTTACGTCAAAGCGTAGAAAATCGTCTCGTGAAGTCGCGCGGATAACGTTCGCGAGGGTTGCGATAAGCTCCTCGCTTCGTGGCGTGACCGGACGTGTAATTTCGAAAAACCGTAGGCCGTGAGCGCCAACCTACAGTGTAGCAATTTCGTTGGTAATGGATGATTAGAGAAAGCACCGAGTGTTTCGCAATCGTAATGGAACGTGTGATTAAGGTATAAGCTCGAGTCGAGTGTTGTAGTTCTACAACGTTCTAATATGTATATATATATATATATATATATATATATATATATATGTATGTATGTATAGATGTATATATATGTATATATATATGTACATGTATGTAGGTGTGTATGCGTCGTCTAGGTATTAGAAATACGTAGGAAAGTGTCGTTGGAAAATACAGGCGCGTTACGCGGAAATAGTGAAGTCGTCGCGTAAGCTTTATGTAACCTCGATGGACGTTGGCTATAACACTCGGTAATTAATAACTTTTCAGTATGCATTATATCGCTCTTTCTCGAAAGACGATAATTGCTCTTGCATTGTCGGAAAAAACTCGTGTTCAACCGGTTGGTTCTTTGAATGAACAGTACATGTGTTCATATATACATATATATATATATATATTTTTTATCTTCTTCTTCTTCTTCTTCTTCTTCTTTTTCATTTTGATAGAGAAGAAATCTTTATGAAAATATTTTATCAATAGATTACGTATAAGGCTTATAATAAGTTAAATTGAAATTTTATCTTCGCTTTACAAAACGATATTTTCTTCTATTTTGTAAATCGTTTGATATTACGTTTCGTAATTATTCAATCTGTCTCCCTTCGGTTCAATCGGCAAAGATACTAATTTTCCAACTAATTTGACTTTACAATGAATTTATTTTCCCTCCTGTATATATAAACGCGAATCTACGTCTCTCTACGACCAAAGTGAACATCGTCAAACGTTCGGGAAAAACTATTTTTTTCACGACACCCAACTTCCGTCAATTATTTTTCAATATTTTCTTCCCATTATATATTATTTTTTTCGAACGATTGGACATTGATAAAACCAATCCCTGAGACATATGTACGTAAGCGTTTCAAGTGTCGCTTAGTTGTGATTCATAAAAGTTCGTCGTTCGCATGGAGCATTGACTTCTTTTTAAAAGTAGTACTCCACCCCGTAGAGACATCGTAACATCGTAATATAGGTCTCTCCTCTCTCTCTCTCTCTCTCTCTCTCTCTCTCTCTCTCTCTCTCTCTCTCTCGTCAAATCACGAATCATCGAAGAGGATGGCCCGTTTTAAAAGGGCTCATGTAAACAAAAGGGCTCTCTTGTACGTTGGCAAAAGCTGTAACACTTTTCTCTCTCTCTCTCTCTCGTTCTCTCTCTCTCTCTCTCTCTCTCTCTCTTGTTCTCTTTCTCTCTCTCTCTTCGATGTAAGTGCCATTATGCGGGCATAGACTGCACCCCGTGCGCGTAATAAAGCAGAAAGAGCGAGAGAGACAGAGAGAAAGAGAAAGAGAAAGATAGAGAAAGAGAAAGAGAGAGAGAGAGAGAGAGAGAGTCGCGGCCTGCGGTGGGCAGACTTTGGCATTGTCATGCAAATGTGTCTAATCGGCCGAACCGGCCGACCATATGTCCGTTTGTGCGCGACGAGCGCGAACCTCGGCACGGTTGCATCGATAAAGACTAAAGGGAGACAGAGATAGACTAAGAGAATAGGTTAAACCCGACCATTAAACATTATTAACGTTACTAATGACGATCGCGGCTGTATGCTTAGTTAACCCAATACGATTATCTCGGAGGAGCCAGCCGTACGATGACGTTAGCTCGAAATTTTCCATAAACGTTTCTTAAAAGTTCTCGCGAGTGTCGTCGTCAGCTGTCGTTGTCAGTTGTCGTCGTCGTCGTCGTCGTCGTCTATATCGTCTGTCGTCTGTCGGCGTCATTGTCTCTGTCGTAATTGGTCTCTCATTCTCACTTAAAATCGGTCCAAGATTTTTCAATATCGTAAACGTTGGCTACGTTCGTTTTCTTCGTTTTTTTTATTCCTTTTTTTTCTGTCTTCTTCTCCTCCTCCTTCTTCCTCTTCTTCTTATTCTTCATTAACGTTTCGGCACGCGACGAAGAATACGACGATATCACGATATCGATTAGGTACTTAATATTCGATTCGTGTTCTTTCACATCGCTATTATATTTATTTATTATCGTTGAACATTGTTCAAATACGAACAAAGAGAACGGTAACGTTAGTTTCACAGGATAGCTATTCGATAGCCTATATATAATATATACATATATTTATATATATATATATATATATATATATATATACATACACACACACACACTCGCACACACACACATATATATATCGATCAAATTAACGAACGAGAAACTCGAGGAAATGGAAATCCAGGGAATTCGATCTATCGTACGACCTCCGAGAACCACCGATTTCCATACGGCGATACGCTAACGTTAACGGCACAGGAACGGCAGTTGGTACGCGAGAGAAAGAGAGAGAGAGAGAGAAGAGAGAGAAGAGAGAGAGAGAGAGAGAGAGAGAGAGAGAGAGAGCAGCTCGTCGGGCATTACGGTGGCCCGACGTATATTTAGGTCCGATTATTTATGATTACGATTATCCCGGACGGCTTTCGAGCGCTTTATTGAATGTTTAGCATGTGCCGGCCACGCTAATTCTGAACTCAACGTTTATAGCATGGGGTTGCCTCCTCCTACATATTCTCTCTCTCTCTCTCTCTCTCTCTCTCTCCGTCTCTCTCTTTCTCTCCTTAGTTTACCTCCACTCCTTTTCTTTTCCTCTCTTCCTGTCTCTCTTTCACTCTCCCAATCTCTCTCTCTCTCTCTCTCTTTCTCTCACTTTCTATATCCTTTCATTTTTCTCTTGTTTCCCGATCGATTTTTTTTTTTTTAATTGTTATAAACACGCGCGCGCACACGCACACACATACACACGTAGACGAATAGACACGAAGGTGCACGCTATAATAATTCTTTTAAAGGATCATACTAACTTATAAACGTGAATACACGTTGTTCCATATTATAGTTATTTTGATTCGATAAAGTTTGTTGCAAGACAAACGCAACTAAACGATCCAAAGAGATTGTTAACTCTCGGGAGTATATGCATATATGTATTATATATGTATATATCTCTTTGGCATACGGTGGTTTACGCCGTACGACCTTGAGATCTAAGAAAAACAATGGAAAGTGGAGAGTCGAGTCTACGCTGGCTAGTGTAAGTAACTAAGTACGTTCTAAGCGGGCGCCTAAGCTATTTTCGATCGTGAATGTTTTGCGTTTCGGTTTCGACTCTGTATCGTATGCCGTAGGAGTTTTACGCGAACGAAGTCCCACGTTCATTCCGATTTCGTAGAATCCGACGAATCTTCAATGAACTCTCTTCCTTCCTATTCGATCGCTATCGTAATAGTTGTATTTCCATTCTACCGTTAAACGGACACTACGTACTTACGTATTATTAATATTATATATATTTATGTGTGTGTGTGTGTGTGTGTGTTCTTTAATTAAAAGAAAAAAAAAAAGTAGAAGAACAAAAAAAATAAGAAAGAACCGAGGTCACGTTATCAAAAAAATCATAAAAATAAGTTTGACGATACCTGTTTATTAATAATTCTTATTAATAAGTCGATATTGGTATTGGTTAGTACTATTTTGAATTTATAGAAAGGCGTCAGAACGAGCGCGGTCGCATTCATGATTAACGCGGTTATAAACGCTTAGCAATTAAATTTCATTCAGGTATACACACACACACACACACACACACACACACACACACACACACACACACACACAAACATATTCTAAGCATAAAACTAACGTTATAAGCACGATCGTATTATATTGTGCATCTTTGTCTAAGCATATGTATGTGTTACTTATGAAGATAGTATTTATAAATGTTTCGAGTCCGTCCTCGATGTTGAATTTACTTGGATACGAGATATTCTTTATTAACGACGAGAAGAGGAATAAGAGAGAAAGAGAGACGGAGATATATGAAAGGTATGTTCATCTCTCTCCCTCCCTCTCTCTCTCTCTCTCTCTTTTTTTCTTTCCACGGGTTTCGAGGACCACCTCATGAACGTGAAGACCTTTGACACGAGTGATTATCCGACTACGATGGCATCGCGTGAAAGGTGATCGAGCGCACGCTCTGGGCGTTTTTCACTTTTCGAATAGGGACGTTGAAATGAAGCTGGGAAAAAGAGCGAGAGAGAGAGAGAGAGAAGGAGAAAAAGAAAGAGAAAGTGTGTGAGAAAGAGAGAGATAGAGAACAGCCTCATACACTTCATCTTTAAATAGCAGTGGACATCTAGGATGCGGTAAAATCATTTCCAAGTAGCTTTGGATTTTCTAGACGGACCACCCACGTTCTCCCCTCCTCCGCTATCCTCTTTTTGTCATGCTCTTACACGCCCTTCATTTCCTTCTCTCTCTCTCTCTCTCTCTCTCTCTCTTTTAATTTCATTTCTCGAGAAATTAGTTTAGCTCGTATCAAAATAATTTCCCACGTTACATCTTATTACTAATTTATCTGTCTAAACGTATAAATTTGTGTGTGTGTGTGTGTGTATGTATGTGTGTGTATACATATACACTCTTATTCGAATAAGTGACATTAGACATTAATGAACATATCTATCCGTTCATTTATCCATCCATCCATTTATCCATCCATCCATCCATCCATCCACCCATCTATCCATCCATCCATCTACCTAACTATCCATCCATCCATCTATTTATCTATCTATCTATCTATCTATCTATCTATCTATTTCTTTTTCACGCAACGACATCTCCAGAGATTGATAAATTCCACGATGGCGCCAGTGAAGGAGGATTTCGTAATGCCAACCGCGAAACAAGGCGTCTATTTGAAAGTAGAGATCAAACGTTACGCTAACGTCCCAATCGTTTATTTGACGAGGCACGCGATAATGGACGATTCTCTTCTCCCGTTCGTTCTATACGATATAGAAAGAGTAAGAGAGAGAGAGAGAGAGAGAGAGAGAGAGAGAGAGAGAGAGTCAAAGAGAGAAAATTAGGATGAAAACGAGATTGATCATCCGGGTTTTATTTTGCGATCATTAATCGCGTAGAAAAAAAAAACAAAACGTCAACGATAACGAAAAGAAAAAAGAGAAAGAAGATAAACGAAGAAGAAAAAGTGAGAGAGAAAAAAGTAACGGCAAGGAATGAATTCATTTTTAAAAATGCATAATTTTCAAAAAAAAAAAAGAAAAGAAAAAAGAATGACGAGAGAAGAAACAGAAATCGTTTGACTTCGTAAGAGAGAGAGAGAGAGAGAGAGAGAGAGAGAGAGAGAGAGAGAGAGAGAGAGAGAGAGAGAGAGAGAGAGAGAGAGAAATAGATAGGCAGATATATAGAAAGAGAAAGAGAGAGAGAGAGAGAGAGGAGAACGGTGGCCAGTGGAGGGGGCGTCGAGGGAGAGTGAGAAAGAACGATAGGAAGGGGAGAGAGGTAGTATCGTGTCGGACGCTGGACGAGCCGCACGTTCGACGCGAGTCAGCGCGTGCTTTCACGCGTGAAAGAAAGAAGGAAGGAAGGAAGGAAGGAAGGAAGAGCGCGCGCGCGCGCGCTCTCTCGCGCGTCTTTTCTCTCTCTCTCTCTCTCTCTCCCCCTTCCTCTCTCTCTCTCTTTCTCTTTTACGTACACAACATAAACTCGAATACATGCATACACACAGACACGCGCTCGTACATAATATAACAATCATACGTACGACGCTCTCTATACGTCTATTTATCTCTCTCTCTCTCTCTCTCTCTCTCTCTCTTTTTCTCTCTCTCTTTTCCTTTTCTTTACCTCTTTCTAAAATCTGAAGAAGAGTAAGCGTACTGGCACCTTTCTAGACTCGTAGTCTATCGTTGTACACCTCCTTCTTTCCCCTCCTCCGTCACCCTTTCATACTCCCCCTTCCCAACCCCTCTTTCTCCTCCGCCGCAACCTCCACAACCTCCTCCTCCTCCTCCTCCTCATCCTCATCCTTCTTCCGTGAATACATTTCTTCCTCCACCTCCGCGCGATCGTGTGTCAGCACGTTCCTAGCGAAGTAAAAAGTAGTGACGGACGGTGCGCGGCGGACGACGCGGCGAGCGCGAGAGCCGAACATATACGAAAATTGCCGAGACTCGCCGAGGACCATCCTGCTGAGAACTCTGATTGGCCGATAGCTCGAGGAAGTGGTCACCGTCGATGAGAGCTCGGACCACGTCGCCACGTGAGTCGGCCGTCGTACCGCGAACCAGGATACATCATCGCGCATCGGGACTTTTATTCGATGACTCTTATTGATTTTTTCTTTTCCTTGAACAAGAAAAGCGCAAAATTATTCGATTGTTGTGTTCGATAAAATAATATATATATATATATATATATATATATATATATGTATATATACATACGTGTGTGTATATAGATATACATGTTATACATATTATATGTATGTATATAAATAAGGAGATTACTAACGATGAAGTGGGTAGATAGTGTATTGGGAGATATTAGAGAGGCGAGATACTTTCTAAGTGGACCTGGTTTATCCTAAACAAGAGATAGAAAGAGAGAGAGAGAGAGAGAAAGAGAGAGAGAGAGAGAGAGAGAGAGACAGGCAGAGAAAGAAAGAGAAAAAGATAGAGCAAGACAGCAAGAAAGAAAAAGGAAGAGAGAGAGAGAGAGAGAGAGAGAGCGAGAGCGACAGACAGATACACATAGAGACAGACAGAGAAAGTAAATTCTGTGGAAGTAAAATCCGTCATTATATTATTTGATTATTTCATATCTTATCAACGAGCGAATGGCCTGTCAGGTGGATCGATGTCGTGTATCTTCCGAAAGTAATTCTTCGGGATACGTATAGACGATCACGTGAGCCTGACGTTTCGCATGAAAGATCGGTCAAAACCGATCAGGGAAATACTTTCGATGAAGTTGGTAACAATCGATCGAAGGGTAGAAAGTGTCCCATTCATTGTTTCTTCGATCTTGTGAATCACGCGTGTTATAATATATACGCGCGCGCGAGAGCACACACACATATATACATATATATATATCTCTCTCAAATTCTTACTCTTATCTCTTTCTCTGATTTTACGTTAACTCGTATCCTTTTACCAGGGTGTCTGAAAAGTTTTTCGTCGTTTCGAGACGATAACTAGCCAACGTACTGTCTACTCAATCGGGCGTCGAGGGACTTAACGGGGAGTTCTTTCGAAGTGATCGCGCGGCGGGTTGGTTGGTTGTTTGGTTGGTTGGTTGGTTGGTTGGTTGGTTGGTTCCCGAAGGCTGCCAGTAGAAACAGACATTCGTTCGTCTTTATGGTAGCCACGTGAGGTGGTCGCTCGTGTTCGGTCTCTCTTGTCAATGACCTAGGACAACAACGCCTGCGCTTCCGTTCGTGCGGAAAAAAGAGGGGAATTTCTTCCTTTTTTCTTTTCTTTCCTTTTTCGTTTTTCTTTTTCTTTCTTTTTTTCGAGGGTTGACCTCGAACCTCTCGTACCTTCGATCTCCCTTTTTTCTCTCTTTATACTCTTTTTTCTCTCTCTCTCTCTCTTTTTTTTTCTTTTTTTTTAAATCCTTTCCCCGACAATTATTTTCCTTCGTTCGTTCCTCCTTGTCTCTCCCAATCGACAACGTTTAACACATCGAACTAAGGCGTTTATACGTCGAATTCCATTCGATAGAATTCATCGACTTCGATTCTCTCGAAGGGCAGACCGAAGATCGAACGAGAAAGTATCAAGAAATTGATCGATCGTAACCTTTTTTTTTCTCTCAGCCACCCTCCACCCCACCCCGCCCCGCCCCGCCCCGCCCCGCCCCTTCGACTTTATAAACTTGGTGAAGTTCGTTTCGAAATAGAGAAGAACTTAGCGGTGACTTTGACTCGATCTCGTACGTTCGTCTTTAACGTTCGCACGTGTGTTAGAGTAAGGCAGGAAGAGAGAGGAGAGGGGGGAAAAAAAAACAAGGAAAAAGAAAGAGGAAGAAAGAAAGAGAAGGATAAAGGAAAGTGTATTCGGAAATATGACGGAAGTAATGGAATATTGGAAAAGAGTGGGGGAAATAAGTGCCGTGAGTTTCCTTGGCTAATCGGTGGGATAGTCTAGGATGATACATTGTTAAAGACACGGTGACTCGGTGATCCGTCGAGGGAAAACTTGTGGAGATTAGGAAGAAGAAATAAAAAAAAAGAAAAAAAGGGAACAGAGAAGAGGAAGAGGAAGAAGAAGAAGAAGAAGAAGAAGAAGAAGAGGAAGAAATAAAAACGCGAAAGAGAGAAAAGGATTTCCATTTCCATTTCCTTTTTTATTTTATTTTTATTTGTTTTTTTTTTTTTTTTTTAATTACGAAAAATTTTCTTTTCTCCTCCCTCCCACGTCGTCGCTTCGTCCGTCGGTGGTGTTTTTCTATTCGAAGAATAATCAGGACGAACTTTCGTCTTTAATCTCGAACAGGAGCAGTGCTTTAAGCTACCACGTAGAAGAAATTCTCGACCAATTGGATCGCGCCTCACGATTGCGTTTCGCATTTCTTGATCGGGTATGTATATTTATATTTATATATACGCACATACACACACACACACACACACACACACACACACACACACACACACACACACACACACACACACACACACACATACATGCATATGCATACATACACACACACACACACACACACATATATATATATATAAACAAAAATACGATATTATAAGTATAAACATAATGATTCAAATTATTAATTACATTCAATCGTAGCTCGTTCTGAATTCTCTAACGGAATTAATTTAGTTATAACTTAGAATTGGGCGGAACGTCAAGGAGCATTATGATTTACATAATGTTTTAACATAATGACGAATATTTGTCGGTGCCAATAAACCTGAGTTAGTGGTTAATTAGCGAACGACGTGCTCGAGTCCGGCGCGTGTAATCGGCGTGTTAATCTTTAAAAAACTTTTCTTTTTTTTTTCTTCCTCCTCCTCCTCTTCTTCTTCTTCTTCTTCTTCTTCTTCTTCATCTTCTTCTTCCATTTTATTCGTCTTCGTACTTGTTAATCTAATAATAGTAAGTGACTTTATTATTCCGTCATTTATCCACTACACTGTATCTATGTATTTAAATCGAAATACGCGTGATGATTTTTGCGCTAATTGAATCACTCGAATACGTACAAGGTTTCACGTGAAAGAAAGATATAGAGAGAGAGAGAGAGAGAGAGAGAGAGTGAGAGGGGGGGGGGGAGGGAGGGAGAGGGTGGGAGAAAAGAGACAGACGCGTGTTAACGCTTGCCAAAAATGTTCACGGCGCATTAAACGTCCTAAGAAACGGAGCAGCGCGAATTTCCTGTATTGCAGAAGCGACGTCTCGTCAAACGAGGATGAAAAAGGAGACGGTGATGAAGAGAGGAGGAGGAGGAGGAGGAGGAGGAGGAGGAGGGGATCGAGGTAGAAGGGACGAAGAAGAAGAAGAAGAAGAAGACGAACTTCTCGAGATATCTGGCAATTCGTAAAAGCGCTTCTTACTCGCCTTTCGTCACGAGTCGTCTCTGAGCGTTCGCTTCTAATCGCGCGAGCTCGGTAAGCGCTCGAGTTAATGACAGGCCGGAAGCGACGTTTAATTAAAGTACGCACTTCCGGTAGAAACGTTTTCACGAGAGCGTGTTATTTAGTCAAGCCCACGTTGCACAATTTCAAATTGGCCACGAAGAAAGGAACGATAAATTACGGGGCGAGGAGGGGGGTAGGGATGAAAGGGAGAAAGATATATATATATATATATATATATATATATATATATATATATGTACGTATGTATGAAATGTTAGCATATTATGTGTACACACCTATTAACATATGTCCTATGTAATTGTTTCACAGATTTCTTTATCTCTATTTCTCTCTCTCTCTCTCTCTCTCTCTCTCTCTCTCTCTCTTTCTTTTCTTTTTTAACGATAAACAAGAAGGAATAAATTACGAGCAGAGTACGGTTTTACCGACAAATGTCGTTATCGATTAAAAACCGCAGAGAGGTTGGGGGGGGGGTGGAAGAAAGAAAAAAATAGCATATTGCCGGTATGACGATGTTCGTAATTAGACGAATAACGTATTTCCATGTAATAGTAGCATCTGTCGTCATTCGTCGTATGTACCGCATACACGTGCACGAGGATATTTTGACCAGTGTTGCGTGCAAAAAAAAAACAAAAAAAAAATATTTTAGAGAGAGAGAGAGAGAGAGAGAGAGAGAGAGAGAGAGGAGAGAGATGAAGAAATAATCGTGAAGGAGAAGAAAATGGCGCGATGGTAGTAAAGACGGTGTTCGTATCCAGATGTATAATTATTCCGAATTCGTCGTACGATAGGTACGAGGTATGAATTTAGGATCGATTGGAAAGGCCGAAAGTCGATCGAAAGCTAATCGAATCGGGAACTATGATTACGTGTCGCAATTAAGAGGCTAACGAAGCGATGGATAGTAGTCCGCGTTACAATTCGTTTCGTCTCACCTCTCGTCGCCTCGCCTCGCGTAGCGTAGCGTCGCGCAACGTAGAGAAGAGCGTAGCGAAATAGCGTCGCGTATAGCGTCGCGTAACGTAGTAAAGAATAAGCGTAGCGTCGCGTTATGCCGGTTAATCGCGGGATCGCTTTCGTGCCGCATGCGATGCGCTCTCGCCCATAATGATGCGTCGCCTCGAGGGAGCAACGGTGATTCGTTTTTCCGAGTCTTATTTTATTAGGAAAGACACTCGACTGTCCCGGAGTAGATAGAAGAAGGTATATAAGCGTTAAGGAGTAAACGATCCGCTCTATGGAGTCACGAGTTCCGGTCTACTCGAAACGTGATCCCCAACATGGCAAAAAGCATTCTAGACCGCTAGACTTCTTCGCGAGACCGAAAGTCACGAGTTTCTGTGGGAGAGAAAGAGATAGAGATAGATAGATAGATAGAGAGAGAGAGAGAGAGAGAGAGAGAAAGCGATCGTAGTCGTGGATCATAACGCGAAGGCGAACGCCGTCACGGCTCCTTTCGGTGTAAATGATTTTACTGCCGAAGCCTTGTCGAGAGAATTAACGAGCCGCGATTATTCCGTTTGCTTTCTCTCTCTCTCTCTCTCTCTCTCTCTCTTCAGTATCTCTCTCGTCAGCTCTTTCTTCCTCTTCTTATTCTTCTTCTTCATCTTCTTCTTCTTCTTCTTCTTCTTATTTTTCATTTTTAACTTTACCCATGGGAAAGTACCGCCCTTCGATGATTTTAGTTCTACGATCGATATTACAAATACTTCGTCTTTAATCACATTTTCTCTCTCTTTCTCTCTTTCGTTTTTATTGTTGTTGTTGTTGTTGTTGTTGTTGTTCTTCTTCTTCTTCTTCTTCATTTTTTTTTCCCTTTCGCATTTTAATACTCTCTAACCCGATCTCACGTTCATCGTTCATTTCATACTTCGTATTTCGTATTATAATAGAAGAGAGGAGTAAGAAAGTAGGTAAGAAGATAAGTATGTTAAGACCGTTCGTCGTCGTCGTCGTCGTCGTTGATCTATCGATCGATCCATGCCCGACGAACGTCGTCATTATCACGTTCGGCCATCGTTCGTTCATATCCCAGAGATAAACTATGATTAAACCACGCCGTGACGGACGGCTCGGTTCTACAGTTAAAAATAAGAATATTGCGTGTGCGTTTGATCGTTCTGGCACGCGATCATCCTACACGGTTTAATGTAAACACTCGCCGTTATAATGTAAGAATCCGAGTATTATAAAAATTAATCTTTAAGGAAAAATCTAATAACGATCGATTATATCACCGATCCTATATCCGATTTTCTTACGATCGATCGTAAATCAATGTCAAAGACACGTATATACATACTTAAGATTTATAATCCTGACTATTAATGTCCTTTAATCGTTATGTCTTCCTCTTCCTCTCTCTCTCTCTCTCTCTCTCTCTCTCTCTCTCTTTCTTTTTTTTTTGTCGTTTTCTCCTTTCTATTTGCTGTTATCGTCGTCGTCGTTGTCGTCGTCGTTGCGTTGTTGTTGTCGTTGTTGTTCGATTTGAAGAAAAAAAAATGGAAAAAAAAAATTGCACCTTCCTTCGAGCCACCCACCTTAATTCCGAAGCGCGGGAGATTTGAAACTTTTCGTTTGGCAACAAGTGTTCCTTCGTGTTACACGACAGGAACGGCTTAAGTTTCAGCCACGGATGTATACCGAATTTCCGCGACACCTGTTGCGAAACATTTCGAATTTGCCAGCAGTGAACTGAGCGTTCACTCTCTCTCTCTCTCTCTCTCTCTCTCTCTCTCTCTCTCTCTCTCTCTTTCTCTCTCTTTATCTCTCTCTCTCTCTCTGTCTCTAAAGCTTCTCCCTTCGAAGCTTAATTTCGTTCAATATTATTGCTATTATTATGATTTCCTTCGCATCGTTCCACTCGGCTCGACGTCTATTTTTAAATATTATTACGGCGCCTCTATCTCTCTCTCTCTCTCTCCCTCTCTCTCTCTCTCTCTCTCTTACTCTCTGCTTCTCTCGCTTCTTCGTTCACTTCTTTCGCACGTCCTCTCTCTCTCTCTCTCTTTTACTCGTATTTCTATCTCTCTTCGTCCGCGATTTTCGTACGCGACGAACTCGGAGCATGCTTTATCGCGCTCGATCGCTCTGGCGGAGGCGTAGCGGGTGAGCGCGTTGGGTGATAAGAGGGGGAAGGGTAAGTAGGAGGGGTTGGGGGAGCGGGCGACGATGAAAATGAAAATAAATCCCGTCGGTATCGTTTCTTTTACCACGAAAATTACGACACCAGTGTCGATCCGATAAATAAATCCTCTTCGTTGAATTTTTAATGAGCAATGATAATATTTTTACGAAGAGAAAAATGACTATTCGTTCCTTCATTCACGTTGGATCGACGAATTTTGGATGGACTTAAAGAGATTTAGGGATTTCTACAGAAAGAGAGAGTGAGTGAGAGAGAGTGAGAGAGAGCGAGTGAGAGAGTGAGAAGAGAGTGAGAGAGAGAGAGAGAGAGAGAGAGAGAGAGAGTGAGAGAGATAGATAGAAGAATCTCCGAGGCTTCAAGCCGAAACTATTTTCGTTCCAAACGCGTAAATCAAGAGAGCTCTTGTAAACCAGGACTCGTATATTCAATTCCATGTTCTCTCGATGGTCCGACCGTGTTTGAGAAACGACGTTACGTTGTCTAACGTATTGAAAATCATTAGAATAATACGTCGATGGACGTATAGACTGATGGGATGCGCGCGGATACATGTGTATTGTTTTTTCTTCTTCTGCTTCTTCTTCTACCTCTTCTTCTTCTTCTCTCTCTCTCTCTCTCTCTCTCTCTCTCTCTCTCTCTTTCCCATTTTTTTTCGGAAGGAAAATTCGAAATCGTTTCTTCTTTCTTTCTTTTCTGTTTTTTTTTTTTTTTTTTTTTTTTTTTTTTAAACATATTCGACTCGCGCAAGACGTTCGATGTCCAGCGATTCAAACGTCCTTCGAACGTAGAGGCAGCCAGTGACGTAAATTTATGACTAATGAAGTATCTTCTTATTCACAATACGGCGTAATCGTCTCCTTACCAATTAACACCGTACCGAACCGGCCGGCTTCATTACGCCACCTTCGAATTATCCATGCTGGTCGGTAGAAAAGAGAGACAGTCGTATAATGAAAGAACAAGAGATAGATAGAGAGAGAGAGAGAGAGATAAATAGAAAGGCGAAGCCGTCTGTATACACCGTAACTAATTCTTTTTCTGAAATCCCTCGAAGACGTTCTCACGGAGCACGAAAATCACGAATGAATTCGACCTTGCTCCAAAAAAAAAAAAAAATGTCGCTCCTGAAATATACTCATCCGTCCGCTCGAATATATATATATATATATATATATCTATATCTCTTCGTTCTTCTTAAAAATTCAAAATGTCCGTGTGAAAATGATACACGTGTTAATGTATTTACACGGGTTCGACGATGTTACCGAACCTCCGTTTGTTAATTTATGCGGTTAATTAATTCCTTTTTTTTTTCTCTCTCTCTCTCTCTCTCCCTCTCTCTTCTCTTCTTTCTCCTTTTTTCGTTTCCTTTTTCGTACGTCTCCGCAGACGCGCTTCTCTCTCTCTCTCTCTCTCTCTCTCTCTCTCTCTCTCTCTCTCTCTCTTTCCCTTCGCGAGCGAGCGAGCGAGCGAGCGTGCCCGTGCGCGAAACAGGTTTGTTTATTAAATACTTATGTAAGTTTACCTCGTGTATACGTATAATACGATACTTTTGCAATTTGTTGTAATTTTATTTTCGATCGGACGTTAAGGTGGGCTGGGGTAGGGTGTGGGTAGAGGGGGGGTGGGGGGCGGGGAAGCGGCGCGGCCCGAAAAATAACGAGAAAATTGTTGTATTAAACGTCCGACGATATTACGACTCGATAAAAACGGCGGCGAACGTGTTTCAGTCTCTCTTTCACAATAATTGACCCGTGGCGGTGCTTCGTGCAGTAATTATCGCGGCACTAAAGTCCCCTGGCACGCACTTTTAACCCATTCGCACCGGCACACATTATTTCTCTTCCTAACTCGTTTAGATTGCTACACGTATGTGTTTCACTCTCACTCTCACTCTCTCTCTCTCTCTCTCTCTCTCTCTGTATATATATATATATATATATCTTTCTCTCATTCTCTCTATCTGTCCGTCTTTCTTACTTTCTGTTTCTCGAATCGATCCGAAGGAGTTTTGTATGCCGGTCAATAAGTATTCTCTTCTCTTGAAATCTTTCAAAATTCTCGTTAATTGATATCGGAAAAACGAATGAACGTTGAATCTTTTTAATTATATACATATGTATTTTAGTTATATATACATAAAGAAAGAAAACAAAGATCGACGGATCCATTTAAAAAAAAGTCGATCATCGTAGGTGAATATAGGGGCCATAAAAGAAATCGTTAGAAGCGATCAATTAGAGAAGGTGATCATAATGAACGAAATGAACGAATGAGCTCCTCCCTCCTCCCTTAGCCGATCTGTTTCGAATTTCCTTTTTTCTCCCCTCCCCCTACCTCCTTCTTTTCTCTTCTTTTTTCATCTTTTATTCTTTTTCCTTTTTTTTTTTTGGTTACCCTCCCCATTTTTTTCTGTCGTTTCCTTTTTTTTCTTCCCTCTCTTTCTTTTCCTTTTTTTTTTTCTTTTTTTTTCTCATCTCGAGTAATTTCACGAGACTTAAAGGAAGGAGAACATTGACTCTTGAGCTCTTCGAGCCGACAAGAAACATTCTCTCTCTCTCTCTCTCTCTCTCTCTCTCTCTCTCTCTCTCTCTCTCTTTCTCTCTCTTTCATTCTCGTTTCACAGGAAAGTATATATCCCGTAGGATGTTACTACTGAAACTGTAATTATAGCGGCAGTAAAGTTACCGGTACGCGTTGCAATCTTCGAAACATTCGTAAAACACGGCCTTCTCTAAAGTAAGAGACACGAGCCAAGAGAAGGGAAAAGGGTTAAGGAGTATGTGGTGGCGGTGGTGGGGTGGGATGGGAGGGGCGATTGAGAATAAGAAGAAGAAGAAGAATATGAAGGAGAAGAAGAAGAAGAAAAAGAAGGAAGAGAAAGAGGAGGAGGAGGAGGATGAGGAGGAGGAGGAGGAGGAGGAGGAGAAGGAAGAAGAAGGAGAAGGAGGAGGAGGAGGAGGAGGAGGAGGAGGAGGAGGAGGAGGAGGAGGCGGCAAGCATCGATCCTCCTACGGTCCTCGAGAAGAGGATAGTATAGAGGGACTCGTGGCTCGAAGAATTTTTACGAGCGATATCGTTGGTCCCTTTAATTTACTGGCTCGCTTTCGGACCCTCAGCCCTTCTTTTCCCGGACTGTTCGAACGAAATGAATTCTAAGTAACTATCTTCCCTGCCAAGCCGATAAACGTCCCTACGCCCTCCTCCCTCTGCCCTCTTCGCCCGCACCTTCTTCGCCACCTCCATCTACCTCTCCACCTTCGCCTCTTTTCCCCCACCACTTTTTCCTCGCCATATCGGGTGGGTCCTTTTCGCGGGAGTCCTTAAAAACCCACTTCTCGATGGTGCATTAAAAAGTAATAGATTATAGTTTGCGGCCACAACCGAGACGCGTGTCCTTGCCGTTACTAGCGATTATGTGCGACGATTAAATCGAAATAAATACCTACGGTATTTTTATACCGAAGCTCCGTCCGTTATCCACCCCGATCGGCTAGAACGTTTTATGTTCTACCTCTCTATCCACCCCCTCAACCCCCATAACCCTGCCACCCTCAATCCCGGACGCGTTTCTATGTTCGTCCGTTTGTCTCTTCTTTGCTTTCTCTCTCTCTCTCTCTCTCACTCTCTGTTTTTTTTTTCAATTTTTTTTTTTCGTTCAACGCGCGCTGTCTATCTCGCTCGCTCATTTAATTGTCTTTTCGCACGTTAATGCTATTTCCAACGCGAACGTTGTACGTAGGTATATAACGGGCACGCGAAAACAATTTATTACTCGCTAAAGTCGCACCGTGCAAACTTCGTTTTTTATTTTTTTCTTTTTTCTTTCTATTTTTTTTTCTATCTTTCATTTTTTTTTTTCCTTCAACGTCCCTTCTCCTCCTATCTTCACAATATCGCATTTAAACCCGAGAGATCAATTTTCACGGATAATAATGGGGGAATTATTTTCTCTTTTCGTTTTTTTTTTTTTTTTTTTTTTTATTCGTTCTTCTTTTCCCTCTTTCGATCTTTCTCTCATTACAGAGACCTCATATTCCGAGATTCGTTATTTGAGGATAGAGAAGGAAAAAGGAAGAAAATTAAAATCGACGTTATAACGAACGACAAAACCTTACAATGTATGTACCTACCTGCGGAGTATTTA